>CM046663.1:166848467-167335967 GCA_025594165.1 Tamias sibiricus | reverse complement strand
CTCTCAGCATGTTGTGTCTGGTCCTCTGGTCCAGCTGTGACTTCAGTGCAGCTGAGGGGCTCCCAGCACCCACTGACTAACCTTTCCAGCTTCAGGCCTGCACCTCTGAAGCTTCTCCAGCTTTCCTCAAGCTGTGAATGTGTGGATCAGTTAAAACCTCAGGGGCAACCCTTAACCAATGGAATTGGAGTCCAGATAGCCCCAAACTACTGTGTGCCGTCAGGTGTACCTAGGGCTGGAGGACAATGGCCAAGGAAGGGGGTGGTAACTGGGGTCTGCAGGACGATAAGGAGAGGGAGGGTCTCCTCACCACTGCTGTGGTGAATTTCTGCATTCGACCCAAGCTCCAGGGTAGATAGCTGATTCTCCCTGCGTCCAATCTGCCCCTCCACCCGGGAAGGACCAGATGGCTTCCCCCCACAATGGCACTGGACCTCTCGAGCAGGAGTGTGAGAATTTGTGAAGTGTTTGTGGGTGCTGCCTCAAGGGGACAGCAGGGAGAAGGGAGCTGCTAGCAGCACCTGGAGCAGGGGACTGTGAGGGACTGAGCCCTCCCCCTCAGCATCACCTTCTTCTCTGCCCGCACCCGGCACTGTCCCTGTGCGGTACACAGCGATGACGGTGCAGCCCCTCTGGGCTTCCCGTACTGACCCAGGAGGAGTCTCGGGTCTCCGGGCTGCTCCCGTGGCCTTCAGGGGCTGGTGGGGCCTGTGAAGACACCTGAGACCTGGGAGGAGGAGGAGGAGGCCTTTGAAAGGCAGGAGAAGGACGGAAAAGAGAGAGGTGAGTCTTCCCAGAAGCAGGTGGAGGGAGCCAGGGGACCAGGACAGCCTCAGGGCATGGCTGCCTCTGGGGCTGCCATCCAGTGGGGCAGAGAGAGGAGACATTTGTAGGCCGTTTCCAGGGCATTGGTAGGCTGTGCCGAGCTCTGTGACGCCATTGGTCCCAAGAGCACGTTCCTATCCAAATGTCGTTTCCTTGAATTCCCTTTCTCAAAGCCTGGCTCACCAAGAGCCCTGGGTTACATTAGATCATTTGGAACCATTTTCCCTCCCCAGGACTCGCGCCGAGTGGCGGCTGTGTGATGCCCTGAAGTGGGCATGGTCCCTTGCAATTGCAAAGGCCAGGCAGCCTCCCTATCCTGGGGCGGAACCCCTGCCTGCCTACATCTGTAGCCCCCTCCCCAATGTCCTATCTGTGAGCGGTGGTGTGAGCGCTGCTGTCCCGCCCATCAGCAGGCTAGGAGCTCGGAGGCATGGGGTGCACACAGTGCGGCAATGCACCCCGGTGAACTGACAATCGTCAGCAGCCGCAGCTTCGGCTCATACACCGCTGTTAGAAAAGCAACCACAGGAAAAAAGAAAAAAGACCCTCCTATTAAGTGGTCTGTTTCTAATCCAGAGTGACTTCTAAAAAGTCATCAAAGAGAATACTGGTCGTGTGACCTTGGCACATTGCATGAGCATTCTGTGCTCTGTGGCCCCTAGACTCGTCGTGTAAATATTGTGATGAACAAAGACTCTAAAAAACAAGGGGATTGAACCTCGTGAGTTCTGGGCTTTTTTTTTTTTTTTTTTTTTTTTTTTTCTTCTCACTCTTCCAAAACATGAGCCTCTTCTGGTTGTGGAGTCTCATTTCTTTAACTTCTGATGGTACATTTCTCAGGAAGGGCCGGAGCGGCTGGAGACAGACCTCTCCCGCAGGACAGGTTGAAAGCTCCAGATTGCTTGGGGACGCAGCAGGGCTCTGGAGGTCCTGAGTGGTCTCTGCTGGCACATCCCTGACCCGGGGCTGCACAGAGCTGAGCCTGGGATGATCCCCAAATCACCGAGCGCTCTCCACAATTCTGTGCAAAGCCTTTGTCTCAGCATCCAAATGCAAGGCACCTGGGAGCTGCACGGTTCCAGCCATCTGCCTTTGCATTCTAATCTGGCATTCCTCTCCTGGGGAGGCGTTATCCAAGGGACATAGAGACTGTGACCCCCAGGTCCCACTGTGCTTGCAGGCTGCCAACTGAGCCTCCGCGGGAGGCTGTTAAACCACCAGACCAAAAGAAGCTGAACCCTCTACTCCAAGGCTAAAATAATACGCCATTTTCATCAAAAACACTCTTTTCTCTAATGTTTTTGGAAAACTGAAGGGTGAATTCCACATTGCCCCTCCATTATAATTGCTTTGCTTTTATAAAGCAAAGTTTGCTTTTCATGTGAGAGGCTTGAGCAAGGCAGAGAAAGCCCACAGATGTCGTTCCTGTACTCTACGGAGAAACCAAAAATATGTCGGCGCTTAAAAATAACCCTGCATTTTGCAGGTAGCTCCTTATTCAATATTAAGTGGCCTCCTCTCCAATGCGAGTGCTCCTAATGCTAAATTAACTGTTAACAAGTATTTTTAAATAGTCTAATTTATGCTAATTCAAAAACATTCCCGCTCCCCAGCAGACTATTTTTACCTCCCAAATTGCTGTACTTTCCCATTAGTGGTGAGGAGTCTGGGTGCCGTGAGGAGCGTCCTCCTGGGTGGCTTCTGGGTCCTGGTTGTTCTCACGGGTGGCTCCATGGATGTGACGGCGGGCTTGCTTGGGGACTCGGTGGTGACCGCAGCTGTGCGTGCTTTGCTGTGTGCAGAGTGTCTGCTTGAGGACGGCTACCAGCCTCAGGGAGCCCGACGCGTGACACTGGAGCCGTTGCTGGCCCCTCCTGAGGGTGCCCCTCTCCTCTGCTCACCCCCCAGCAAGAACATCATGGATGGACCCTGATGGTGGGACAAAAACCAGGCCCAAGACACATTGCGGCTTCTGAGCTGTCAGTGTCCGCCGAGGGGCAGAGGCCTGTGTCGGCCAGTGTGGATTCAGGAGACCCGGGGGCTGCTCCTTCCATTTAGCTCATCCTCGGCGGGGAAGAACTTCCTCCCTCACCCCTCGCCTGGGGGAGGACGGCTCTTGGTTCCCTCTTGACTTTGACATGAAACCCAAGCTCACTCATGACAAGGGGGACTCCCGGGCCGGCCTGGCCCGGCTCCCCGCCGGCTGCCCCACGGCTCCTCCACCTGACGGCCCTCCTTCACTTCCCGCCATGTCTCCCAGCATTCTCTGGTCACTCCCAGCCCCAGGGTGCTGCACCTGCGGGGTCCTGGGCCACGCTCTGCCCCGGGTTCTCACTGAGTTAGCTCCTCCCACAGCAGCAGAGAGGCCTCTGACAGGACATGGTCCTGCCTCCCCAGGCCCACCAGACAGCTGTCCTTCTTATTATTTCTGGTGTTTACTGCCCACGGAACACTGTCCTCTCCTGGAGGAGCTGCAGAGACAATGCTCCCAGTAGTACCTGGGCCTGAGGAGGCCTGGCCCGGCAGGAACTCCAGAAACACCCGACAGAGAGGAAAGGCCCTCCCAGCCATGGCCTCCCCAGAGCTCCTTAGGCAGGGACTCGCCCTTCTTTGGGGCTCCGAGTGGAGGCTTCCTGTTGGAGAAGTGCCAGGGGTAGTTTCCCATGTGCTGTTCAGGGGACGCTGCACTCGGGTGGCCCTAGGAAGCCCAGCTAGTGGCCGAGGCGGCAGACCTCTGTTGACCATCTTGTCATTCCCTGGGAAGACGTGGTCTCAGCCTGTGTAGGTGGCGTTCTGTGACAGCACAGTGCAGACCACGTCCCCTGCGTCACTTGAAAGCAGGCTGCCCACTGGCTTCCCATGGTGGCCGCTGATCAGTGTTCATTCAACAAGGAGGACTTCCAACATGGCCGCAGGACAGCCACTGACAGCCACTGCCACCAAGGAATTCACAGGGATGCATCACTGTCACCCAAGGCCCAGACTCCAGTAAGGTGGTGCCAACTGTCCCGAGAAAGTCCAAAGCAGCAAATGACCCCGTTCAGAAGCACAGGTCACACCTGCTTGTCACGTGTCTCCAGTCTGCAGAAGACACCCGGTGGCCAGGCGCTGCTGAAGACACAGGCTTTATTGAGGTGTCCCTCCCTCAGCAGCCCCAGCACTCGCCTTTCAAGCAGATTCAATGCCACGTGGCGCTGGCGACCACCTCTCCTTTCAGAGTTTCTTTCATGGTTCTAGAAAGAAAACTCACCTGCGAGCCTCTTCCCTGCCTCTAGGGCCTCGCCTCCCTGAACCTTCCACACCAGTGGACCCGTGAGCTGCAGGGCGGCCTAGCAGGACGTCCCTTGCTTTGAGTCTCTCGGTGCTTCCTGGTGACGTGGTTCTGATTCCCCACTTTTGCAGGGACCTCGTGTCTTCAGTGCGTGGGATCAGGGCCCGGGCGCGTTACTCTGCCTCCTTGTGATGCTGTTCTCTTGTATTTTTTGGCGAAGGTGGTGCCTGCCAGCCTTCCCCTCTGTTGAATTAGTGGTCTTCCCTTACTAAGTCATAGGTATTTGGGGAGAAGATGTCTTGAAACTTTGAAGATATCCCGTGCCTCCTCAGACTTGCAGGTACTTATTTGTGGACTTACATCAATATGGACCCACAGACAGTTCTCACCTGAGTCAATCTGCGGCTATTGTTCCTTACTGTGACGTTGGATTGTCCCCTGCAGCTGCTGCACGCCGGCTTCTGCAGCTTTTCTACACGTCCCCGTGTAGAGCATTCCCTTTCATCCTGGCTCAGAATGTTCTAGGCTGTCTTGCATTCCCAGCCATGGAACCAGCCAGGTTCGCTTCCTTGGAGAATGGTATTCAGAAGCCGAAGGATAGATTGAATTTAGCACTTGCCAGTGTTGAAAATAAGTATTAATAGCAGTGACAGCGTCAGCACAGGTGTCAACAAGGCTCTGGGGCTGGTGAAGACACGGAATCCCCTTCTGGTGTCTGTGGGGACAGCATTACTGCTGGAGGACCCTGTGACATGCTCTGGGGTCTTCAGGGCTGCAGACAGAGGTGGTTGGCAGAAGACCAGGGGTACAGTGTTGGCCGCTGGGAGCAGCTCCCACAGCCAGGAGGACGAGAAGTGCAAACCCAAGAGCCCAGCTCTAAGGCCACACACAGGGACACTGGAGAGTGACCAGGTGGGCCTAGAGGAGGGCATCCTGCGCCATGTCTGATGTCTGGCTTTCGAGGGAATGTCACAGCCCCATGTCACAGCCCCAACCTCACAGAGGGTGAGCAGAGAAAATGAAGGTTCAGAATTTAAATAAGGAAAACGTGCACATATAAAGTCACTTCCTATAGGTGAGACAGTCCCAGAGAGTGAAAGACAGTGACAGTGGAGGACAGAGAGAGGCGGCGAGAGACCGAGTGACAGAGAGAGTGGAGAGAGAGGGAGAGAGAACAGCTGTGGTGTCAGACACAGGAAGGGGCCATCTTGGAGGTTCCAGTCCCAGGGAGCAATGACAACGGAGCAGCTGGTGCCTGACCATGTGGCAGTTCATATTGTCATTGGCCAGGGCAGGAATTCGTGAGTGCAGAGGCTGAGGGGCTCAGGGGGGACTCTACACATGGGATCCTTCCCCAGGGGCCCCTACTCTGAAGTTACCTTTTCCTTCCAAAATGCCACCTTACTAGAGGTTCGCTGCAGTCTCCCTGTGTGTGTGTGTGTGTGTGTGTGTGTGTGTCTATGGAGGAAAGAGAGAGACTGATTTTAATGAATGGCTCATGCTATTGCGGGCTGGCAATTTCAGAGTTTGTAGGGCAGGCCGGCTGGAAGGTCGGGCAGAAGCTGACACTGTGTTCTGGAGGTAGAGTTCCTTCTTCTCCAGGAAGCCGTCTTGCTCTTAAGGCCTTCCACCGATTGGATGAGGCCCAACTCTGGTATCAAGGGTGGTCTCCTTCGTCATTTATTAGAGATTCTAACCACATCCACCAGTACCTTCCCAGCAACATCTATGTTCATGTCACTCACCTGGGTGACACATGTCACTCATCCTAGCCAGACTGACACAGAAGACTACATCACAACTCCAAAAATAACTCAGAATTATCAAAACGAGCCACATCTGATATCAAACATCCAGGAGTCCCCACTTCCCTCTGGAGCATAGGACACTGATTGAAGCTGTCACAGGGCCTGAGAGAAACAGCAGCTTCTTCGTGGGGACCAGAAACAAAATGTGTACCAACATCAGCAGGGTGGGAGCTACTGACCCTACAGGTCCCTGCTTTTCTGAGCCGTCAACAAGACTATAGATGATTAAAAAATTCTGAAAAGGCATGTTGCCAAAAAAGTAGCAAAAGTTCCCAAGCAGACTTTAAAGAGTCAGTGCAGTTATAACAAGTAATCAGAGATAGAACTACAAAGCCAAACCTAAAGTCCATCAAACCAGCAAAGGCCTCTGTGAACATGAAACACAAAGTCCGACACCACGGACGCAGGTAGCAGAGATGATGATAAAATCTGCACGGATTAAAAAGATCAAATCTTTACATGAAAGAATAATCTTAAAATTGATTTAAAAATAGTTTCTTTAAATACCAGGAAGCAATCTTCAAGCACTGAGGGTGGCTTTTAAAAAGGAAAAAGACTTTTCTGTTTGCTAAATATAACTTGTATACTATCCACTTTGAATAAAGGTGTGAAGAGAGCACATATTGGGTGAAGGAAAGGTGAATTTTAAGTAAGCCAGACAGCATTTGGGAAGGCCAAAAGATAAACCAAAATATAATTGTGTGACAACTAAATTTGTCTTTTGAGCTCCCTGGCAACCAAAGCAAAAATAGAAGATAAGACCCTCACCTTCCTATTTTGGAGCTATGTATTCTCAATAGGCAAGAGGACCCACAAAGGGTGAAAATTTGTTCTTGGAGGACAAAAGTGTCTTAATTTTTAACATAAAAACATAAATATACAAAAGCTACATAAATATGTAGTTGTACTAATAAAATTTCACTGTTGGGATGATTAGGGGGAAATAGGGTCTCAGAAGGGCCTAGAAGGCTGTTGCGGAGAGCAGTTGAGAGAGCAGTTGGTCCCTGACAGCAGGAGCTCGCCGCTGCTTGCCGAGGCCAGCCCTGAAACTCACCCTAGAGGCCTGGACCTGGGGCCACCAGCCCATGCCAGCACGTCTATCACTGACCTTGGAAAGCCTGTGTGGCGTGCTGGCCAGCGCCCCCACCCCCAAGTCCATTCTGTTCTCTGTGCACTTCCCAGCTCTGGAGACCACGTGGGGAGGCGGGCCAAGGGGGGATGGCAGGGTCCAGCTGGGGCTGTGGTGTGAGGGCTCTCCTGGGCCGGGGGGCAGGGAGAACCGTACCAGGTGCCATTCTGCAGCACACTGCCATGTCTGTAGGGCTCCCCGCAAAATGGCCCACGGCCAGCGCTGGACTGGCACTGTCCCAGCTGGGTGTGCCAATGCGACCATTGCAGGATTGTGCATAAGGTGCCGTGTGTCTACAGCAGACGACGGGCATCTGTCCCGGTGAGCGTGCAGACTCATGAAGGCAAGCTCGCGTGTTCGCAGGTGCCGGCGGTTTCTCGGGGGTGAACTGGCTATTACAAGTAAGGAGACACGGCGGTGAGTTTTAAGTATTCGTGAACCAGAGTGGGACACGACCTGGGCAAGCTGCCTGGGTCCTGCCGCAGCCTCCGAGCAGGCTGTGTAGACAGGCGGGAAGCAAGTTCTCCTGGCTTAAATGTATTTGGAAAGAGGGGCGGTGGGGGCGGCTTGTCCTCTTTGTTTCCTGCCAACTACAACCCAGCCCCGAGGGCCTAGAGAAAGCTCTCAAGAGCCCAGGCCTCCCCAGTTAAATTGCATCACCTTTTCTCTAATCTGCAGCGGCAAAGGAGGATTGAAGGCGGCTAAGGGTGTGTAGGCAGAGGCCTGCGGACCAGTAGGGGAGGAAGGCTCCCGAGAGTGCTCTGCTTCTGTCGCCCAGGACAGACAGACATGGAGGGACCTGGTGCTCTCTAAGAGGGCTCCAAATCAGAGGCAATCAAAACAGGTGATGAAAGATTATATTTGTGGGAGATGTGCACATGCCTACACATGAGTTCATCTTTAAGACGCTAAAACAGAGACAGCAGCATTTATATTTTAAAGGATAAAGACAAAATCAGCAGACACTGAGTCTTTTTAAATAACATTTTATTTTTCATTGTCAATGATTAACTTTGATGCCTACTAGAAGAGTATCATGATCACAGTGAATAAAAAAATATAGATGATAGAATAAAATATTAGGTTATACAAAGTTAGTTCTTAAAAAAATCATCGTCCACCAATGTTTTCAGGATTTTGGAGCTCTGAAAAATTCTTTTTAAGTTTTTGTGTGTTTTCTTTTATTTCCAGAAGTTAGGAATTAAAAAACACATACTGAGAATCCTTTGCCGATGTCTATTACAATAAACAGAAGGACCACAAAAATTAAAACAAGTCCTAAGAACCCTCATATATACACACTTCTGTACAAAACCGGGACACAAGTGACCCTTCCCACGGAAACCGTCTTTCGTGGCATCACAAAAGAATGAAAATTTAATTTTGCTATACTCGTATTTGATCCAGTATTCTTAATGTCATTTCTGCCCCATAAATTAGTAACTGTTCAGTAGCTGAGAAATATCCTATTTTAAATTATACCAAGAGAAATGAGGAACTGCCCGGAGGGGCTGAACTTAGTGGCCTCACGTAGGTGGAGGATGGGGTCAACCAGGGCACAGTGACACGGTGCAGCCAGGAGGGGCTGGCCACAGCCCGCGAGTGTGAGCAGGGCCAGGCCTGCAGAGGGCACGGGACCCTCATGCACAGTGCCACGCACCTGCTCAGGTGCCGCGTCTCCACCAGGTCACCCGGATCAGCCGAGCGCTCTGCTAACACAAGTCATTTGGCACAAAAAGAAAGACGCTCGGGCGAGGCTGAGGCTCTCTCCAAGGCGCCACGCTCGGAGCCCCAGCTTTGATCTACCCGGCGATGTCCTGTCCCCATCACCGCCATGACGCTAAGGGCCACCGGCTGTGCGGTAGCCACAACTCCCTTGAAGGAAAAGCCGCGGCACTGAGGAGGAGGAGGAGGCACGGCCGTCCCATGAGGTAAACACCGACCAGAGGAGAGGCGGAGGGGAGGACAGACGGACGCCTGCTCCCCGAGACGCCTGGCGGCTCTCACTGCACAATCCCGGAGTCCACCGACGTCTGCTTGCGGGTTGTCTTGGGCGGGGGAGGAGGGGGCGTTTTGCTGGGCAGCGGAGGTGGCAGATGCTGGAAAACAGGAGGAAGACGTCACATGACTGATGTTCCCCACATGGGCTCACGGCACGGTGGCCGTGGTGGGGGCTCGCCCTGCACTGGCTCTTGCGTGATCGGGCTCCATGCGGCCTGGCTCAGGGCTGCAGGACCAGGATGCCCAAGCCAAGCACTTGCACCGAGCCTGCAGGGCCCTGAGCAGCAGGACCACCCACTGCTGGCTGGCGTGGGTGGGGTGCTTTTCACCTAGCAGTTGCTCTGTGGTCGAGAGACAGCGTGTCCCCGGTGGTGCTCTCCAGGGAACACCCTCCCTGACTGAGCTGAGAGCCAAGGTCAGCAGGCTGCTCCTGGAAAAGGCCAGCAGCTCAAGACCTCAGCTCCCCGGGCTCCTTGGCCTCTGCTGAGGCTGGACAGCAGCCAGGGGCAGTATGGGAGGGAAGGGCCATGCTGGGTTCCAAGAAAACTTTATTTACAAATCCAGGCGGCTGGCTGGATTGGCCCACAGGCCACAGATGGCCTCAGATTCACAAGAAAGAACTTGGACTCGTGATCATAGAGCTTACAGAAAAGCCTAACAGAGCTTCAGGGGTGAAAGGACTACGGCAGCACTGCCCTGTGGCACTTGGGACCCTCTTGCCCCTCACAGACACCTGACCAGAGCGTCTCCGTAGGCCTGGGTCAGCGTGAAGGACTGAATGGAGACGTGGGCAGGTCCCGGGGCAGGAGCACGCCCTGGGCAGAGCGGGCTGGACGAGGTGCCAGGGCGCCCCACCTAGCTCCAGGGTGAGGGCGGATTTCATGGCGTTTAGCCGAGCAGAGCAGCCACGCAGGCGTCCCGCTCCCCGCCCAGGCTCTCCCCATCCACACAGGCAGCTGCAAAGAGGCCTGGGGCCCAGCACACAGAGCGCAGCAGGACTGCGGCCGTGACACGCGGCTGTCCCAGGAAGGACAGTGAACGTGGACTGGCAAGTCTTTCCAAGGTCGGGAAGAGCAGGTGATACCCACCGTGGGTCTGGTGACCCGGTCTGGGTGTTCCCAGGTGAAAGCCACACTGAGAGGCCCCGGGAGTGGGCAGGCCAGACCGGCACACTGCGCTAGAGATGCCCTTGGCGGCCACGTGAGGGTGTCACGCTGCTCTGTACCGAGCAGGGGACAGCTCAGGTGACTGGTCCTAAGAACCATTGGGAAAGAGATGACAGCTTGAAGCAGCAGCAGCCAGTGGCAGAGTCGCCTGCAATCCTGAGGCCATCAACGAGAGTGACGGGAGGTATCGGTCGCCCCCACGGCCCACCAATGATCATTATCCTAAAACAGCTCAGGGTGACCCAGGAAGCACAGTGGCTAGTTATGGTAGCACGTGGGCCACCAGCCTGTCACCTAACATGTTCTTGTGCTCAAGGGCATTAACAGGAAACAAGGAGCAGAGTCGGGCAAGCAACCTGGTGGAGTCCACACGCTGCACAGGCTGACCAGAGCTCGCACACACACAGTCCTCCACTCCACCAACCGCACAGGGCACCCTCGGGAAGATGTTTCAAGAAACCGTGACAATGAAATGTTACCCCTGAGATGATCTGTAACAAAACAGACCTGGGAGTGATTCTATGTTCAGAATTTTGAGTTTACTAGTGTAGGGACCTGGGAGACGTTCTTAATTTTCTGTTAAAATAAAGAGGTGAAAGCAAAGACGTGATCTGTCGAGCCATTAAGAAAACAGCCTCCAGGCAAGGCTGCATCCCCTGGACTTGGTTCCTTTGGTGCTCACAGGTGGTCGTAAGGCCAGGGAAGGCGCGGTTTACAGAGGTCGCAGTGAACCCTTCGGTGGCGGCCCGTACGGGGACTTCGGAGCGGACAGGTAAGAACTGAAAGGTCTCTTAAGATGGGTTCAAATATAACTGAATCCCAAGTGATAGAAGCTATGGAAAGACTCCTTGATATACCTGACTCTGTTCTCAGTGAGGAGGATATAAAAAAAAGTGAAAGTGATCAAAAAAGCGTAGCTTCCACTGGGCCAACTAAGACCAGTAAAGAGAGTATTAGAAGAGTCCCCAAAATGACAAAAATACAAACTATTAGAGCAATTCGGGAGTTATTGGAGATAGCTAAAAGATACTTGCTCTTAATGAAACCTAGGCCTCAGGATATTGCTGTCAGTGAAATTAACAGTGGTGAAAAATCTAGTAAAAGTGATCCTGAAAAAATAAAAAAAGAGAAACTAAAAAAGACCGTCAAGTAGAGGAACCACTTGTGTCCTCTACTCCCCCATGGGTGGAATCCATTACAGAAAATATAAAGGGTATTACTAGACATTTACATACCCTAAAAACAGAAATAAAAAGTCTTTCTGATCGCTTATGCACTCTCGAAGGTAACTCACAGATACATTGAAAACCGCCAACATTTGAAAAGAAAAATGGACAGAAGGTCCATCAGTCAGTAGATTTCAAAACTATAAAAAATCTCAAAGAGACAGTAATGACTTATGGGCCCCAAGCTCCTTTCACATTAGGAGCCGTTTGGGGAGATGGCTTAAATTGCGGTTGACTATGGGCCATGGAGTTTTGGGCATTGCTGCCTTCCGTAGTCTCACGGGACTTGGCCTGGGATCTCGCGGGACTTGGCCCGGGATCTCGAGTGACTTGGCCGAGATTGCTGATCGGGTCAGCGCCATTTTGGTGGTGTGTGTGGCGCATGTTAGTCGTTGTTAGAGCCAGAGAGAAAAGTTATTAGAGTAAAAAGCTGTTTGTCTCCAGTTTGCCTCTGAACTTCTTCCCGTGGCTTCGTTGCTCCACGCGGCCATCGCTTCAGGCGGCAACACCCTTCCAGCCTCCTGCAAAGCCCCCTCCAGGGCATCCTGGTTCCCCCTCCAGGGCCAGTTCTCCACTGTGACACGTCTGTGGGGACAGTGCCTACATGAATGGCACTCAGGACTCAGGAGAGCCCCATCCCTTAAATATCCAGGAGGAGGCCCCAGCACTTGTTTCTCTTATACAAAAGGAATAATCAACATATACATTAACCAACACCCTCTCCTGCACCCGCACGGAAAGATAAAAGACTAGCAGCGCGCTCACGGGAAAAGTCTCCATAAAAAAAAAAAAAAAAAAAAAAAAAAAAAAAAAAAAAAAAAAAGAAAGAAAAGAAAAGAAAAAGGAAAGGAAAGGAGAAAAAGGAAAAGGAGAAAAAAGGAAACGGCATGTAGAATTTACGACATCTGTGAAGGGAAAAAACCCACACCTCCTGGCGGCCACCTCGCCACCTGTGTCCTCAACGCTCCGCGGGATTTCTGCAGCCCTGTAATTACTTTATGGAGGCTGAAGAGCAAAAAATACGACCCACTGCACAAACACGAACTGGGATATTTACTCTTCAGACTGAGCTGATTTAATTTTATAAGGCTGCAAAAAGCGTGCCCTGGGGATGGCAGTGGACCTTCTGCTCCTGTGTAAGTCACACCCAGGCCTCCTTCCCTGCTGGCCGCCAAAGAACCCAGGCCTGAGCAGCAGGGGACTGGCGGGAAGTACAGGGGGGAGGGACACGTGACAGCAGCCATGACAGCCCAGTGTGCAATGTGGTGCCCCTAGAAGGATGCTTCTAAAACTGGCAACTGGCACAGAGGCCCTGGTTCAGATGGCTTTTTGAGACTTTTCACCAAGATTTGCATTAGTGGGCAGGCCCAGGGAACACATCAAAACAGTGTCCCGGGCACTGGCCTGGAGGAAGCCAGGTCAGCACCCCAGGCCAAGGTGCAGAGGGCGCCCAGGCTGGGGGCACCGTGAGGGGGCAGCCGTGCCCTGTCTGAAGTCAAGCTGGCTCCCTCTGCAGGTCGTCCCTGCAGCCGGGCCTGCAGCAGCCCGGGATTTGCAAACATGAATGTGATGTGCCAGGAGGAAGTGCAGGGACAGGAGCTCCTCTGGGGCCAGGCAGGTGCGCGGTAGGCACGTGCCTTCCCTGGGACCACACGGTAACTCTAGCCACACAGACCCCTGGTAGGAAAGCGGGTCCTGCCACCAGGATCCCACCAGCATGGCCTCTGCAGAGAGGTGCCCGGATGGACAGCTGTTCGGAGCGCCTGTCCCTCCTCTTCCTCCTCCTGGGGCGCAGCCCTGGCTGTGCGGTTCCCTGTAGTTACTGATCGTGACGCAGGACCGTGGGTCCGATGCACAGTCCTCGACACTTTGACAAGAGCAAACTGAGTCTGTCATATGATTTTCTCATCAGCCCACAGCAAACCCGCTACCTCTGGAGGCGGCGTCGCAGTCCCGGGCCCAGAGCCCCACTTACCCTCTGGTGTGGAGGAGGGGGCGGAGGTGTCGAGGAGCCCCTCACGTCCTGGTTTTCCATCAGATTCCCATAATCTGCCATGCTGCCCTTGAGAGGCAGAGGGGGCGGGACCTCGGCCACCTCCCCCGCGGGCGAGCCGTTCAGCTCCACACCTGGAAAATCGGGATTGGTTAGGATAAGACAGACGCCTCATGAGGGACAGCGCTGCTCCTGGGTCTCCCTGCAAGCAGTAGCTTCCCCGGGGGATCACCGTCAGCAGAGCGCCAGGCAGGGAGGGGTAGAGAACACAAAGGGTGGAGTCCCCTTCTGGTGGAATATTCTAGAAAGGGGAAAGCAAGTCTAAAACCAGAGCTTAAAGCAAGGCGCCCATTTGTTGTGACAACACATGTCCACATGCCACCCCCCCCAACCCCCGGGGCCCCTTTTCTTTGGTAGCATCTCCATGGTTGGTGTCATGGGGACTGCCTAGCACTATGGTGTTCAAAGCTCTGCCAGGGCCCCGTCCCCCGCCTGTCCTCCCTGCCTGCAGAGCCAGGGCCCCGTCCCCGGCCTGTCCTCCCTGCCTGCAGAGCCAGGGCCCCGTCCCCGGCCTGTCCTCCCTGCCTGCAGAGCCAGGGCCCCGTCCCCGGCCTGTCCTCCCTGCCTGCAGAGCCAGGGCCCCGTCCCCTGCCTGCGCTCCCTGCCTGCAGAGCCAGGGCCCGTCCCCGGCCTGCCTCCCTGCCTGCAGAGCCAGGGCCCCGTCCCCTGCCTGCGCTCCCTGCCTGCAGAGCCAGGGCCCTGTCCCCAGCCTGTCCTCCCTGCCTGCAGAGCCAGGGCCCCGTCCCCGGCCTGTCCTCCCTGCCTGCAGAGCCAGGGCCCCATCCCCTGCCTGCGCTCCTGCCTGCAGAGCCAGGGCCCCGTGCGCTCCCTGCCTGCAGAGCCAGGGCCCCGTCCCCGGTCCTCCCTGCCTGCAGAGCCAGGGCCCCGTCCCCTGCCTGCTCCCTGCCTGCAGAGCCAGGGCCCTGTCCCCAGCCTGTCCTCCCTGCCTGCAGAGCCAGCCTGCTCCCCCTCAAGCTCCCTCAAGCACAGCCGCACACAGCCAGCACCCACTTCCCACTAGCACCCACTTCCCACTCTCACCAGGACAAGCCCCACCCTGGGAAAAGAAGGGATCAGGGGTCACAGTCACTGTGGCCTAAGAGGACAGTCGATGGCTAAAGTGACTGGAGAGAAGGCCTCTCCACAGGGTCGTCGAGGCGGATACCTCCTCAGCCCCTGCTAGCCTCTTGGAGGCATTCATTTTCTTTCACATCAAAGAGAGAAAGTGACGTGTCCACTGATGTGTGACTCAAACATCTCCCCAGTGGTTCCACTGATGACAGGTCCTTCCTCAGGAAGATGCTTCCCAGGAAGAGCCATCTTGGGGGACGGAGCAAGCTCTGCCCTGCAGTGGGGAGGGCAGGACGGAGGCTTCCAAGAGGCACTGTCCTCAGGAGCGGTGGCTGTGGGTTTGACTGTGGAACACAGCCCTGACATACAATCTGCCATCTGACCATCTTTAGCGCACAATTCAGTGGCGTGGCTCACCCTGACCACAGGGTGCAGCCGTCACTGTCTGTTCCCAACATTCTCCTCACCCCAGACAGAAGTCTGCACCCACCAGGCAGTGGCCACCTCCCGCTCCCAGCGCCTGGACACCCCTGCTCTGCTCTCTGCCCCTGTGGGCCTGTCCTCCTGGACACTTCACACGAGCAGGGTCGTGAGGCTCCGCCAGGACGGCTCGTTTCACGCGCTCACCATCTTCCAGGTTCGTCAGGTGGCGGCCTGCGTGTGAGCCAGGCCTTCTGTACGGCTGTGTAGTGTTCTATTGCACAGATATTTCTCAGACAGCACCTTTTATTCATCTGCTCCTCAGTTGATGGACATTTGAGTTGTTTCCACCTTTTGACTACTGTGAATACGTTGCTACAAACGTTCACATAAAAATACCTGTTTGAGCCCTGGTTTTCAATTCTTTGGGGGTGGGTGCAGACCTAGTACTAGCATTGCTAGGTCATATGGTAGTGCTACATTTAACCTCTGGGGAACCACCAGACTAGCTTCTGTAACCATTGTAATGGTGCCGGTTCCAATAAAAACCATTTAAAAAGAATATCATGTGGTAGTAGCATAAGGATGTGGCGATGCCACTGTGAGCCCTATCCCACGCCCAGAACATCCCTCGCTACTGCAGCAAGCTTCATCCATGTGCTCACGCAGACAAGACACCCAGCACCTGACAGTCTCCAGAGTCAGGGCTGCTCCCCTCTTAGCAAGAAGAAAACCAGGTGCAAAGGACACCCATTCTCTGCCCCTCACGACCCCCTGCAGGGCAGTGCTCTCTGCCTGGTGGCCTCGGGAAAGAGCAGGCTCCCCGTTTGGCCGTGGCCCTCACTCCCTGCTACACCCTCTCAGGACTGCTTGTCTCTGATGGCTCTGAGCTTAGTGGTGAAAAGCGGGGTGGACAGTAGCTTTCCAGGTGTGGACCTCCAAGGTCCATGCAGAACCTCTGAATGTGACCTTCCTTGGACATAGTCATCGCAGGTGTAATCAGTTAAGGATTTTGACATGAAATCGTCATGGATTCATGGTGGACCCTATGTCCACTGGCTGGTGTGCTTATGAGAGGACAGGGCACAGGGAGCATGGAGGCAGAGACTGGAGTGATGGGCCACAAGCCCGGGATCATCAGGGGTGGCCAGAGCCAGAGATGGGGGCAGTCCTGGACTGGGTCCTCCCTCAGAGCCCACACAGGACCCACTGGCCAACACCTTGATTTCAGACTGTGGCCTCCAGGACCTCGTCAGAGCACAGTTCTGTCAGCGTGAGCCCCGCTGTGGTGAGTGTGCGGCAGCTCTGGAAATCGGAGCAGACCAGAGGAACTAGGTTCTGCTGCTTTGGTGTCTTCCAGCCCGCTGGGAGTGCTCCCGCACCCCATGTTCCTCCTGGCTGTGGAAGGCCCGGGACCCTGGAACGCCTCAGGACCCAGTGACGAGGAAGGGGCCGCCCCTGCACCTGTCAAGTCCCTCCAAGAAGGGTGCAGAGCCCCAACAGACCCGCCACACCCGCCCGCGGAGCTCTGCAGCCCTGGACTGGGATGGGCCTGACCTGCGGCAGTCCACATCCCCAGCCCATGCCCAGGGACCGCCCCTTAGGCCCATCTGCTGCCCGGGAAGGGGTCCTCACTGGGGAGCCACCCACCGGGGAATCACAGGACCACGGCACCGTCCCCAGTGCGGGCAACGCTCCACTTACTGGACTGCACGCTGAAGCTGAGCTTGGTCCTTGGTGTGACTGGCGGGGGTGTCTGCTGGGACGACGGTGATGTCGGGGACACTGAGAAGCGTCTTTCACTTCCAATGATGCTGATCACCTGGCTCTTGGGTCTCTGGGGTCGCAGGGGACTTATCTACATTGGAGGGACAGAAAGGCACAGTTAGGCCTGTTGTGGACCGAGTCAGCTCCCCACCAAATCCCTGTGCTGCAGCCCTAGCCCCAGTACGCAGGCCTGGCCCAGTACGCAGGCCTGGCCCCAGTACGCAGGCCTGGCCCCAGTACGCAGGCCTGGCCCAGTACGCAGGCCTGGCCCCAGTACGCAGGCCTGGCCCAGTACGCAGGCCTAGCCCAGTACGCAGGCCTGGCCCCAGTACGCAGGCCTGGCCCCAGTACGCAGGCCTGGCCCAGTACGCAGGCCTGCCCAGTACGCCAGTACGCAGGCCTGGCCCAGTACGCAGGCCTGGCCCAGTACGCAGGCCTGGCCCCAGTACGCAGGCCTGGCCCAGTACGCAGGCCTGGCCCCAGTACGCAGGCCTGGCCCAGTACGCAGGCCTGGCCCCAGTACCTCAGGACATGTATCTGAAAACCGGGGCTTTAGAAATGACCCAGGTGGGATAACGCCCTTGGTGGGCCCTACTTCAACACGACTGGTCCCTGTGCAGCAGGGAGAGTGCATGTGAAGACTTAAGCAGAGGTGGCTGTTTTTATACCAAAGACCACCAAAGGGACTGGCAGACCACCGGAACGAGGGGACGGCGAGGGCGGATTCTCCGTCACAGCCACAGAAGGAAGCAGCCCTGCAGCGCCTTGACCTGGAACTTCAGCCCTCAGAACTGGGGAAGAACAGACTTCCGTCGCTTGAGCCGCCCTCCACGTGCACAGAGCTTTGGTCAGCAGCCCACCCTGCGACACGAGCTCACGGTCATCTGCTGTCCCGCGGGGTGGACGGCACTGCACAGCCGCGTGGAGCAGAACGTCCCAGCGCAGCACCGTAAGGCACTCAGACGCCAAGTGAGCGCAGCCAGGCCGCTCCGAGGGTCCGCAATGGAACAAGGTCCCGCAGCTTCCCGCAGGCTTTCCGCTTGTCCCTCCTTTGCTGCTTCGCTCGCGCTGCGTCCCCAGGCATTCTTTCCCCCTCCCTGTCCTGCTCATCTCTGACTTCTGGATGCACTGGGCGTCTCCCCGCCTGAGCCTTTCCGCGCCTGTGTTTGTTACCACAGTCAATTTAATTTATATATTTCTTACAACTGTTCTCAGATCATTAGGCCTCAGGGAACATGAGCAATTACAAAATACTCCATGGTAGGAGTAATCAGAAAAGTTATTAACCTCACTGAAAACAGGAATGGAGACGGTCCCTCCAGGAAGGGCGGGGAGGCGGGGCTCCAGGCTGTTGCTGCCGCCTGATCCCGGGCCTGGTGGGTGGGCTGCGCTGGCTCAGGCGTTCAGGAGCAGGTGGGCTGCGGTGGCGGCCCCAGAGGAGCCGTCGAGGCAGCGCCAGTCTGGAGGTTAGGAGGCTGGCAGGAGGGTGGGCCCTGGAGGGTCAGCCCATCTGGCAATGAGCAATCCATCTTAGAACCACCTGTGGCCATGGGGGCCCAGGCCCAGGTGCCACCCCTCCTCTGCAGGAAGGCCGAGTCTGGCAGCCTCCCTGCTAGAGGAACCGGGAGAGGCCTGGCTGGGGTCCAGGGGCTGTCACGAACCCCTCTGGCTCCTCACTGCCCACCCCACAGCGGGCGCATTCTGAGTCAGAGAGCGCGAGGAGGCTTTATGGGGGGGATGCAGATGGCAGCCTGGGGGTCCAGCTCCGGGAGGCTCAGTTAAAGGTCATGAAATCGTTGACGTTTCAAATGAAGCTGGGCCCAGCCCTGAGGGGTGAGGAGGAAACCTTTGCAGAAGGTTTGGGCTGGGGGGCACTGGCGACATCAGGAGCCCAGGGAGCAGTAGGGGTACTGCAGCCGCTCTCCAGTGAAGCACCCTCCCAGGGAGCCCTGGCCCTCCTTCCCTGCCCTCCACGGAGGCCTGCCTAGGAAAGCCCAGGAGCCCGACTGTCCCTGCAGACCTTGCCAGCACCTGTGCCCTGGAGAGGAGCCCCGTTGTGCACAGACCAGCGGCTGGACTGGGTCACTGTCGGCACGCCTGGCCTCCCGGTGCTGCAGCCATGGTCAGTCTGAGCCTTGGTCAGACGCTAACTGTGAGGTCCAGGTTCCGTGCTCTGACCCTGCTGGGTTCCTGTGGACCTGCTGAGGGTGCCTAGAGCCAGCTGAGGGAGGCCCTCGTGGTACTGCACCTGGCCCTGCGTTTGCAGGTGTCCTCGCAGGTGCACCCCGGGGAGAGATGGAACCTCACTGCGAAGGCCTGTGTCCTGGGCCTCTGTTCACACACCTGGGCTGTGCTCAGCTCTGCACGCAGCTGCCCTTCAGAGGCCTCCTGTTCACAGAGCCTGAGTAAAAACGCATGAGACTCTGCAGTGGAGATGTGGGCCTGCTAGGGGCACTGGTACCCCAGCTCTCCAGGACAGTGGACAGAGAATACAGGGACAGTTCATCAGGAAACGTCTCCTTCTCCTTCTTCTTTTTCTTTTTTTTTGTGCAGTGCTGTAGATTAAACTCAGTGGCGCTCTACCACTGAGCTTAGAGTATTGTTTTTTTTTTTTGGGGGGGGGGGGGGACAGAGTCTTGCTAAGTTGCCCAGGCTGGCCTCAAACTTGTGATCCTCCTGCCTCAGCCTCCTCAGTAGCTGGCATCAGAAACCTCTAAGTCTTGCTGCTTGACCCCAGTGCCAGAGTACTTAGGGCTAGCTTCTGGCCAGTGCCTCCTGGGCTGAAGCCCTGGGCCGGTTGCCTGTGGCACTGAGACCCTGGAGCCCACGGCAGTCAGGGCACGTGTCCACAGGCCACAGAGGGTGCGTGCCTTCCCAAGCCAAGTCCAGGCTCTGGCCTCTGCCTTGTGCCAGACAGGCAAGTGGCGTGTGGCTGCAGTTGGAGACGGATGTTATTCTCTGGTTGCTGAGACACAGACAAGCAGGTAAGTATGTCTGATTGAAGTTTTAGTCCCTTCTGAGCCTTTGATGAAGGCACCTTTTAATCACAGCCAAGGCAGGGCTGGCCGGGTCAGGAGCCACCCAGGGAGATGCAGTATTGGCCGTGGACAGGCGAATGCCCATCTGTCTGCAGGGGAAGGTGGCTGCAAGCCCGGCCTCGTCTTCGACTGACAGCCTGTGAGACCTCTTGATTTCCACGCTGTTCTCCAACAGCACCTTCTGAAGCCGGCTGGGCCTTATTTCGCACTCAGATCCCAAAGACTGTAGTGTGCTTCTGGGGGGCTCAGCCCAGCCTGCCAAGGACAGCAGGCCCTGCGGGAGGCACTCACTGGGGCCTGGGGCCTGTTTTAAATGTCAACTCGCCAGCACGTGTCCTGCTAAGTCCCGGCAAATCCTTATCAATGACGGCCAAGAGACGTGGATGTGGAGCGGAAGAGGTGGGAGGAGAAGCAGGAGCTCAGGTCAGCTGGCGGAGCCTAGAGGGCAGGGCTGGGGCATAACTGTGGCTTAGAGACTTGTGGTCAGGAAGGAGCGGGGGGGGGGGGGGGGAGAGGCTGACTCGCAGCAGGCCTTTCTGACAGCAAGAGCGAGCCTGCGCCTGTTGGATTCCAGGCAGGAGGCTTCGCATCCCAGGCAGAAGGCCACACCTCCCCAGGTGCTTTGTTAAAAACTACACCTCCCAAGATCCTCAGCATAACCAGCAAACCTGGCCAGCAGGTGCCCTGGCCACTACCTCCTGACCTCTGGTAGCCTATAGGGCAAGGACTCACTCCAGGGGGCTTTCTGACCCCCACTCTATTTAAGCCACCCCCGGACTGAAATCGCTCTCTTTTCGCCATCATCTTCTCACTAGCTCTCCCCTTCCCCGTTCCCCTTTCTCCCTTTCCCTTAGTAAACCCCCATTTTTCCTTTCTTTTCCTCCCCCCCCCCGACTCATTTCCTTCGCGGTTCACCCCCATCTCCTCCACGTGTTTCTTTGGTAAATCAATAAACCCCCTCCCTTTTCCTATACGGCGGTTTCAGCGTGTGTTCATCTACCCTTCAGCGCCCCCTCCGGGGCACCAGGACACTGGTGGGAACCGAGTCCAACAGCACAAAGAGCCTAGAAATGCCAGGGCCCTGCTGGAGACCCACCCGCCTGAGCCCCTTCAGGATGGAGGCTGAATGGGAAGACTAGCATCCTGCAGAGGAAAGAGGCCTCTCCTCTGGGCTTCCGACTGCCCTCCTGGGTAAGGTTATTCACGGTCAGGGTTGAGGGGACCCTAGGTTCTCAAGTTTAACAAAATGTCAGTAAAACCCAACGAGAGTCTCCTCAGCTACCTGAGGAGCAGAGGCAGGCCCCGATGCCCCTGCAGAACGAGGGAGGAGCCCCAGGTACGTTACCGTTTCCGAAAGGATCACGGCCTCGGCCTGCTGCAGGGATATGTCGGTCGGCTTGAACTCTTTATCGAAGATCTCCTGGTGCTTGCTGTTCCTTTTCTCCTTCTTCTTGTCCTTCTTCTCCTTGTCGGGGTCGTCCTTGTCCAGCTTGTCCTGGGACCGGGAGTGCATTTTCTTTGGCAGCAGAGGCTCCAGGGCAAACCTGAGGGGCAGAGTTCCCTGAGTCAGCAAGGTCTTCACAGGAGAGCAGCCGCTCTTCCCCGGGCAAGGACCTGCAAGGCCACACACAGCGCATGCGTGTGCTGAAGGACTGCAGACCTCGATGAGGAAAGGAACGACCCAGGAGAGGCCAGGCATCGTCAGACGCTGGCACCCAGCCTAAGCCCCGTGTGTGATCCCCATGAGGTGGAAAACAGAGAAGGGACACGTAGAGGACACAGGGAAATGCGACATCTGGGTGGGCATTCTATGACGACCTTGGGATCGTTTTTGTTGACTTATGACGGTCTTTTGGGTACACTTAGAAATTACTGATAGCCAGGCGTGGTGGTGCACGCCTGTGATCCCAGCACTTTGGGAGGCTGAGGCAGGAGGATCGCGAGTTCAAAGCCAGCCTCAGCCATGGCGAGGCACTTAGCAACTCAGTGAGACCCTGTCTCTAATAAAATCCCAAAAAAGGGCTGGGGATGTAGCCCAGTGGTCGAGCGTCCCTGAGTTCAATCCCTGGTACCAAAAAAAAAAAAAAAAAAAAAAAAAAAGAAATTTTTCTGATACATCTACAAATATAACAAGGAAGAATACGCAGATACCAATGAAAGAAAGTCCTGGTAGCTTAGTTCTGACCAAGTGTCTCTGATGATAGCTACGGGGGTTGCTTCCACGGATGGCTCAGCCAGAAGCAGGGGTTTCCAGCTCACCGATGCTTGGAGGTGCCCCCGAGTTTTCAGTCACAGTGAGCCAGAGCGCGAGGAAGAGGATGTGAGCTTGGTACCTGCTCGTGGGCCTCGACACCCTTGTAACTTCCTGTGACAACCTCGTGTTCTCATTCCTGCAGGGACTGAGGTGGGCGTCGAGTCCCGTTGGTGGCGAGAGGACTGAGTAAGCGGATCTTGGGCTAGTTTGTGAGGCGTGCGGCACAAGGCTAGAAAGCACACCGTGACACAGCTGCTCTCTGCAGATGGCTGTTTTGGCCCAAGATGGGCATGCCCACCTGGTTCTGCCTCCTAGCACGTCACACCAGGGAGGAGAGAAATGGGTGCAATGCTGAGATGGGAATCTCCCTCACTGAGAAAGGAGTCGAGAGGGAGGGCCAAAATGGATAAAAGCATGAAGCCCCTAAGAACCTTACAGCTCTATCTAAGTGCAGGGTACCATTGCTACCGGCACATTCGTTGTCAGAACAGAGCATGGGAAAATAGCACTTACACAGATCTTTTAAAGGAGTTATACTCAACCAGTCCTATAGGAGAAAGAGCCTGTATTCTGATTTCTGACAAACATGTCCCTCCCACAATGTTTTATTAGTGCATTGTAATTGTACATCAAGTATGTCTTTTTAAACTGTGGCCTCCACATCAGTTCCAGGTGATCAAGAGGAGGTCAACAGGAGGCGCTCCCCACCCTCTAGCTGCCCAAAGTCCAGGTGGTCTCCAAGCCACGTGGCAGGGCGAAATCCAACCCGTGCAGTGAAGACCCAGCCAGACCCCGAGCCGGGCCTTGGTGCTCCCCCATCACGGCAACTTCCACACCTGCCGTCCTCCACTATGCAGAGCCGACTGGCTCCTTCGAGGGAACAGTGATCTCACGAGAAGGGCACTGAGAAAGCCGGTCACCGTTTCCTCTTAGCTGCGCTTTCTCTTAAACTAATTCTGAACAGGACAGTTGGAACAAAGCCACGGCAGCAACCTCAACCCGCCTCCCCCACATGGAACGTGACCTTGGGAAGCAACCCTCACTGAAGATGCAGGGGCAGAGGCAGAGCGCAGGACTCACATCTCCTGCGTCTTGATCTCCCACCTGACAGGGCTACGGGGAGGATCTCTGGATAAGGCGCGTGTAACCCTTACACAGCAATGGGGTTGACCTGGGCGTCGACTGTAGCTGGTGACATCACCCAAACAGAGAAACCAGCTGTGAAGTGCTGGACGGGAGAACATGCAGCTAGAAGCCCTCTGGTCCTCTAGATTCCAACACCAGCACGCAGGAACATGGAGGATAGAGACACATGTCACACAGCCCTACAGGTCACCAATCAGCCAAGGGACACATAGGTCTGTGGCACCTTGACTCTTCAACGAATAAATTACAGGGAAGAAAAAAAATTAAGTGGATGGAGAGAGACTTGAAGTGTTAACACCAACCAAATTCAAGTTAAGGACCTCCTTTGCTCTTATTTCAAAAATATGTTTATGACAACGAGAAATGAACACCATTTCCGGATGATATGGAATTCCTGTTAATGTTCTGTGTAGTCATGAAGTGATATAGTTTTTTTTTTTTTTTTTTTTTTTTTTTTTTTGTGGTACCAGGGATTGAACTCAGGGGCACTCGACCACTGGGTCACATCCCCAGCCCTTTTTTGTATTTTTATTTGGAGACAGGGTCTCACTGAGTTGCTAAGTGCCTCGCCATTGCTGAGGCTGGCTTTGAACTCGCGATCCTCCTGCTTCAGCCTCCCAAAGTGCTGGGATTACAGGCGTGCGCCACCGCGCCCAGCTATGAAGTGATATAGTTCTATTTGCTAAAAAAGAGTTCTTACCTTTTAGAACTTCAAATTGAAATGTCTGTGAATAAAATATGAGTTTTGAGATTTACTGCAAAAGCAAGTACATGGTGGGCGTGGGTAGGTCCAGATGGGAATGAGACAGCCTATGGGTGGACGATTGTTGAAGCTGGCTGATGGGGGTGGGGCCTCATTATACTATTCTGCCTACTTTGTATATATCTGAATATATTCTGTAATAAAAAGTTTAAAAAAATTAAAAATGTTTGATGAAATACACCAACACTGACTTTAATCATGAAAGCATTTTGAGACACCTGGACGTTGCAACAGGATATATATTAACCAATAAATCTATAGCTATTGGTGTTAAATATGATATCTAATACATTATCAGCAACACCAAAATCTTCACGATTTTATTCGAGGTTTTGCAGAACTTGAGACAATTAAATCAGCACAAAAGGACAGTGGACATCTTCCTGGTAAGGAAGGAGAACTAGGCTGTGCGATCTCGATGGCACACACAGACAAGAGAAAGACAGGTGGCTTTAGATTTTCCACCTTATGAGAAGCAACTGCTGGCAGGGTGAGCTTTTCTGCATGGAACCCGTGCCACTTGAGACCAAGCCTCATTTTCGCCATGTTAGTTAGCCAGTGGAGGATGGTAACCCCAAGGATGAACAAAAACCTGGACTCTAGTAAAGATGAGTTCAAGGTCAAACAAATGCAGGCTGGGGTGGAGCCTGCTGAAAGCACTCTTCTCCTCTAAAACCCCACCGCCATTGCCTGCTCACTCTGGGCGCTCAGAAATACGGGTGCCTTTTCCCAAGTAGCCTGGAGATTCTCCGGAAGGTCAGTTGCATTTAATTTCTGTATCAGTCTTGTTCTCAGTGACAGGCGCACAAGATTTAAACATCTCTAAATTGAGAATTTCCATATGGGTTTGGCCTTATAAATATCAGACACTGAATGATAAAAAATCTTTGTTAAGGAAAAATGTGGGTATAGTTTGAAATTCTCCCCTGGGCACATTGATCATTGGCAACAAAGGGCACGTAAGGTTGAGCCATCCCTTGGGATTCTCTGGAAGCTTGAGTGGTCAGGTGGAGGGAGGCTGTGTGCTGGGTAGGGTGACCGGCTGTAAGCCACACGGTTGCTCCTCAAACACACAGAAAGATCATCACTGAGGTCTTTGCAATAACCTGAGTAATAGGAGAGCCACAGAGTGTGCTCAGTGCTAGTTAGCTAGTCTCATCAGTAGGCTCATGGTCCCTCTTGGCTACTCTGCGCTCTCTGGAGCAAGAATGGTCTCCCCTGTGGTCGTGCAGAAAGAACGTGGCTCACAATGCCACCTACGCGTGTTAGTAGAATGGCTGCTGCCAGGGACCGGGAAGGACGATAAGGGAGTCTTAGCTAAGGGCGCAGTTTCAGTTTTTTCAGGTGAAAGTTCTAGAGGTAGGTGGTGGTGACAGCTGCCAACAATGTGAGTGCACTTGATGCCACTGAACCTCAAAATGGTCACAAGGGTAGTTTTATGGTGTCCACCACCATAAAACAAATTGGGGGAAAAAAGGATAATATGCTTCCCATTTTCCATAGCAGTCCTGGAAAGTACAGGACAGATGACCATTCTCAGAAGTAGTCCCCCCACATCTTTTTTTGTCCTGGTTTTTTGTTACATCTTCTTCTTTCTTGGCAGGGGGGTACCAAGGATTGAACTCAGGGGCACCTGACCACTGAGCCACATCCCCAGCCCTATTTTGTATTTTATTTAGAGACAGGTTCTCACTGAGTTGCTTAGCACCTCACTAAGTTGCTGAGGTTGTCTTTGAACTCGTGATCCTCCTGCTTCAGCCTCCTGAGCCACTGGGATTACAGGCCTGCGCCACCACGCCAGCTACATTTCCCTTTAAAATAAAGTAAACTCATCAGAAACAAAAGTGAATCAATGAAGTTCTGCTCTCCAGAATAAAAGGAGGCTTACAATGCCACTTGTCACGCTAGCCTCACCGAGTGCCAGCTGGCTTGGTGGGCTAGTGGAGGCTGCTCCAGGCTGGACCACACCAGCCCTGCCCTGGGGGACCCCTGGAGGTGAGCGTGAGATGAGGAGGGCCCCGCACACCGCAGGAGCACGGTGCTCCCGAGGCTTGCCCGCAGGACGCCGCCCACCTGACGGTCAGAGGTTTGATGGAAACCTTGCCCCAAGGGCCAGCTGACATGTGGACCCTTCCCAACCACCACAAGACCCTGAAGGCCACGTTGGCATTATGGCCACACGTCCCGGAGGGGCTGTTCCAGAGAGCACCCACAGCAAAGCTCCTTGGTGTGACAAGCAGCCAGTGCTGGTGGCCCCCGCAGAGCTGACTCACCCGTCGGAGCCCGGCCTGGAGGGGGTGCTGTCGGAAGAGAGCGAAGAGACGGACGCCACGGACAGAGGCCGGGAGGAGGAGGGCATGGTGAAGGACCGCACCATGGACCGGGGACGGCTGCCTCTTCTGTCGTCCAGACTTGAGGGCTGAGAGGGACAGAGGGGGAGGGGTGTGACACCGGGGCCTGCCATGGCCAGAAGGCGCGGCCAAGCGGTCTCAGCTGCGTGGCCTCTGGCCCCGAGTGCCCACACTCTTGTTACCCGTCACTTTCTCGTTCTGGCTGAGGAGCAAGATGATGACTATGTTAGTGTCTTTCGAAACCTGACCCAATGTAAAAAATACCAGAGGGAACCTTCTTGGTCGTTCCACTCTAAACTCAGTCTTGTTTACTGAGACCGAGATGCAACAGCCTGCGCCACAGCACGCGGGAGCAGAAAGCGCGGCGCACAGAGACACCAGAGTAAAGACCTTCAGGTCTCCAGGTGGACTCTGTGCATCACTGCAGGCCGACGCTGGGCTTCTCTAGCTACAGAAAGAGCCTCTTGCTCAGAGGTGGGTTTCCTCCTGTGAGTGCTGGGGCAGGAATTAGAGGAAGCAGTGGCCTGAGCTGCGAGGCTCCTCATTGCTAAGAAGAGGATGAACATTCTAGGCAGAAGGTCTCTGCATGGAACTGTCCACTCCCTTGACATCTTGTGTGGCACGGGACCCAGCGTCACTGAAGTACAGCAGTGCCCACATCTGGTGAGCCCGGAAAGGCTCCCGTACCTGCCTCCTGAGCCAGATGTGGGCACATCTGGGGCTGCAGCTGCTGCACAAGCACTTCAACCCGAGGACGTGGGAGCCACGTTCCTGGAGGCCACGTCCTCCCTGCCACCCAGCCCATGCCGCACCTCCTTCAGCTCGTCACTTAGAGGTGACCTGTGCTGGATCGTGATGCTGGCCCTCAGGAGGGAAGGCCGGGTCCGTTTGTTAACATGTGATTCCAGATAAAATATGACTCCGTTTAAAGCTCTTTCCTAACAGCAAAAAAGTTCAGAACTACAGAAGAGTAGGACTAGGCTAATGTTTTCTTAAAGGAGCAGATAATAAGTGTTCCAGGTGTGCGGCCTCACGGCCTCTGTCAAAGCTGGTCCCCTCTGCCTTGGTGGCACAAAGGCAGCCACGAACCAGACAGAGTGAGTGTGGCTGTGTCCCAACGGAGCTGGACTTGCAGAAGCAGGCTGCAGGCCACGGTGTGACCACCGCTGGCCCAGGCAGCATGCAGCTGTGATGTGCCAACACAGAGCCCGCACTAGCCCCCGAGGTGGAGCCAGTGGACATCTCCATGGAGACGTCCCTTGTAACCCATAGGCCTTGCTGTGGAAACTAGAAACAGCACTTACAGATGTTCCCAGACACAATGTGGAGGCTCCGAGCCGACACCCCTCCTTTCCACAGCCTTCCTGCAGCCCCGGGGGGCTTTCTCCCCGGAGCCTCCTGGCTGGACCCAGGGGCCCTGTTTCGTGTCCTTGCTAATCCTAGTGATCCAGGAAAGAGCTCTGACAGCGACTCTAGGTCTGCGCGGAGCACTCCCTGTCACCCCAGCACCATCCTGCCCACCTGCCCTCCAGGGCCACCTGCCCTCCAGGGCCGTGGCCCTCTTTACATTTTGAATGAGATTTGCGGGCAGCCTCAGTCTTTCCAATCCTCACAGGTGCAGGGGTGGGAAGGGCGTTCCGAACACCACGACCATCCCACCCCTGTGCACAGCTGCCTCCCCCCCCCAACTCGCTCTGCCTCGACCTCCACAGGATCCCTTTGGAGGCAGGTGGGGGAGAGGACGAGCCGGCCGCCGCAGACCCAGGTGAATTTCTGTGGCCCGGAGGGGCCACCTTTGTGCTGTAGCACCTGCTGGGCAAGGGGAGGGGCAGCGCCCAGGATGCTGCAGAGCTGAAGTCGAGGACTCGGCCTGGGGCGCTGGCGCCAGGAGCCCCACGGCCAGGAGCACTCACCCACCAGCTGACATGTCACCAGGGGAGGGTCTTCACAGTGGCCACAGGACCCCGGCAGTGGGCAGGGGGTGCTCAGGAGGGGGTCAGTCAGGGGCCAGGAGGTGGAGGCTCCCGGTGAGGACAACTCAACCTGGCTCTTGGGAGGGTCGGAGCAGCCTGGAGCCTCCCACCACAAGCACCAAGGGCTGGGAGTCCCTGGGAAGGCGGCCTGGAGCCTTTGGGATGCGAGCGCGCACTGGGATGGGTGAGTGAAGGAGGGTGGGGCAGGGGCCACTCCTGGGCTCCCGCATTTGTGGCACCTCTACAGGGTAGCCGTGGCTTTACGAGGTCACTTGCCTTGCAATTTCTTCTTGATTGAGCAGAGACTAGAGAACGGGAAACGGGACTTTCATTTGATTCATCTGAAGCAATTAGAGCCTCGGCCGGTACTGACAGGGACAGCTGCAGGGCCAGGACACCAGGAGTGGACTGCTGACCGCTGTCCCAGGAGTGGGGGAACCGGAACAGGCTCGGCTGTTGGCGCTGGCACCGACAGTGTGACTTTACATGAGGTAAGGAAGCACTGTGCGCCTCGGCATCCTCCTGAGCAGAAATCCCCCTCCCCCTCCAGGGGTGAGGATTGCCGGATGGTGCAGGTGGAGGCTGGAGGGCCCAGCACACAGGTGCGGCCACCCGCCCTGGCTGCTGGGGCTTTCTGGCCGAAGCAAACACTCCTTTCAGCCGTCTTGGTAGCAGGGACCCTGTGGCCCTGCCTTAGCGCCTCTGAGTCTTGCGCAGTTACCTCCAAGCAGAACTGAACCACCTAACCCGACCGCGGAGCTAACTGCCCACTGAATCATGGGGCGGGGTGGGGGGCTTTGGCAGAATTTAACCAATGTGACCAGTGCTTCAGGAGAAGCAGGCTCGTTTCATGGTTTCCTGAAAATGCTTCTTTCCACTCGTTACTCAACTCTGAGCTGTGGGCTAGACCCAGACGGTGACATGCTGGTCCCTGGGAGGGGAGGCAGGGGCCAGGCCAGGGGTCTGTGATGCAAAGGCAGTGGGGGGCGCCCAGTAGTAGCAATGCCACTAGAGCTGTTCTGGGGGATTGTGACCAACTGGGCGAGATGTGCTGGCGGCCAGGCCGGGGAGGGGACAACAGGGCTGCTGGCTGGAGGCCGCCCTGGTGGGTCCATTGGAGGAGGCTGGAGAGCTGGGTCTGGAGGTCCTGAGTGGCACCTAGCCCCCCGTAGTGGTTAAGGTGAGGACGTGGATGGAGCTGAGCAAGCAGAGAGAGAGAGGAGCCCCGCAAGGTCCCTGCACAGAGCTGAAGGGCGAGGCAGAGACAGGATGAGGATGTCGGAGTTCTCACTGGCACAAAGGCCAGCACGACCCTCTCCTGCATGCAGTGTGCAGCCTGGGCCCTGCCCAGTGCTGAAAGCTGCTGGTACTCCTCCCTGGGCCCTGGGCCTGTGGTGCTCATCCTGGGAATGGTGGCTGCTTGGACCTCAGGACTGGCAAGGGGAAGGCCAGAGCGAGGGGGCCAGAGGGCCTGTGCACTGAGTCAGAGGGTGTCCAAGTCTCTTCTGAGGCTTAGTCTGGCTCACAAAAATGGACAGAATGGCTATGTCTTTTTTTTTTTTTTTAATTTTTAAATCCATCCTTTAGGAATCAGGATGGTACAATATTATTTTCTAATATAATATTAGAAAATTTTTATATATTAAAAAAATATATAAATATTGTGGATGGCACAATATTATTTTCTAAAGTTTTCTGAGTTGCTTGCAACCTTCAAAGCCAGCTAAGACAGGAAGGGCACATCCCAAGTTGCTTTTGTTGCTGCATTTCTCTAAGAATGACGGACCACGAGCCTGACCCTTGGCCTGCTCAGAGAAGGCTGGCTGCAGAGCTCCCTCTGGAGTCCCAGGACCCAGGACCCAGGACGGCAGCTCCTAGGGTCACCGTACCTAAGGGAGAGACGTGCACCCTAAATTCTGCCCTGGATCATTCTCCCAGCAAGCCTCATGGACCCTGGCTAGAAGCCCTGGCAGCCTCCCAGAGAGGGCAGGTGTGGTGAGGATGATGTTGCCCGAGGGTGGTAGGAATCGCTAACCTTCAGCTAAGGGCAGCGGCCTGGAGCAGAGGACACCTGTCCTCAGGTAGGGAGACAGTTCTTCACCTGCACATCACCCCCCACCTCCCACTCTTGCTCTTTCCCCACTGTGACCTCCATAGCAAGCTCACTCAGAGATAACGGTGACCGCAGAGACAGAGGTATGGAAAGTGCATGGTGAGCCTGACACTTTTCTGTAGGTTTGAAATATGCATTAGATGGTTAATGAAACAGGAAGCTTTTCACCTGGAAAGAAACTTTAAGAATACACAAGTGTTTATTTCTTAGAAAGAATTAAAAGTGGCGTCAAGCTCTGGAAGAGCTGCCTTCTGACGCACTCTGAAACCTCCTTGCCGCTCCACTCTGACTGCAATGAGCTGCCAGCCCCGAGCCATCAAGCACTACTCAAGGGTCCCGACTTGCAGGAAGGGTCCTCCGGCGCAGCGCAGAGAGCCCGGTTTCCACGCCTGTCTACCTGCAGAGGCGCCCGCTGGGCTGTCAGTCCTAGCTCCTCACCTGCTGGGTTTTCAGAGCCAAACCTGCAGTGTGTCATCGTGGGCTCACAGGCTTATGCCCTGTTGGGCCCAGGAATAAGAACACCCTCGGCTGTTGAACACCAGGCCCTGGCTTGAAGGCGCAGGGCTCAGTCACGCCCGGCAGGGGCTCCTCTACAGAAATGAAACAGCACAGCTTTTTGCATCATTCAAAACCTCAGCTGCTCTTCTATTGTGCTCCCGACCCCAGGCCCTTTCACGACTCATCACAAAAGTCCTTTTCTGCCCCCATCACAGCAGTCTCTTGCCCCTGACTGCCCAGGCTCTTGGAGGCAGCGTGATTTTCCAGCTGCTGCCCTGATTTCTCTTCTGCCTAAGGCGTGCCTGCGTCCCTTGACCTGCCTTTCCAATCCCTGCCTCCTTCTTGGCCTGGGTCATTTCCACTTCCTCCCACAGATGAGTCTTTAGTCCACTTTTAGTCTACTTTTTAGTCTTTCGTCCACTTTTGTCTTCATGGCTACAGTCTAGGCTTTGACTTTGGACTGTGCTTTGAGATGTCATGAGTACTGTTGCCCTGAGGGTTAGTTAGTCCTTGTGTGTCCTGTGTCTCTGGGAATGGGCTCTGTCAACCAAGCCACATGGCCTCTGTGAAACTTCTCCCTGGCTCCTTGACAAGGGCGGACAGTGTTCAGAGCAGGTGAGCAGGGCATCTGGGGGTCCAGGAAGGTTTCCTCACACTGACCTTTCCAGCTACTGAAGGGAGGGTGTTGGGGGGCCGGCTATGGGGCTGAGCTCCCTCCAATCCCACCACTATATGTGGGCGTCACCTGCTCGTGTCAGCTCCCCTGCTCCCCAAGCCCACACAGCCGGACACCCCTTCTCTCGAGACGCTGCCACTTACCATGGTGCGGACGCCATACTGCTTTTCCACTTTTTCTTTCAGCTGCTTGAAACAGGCTTCCATTCTCTCGTGAAATGGCCTCAGTGCCTCTGTGACTTTGTCTCCATGAATCCTGATCCCTTCGGCCAAAAATGGAATCTGAAAAACACAGAGGTCGTGGCGTTCATCCTCTCCTTATTTCTTGGTTAATGGTCTAGAGGGAGCCATGCACCCAGGGGAGAGGGCAGCCGGCTGGAGTGCGCCTGCTTGCTTCCAGATCAAACCCACCGGTTACTGGCCAGCAGGCCACTGCCCCCAAAGACTGATTTTCAAATGAGAAGCACTTGTGTCTCAGCTGGGTGTGTCCAGTGGGCTCCTGTGGGCGGAGGCCTCTGTTACCTTCCCGCAGCCCATCAGTCCCAGAACAGGCGTCCCCATTCATCTTCCTGGAGTTTTGGAAGAGCTGTGCTTGGAATGTTCAGATGTGACTTGTTCTGTTAGCACAGGGTCACGTTAGAGCACAAACATTGTTTAGGTAAGAACATTGCCTTTACAGGCAACTGAGAACCTTACTCCCAAACATAAAAATCTAATTATGTGTGATCTATAGTCCTGAAGGATATTCTTGTTTGGGAAGGAAAACTAAATTTATTCTTCCTTAAAACTAAAAATAATCGCTTCTCTGCCGACACTGCTGTCACAAGCTATCCACGCCAACACTTCACTTCCCGGCATGGAGATGACGCTGACCTTTAGAAGCGTCATAAGAGACATTTTCATTCTTCCAGCTGCAGAGACCCCAGAGCTGCTCTGGCGGAGGTGAGCGTGGGACAGCCTCCCTTGCTGTCCCTGGCCACTGCTTCCACCCAGTACTTAGACTGGGAGTTAGAGCTTCTTCAATGCAATCAAACCAAGAGGCTTCCTCTTAATAATTATGATTAAATCAAAAAACTGATTAAAAAGAGATTTCCTAATATGACAGAAGACCTGTCCCTAGGAGCAGACTTATTAGTAAGGGGGATAATAAGCACACAACTGAATTTCATGTGAACAAATTCAAGAAATCCTATCAAGATGAATCAACGCATGAAATGTCCTTGGTTGCCATTTTTAGCACGCAGCTGCTGCCTCTCCTGGTACTCCAGGAACGGGGGCATGAGCGAGCACCCCACCTGGTTCTAGCGTCCACAGCCTGCACTGGCACAGGAGTTGGTTTTGCTGACAGTTGGGCCTAAACCCAAGGCACATGCCAGACGTCCCTTTCTGGCCAGTTAGCACCAAAAGGACGGTATGCAGGTGAGACTTTCAAATAGGAAGGACGTTTTAATACTCCACGTGAATCTCTCACGCAGACGGCAGCTTCCCTGAGGCGAGCCACGGTTTACCCAGGACCAGCACCAGAGAGTGCTCACTGTCATCCTTCTGCTTCCTGAGCTCTGCTGTGGGAGATGATGAGGGCAGACTGGGACCACTTTGGTGGTACAGTGAATGTGTCAGTCAGGGTGCGGAGGCAAGCGTGTGCGGGAAGCAGCCATGCTAGATACTGGAAGCATTGTTTATTTAGAATGGCCTTTCTTAAGTGTGAAAAATGCGATCTAATCATTTCTGTGTTTTGTCGTGTTCTGTCAGCAATGACAAGACTCTTAATTGGTCAGATGCTTTACATCAAAGGAGCTGCCTGCTGGGGCTGAGCTGAGGACACCTGGCTGGGCACAGGTGAGCTGTGCTGCAATTTGGCAGGTGAAACCTACAAGGTCTAAGAATTGATGGTTCTCAAAAGTCCATGACAGTGACGGGAAAAGACCTTCCTACAGGGTAGGATCTGGCCCCCGGGGTCTGAGTATTTGGGGCTGAACTGAAACTGTGATGTGATTCTAAATGAAAGAAAACAGAAAATTGTCCTGTGTATATGCACTCCGGCATGGGAGGTGCTTCACCTACAAGGAGAAGACGGAGATCTGGACTTGAAATGGTCTCTGGAGGCCCCTGAGTTAAGCACTAGGCCCGCAAAATATCTCAGAGTCATGATCTGCTGCAGGCAAACCTGGAATCTGCATTCCTCCAGAGTTTCCCAGGACTCGGGAAGCAGGAAGGACAGTCCCAGAGTCACACCTCCAGTTGTTCCAAGTGAGCTTGCAGCCTGCTCCCAAGGCTGGCCTCCTAACGGGTGTGCTGCACCTGGCCCGGCGTGTTCCCTGCACAGATGCCAGCCCGGCAGCAGCACGGAACACCTGGAAGCCCTTCTCAGTGCTCCGCGAGCACCATGCCCGGGCTGGCGAGGGAGTCTGGGCCTTCCGCTTGTGTTCATTTCAAAGGAGCAATATGTATACATCAGCGCGGTTTCACATAACAGTGTCCTGTCCAGATTCATCTCTGGACGCTCAGCACTGACAGGTGTGTTCAGGGCAGACAGAGCTGTGTCTTTGAAGAAGTGGCTCAGGACTGGGTGTCAGCTGCAAACCTGGGAGAGGCTGCAGGTGCCCAACCTCCTGCATGGCAAGGAGCAGCCAGCACTGTCCTGGGCTTCAGAGACGGCAAGCAGAGCACAGGGGCTTCCCGGGGCTGACTGGCCGGGCTTCGCCAGCCGCGGGGGTAAGCTTGCACACCAGCAAATGAGTCCCAGGGCTCCCAGGAGGACAGCCCTGCCCCCCTGCTAGAGCTTCAGGAAAAACCCAAACCAAATGAACTAACAAAGAGAAAGAGAACAAAGCATCCTGATAACCCCAAAGTTCTTATTTTTAATGAACACATGACTCAATTACTGATATTAAGATACGCCTTTTCAAAACATTTGCAAATGAAAGCAAAAATCACAGGTAATGTTTTGAATATGTATTTTTCCTCACTCTTTGATTTAATGAAGTTGCTAGAAAACTGATTCTTTCAACTTTCCTGTGAGCTGGTTTAAAATTCATCCTTTAATACAGTTATTAGGGGTGATGACAGAGGGCTGACATAAAGTTGCTCTCTAGGGAACAAATTATTTTCCTCTGTAGGACTTGAAACTCTTAAAATCCAATTTGCTGTAAAAGCTTACAGGGGGAAAAAAAAATCAATAGAACTTTTGCAGACCAAACTAGTTTTTGTGTTATAGCATTCAGAGGAATTTTGAATTTTGTGCCCTTTAGTTTCTATGGCATCTAAAATGGAATCATTTGAAATTTAAAGTCCCACTATTTAGTGATGGCGACTGCTCACATAAGGCTTACATTTCATGCAAAAAAACCCAGCATTGGCCACTGGTACCCCTTCCCCTTACTGTCACCTCAGAGGGATCTGATTACAAAATGCTTCCCAGGCAAACAGATTTAAGGCGCATACAGATTTATGACAGAGTCTAAGTATTTCCTTTTGAATGTGATCCTGTGTGTGTGTGTGTGTAGCTGAACACCCATAAAAATGGCTCTTATAAAAAAAGAAAACAAATTAACAAATCTTGGTGAAGATTCGAAGAATGAGGACCATGCATCATAGCTGGTGGGAATGTAAAATGATGCAGTCCCTGAAGGAAATCTGGCAACGACACAAGAAAATCAAACAGAATTTTATAAGATCCATGAATTCTTGTTTTTTTGTAGATGCCACAAAGTATTGAAAGCAGGGACTGGCACAGGTATTTGTGCACTCATGTCCTCAGCAGCGTTAGTCACACCAGCCACAGGCAGAAATAACCCAAAGGTTCATCAACGGATGAGTCGGTAAACAAATGGTGGTCTATCCATGCAATGGAATAGTTCTCAGCCCTCAAAAGAAGGGAATTCTGACACATGCTACAGCATGGGACCTTGAAGCCATCCTGCCCAGTGAGCCAGAACAGATGAAAAGGCAGATGCTGCAGGAGTCCACTCGGGAGAAGTTCCCAGAGTCGTGAAATCCACAGAGGCAGGAAACAGAATGGGGGGCACCCGGGGGCTGGGGGAGAGGAGGGGGAATCGTTTGGTGGGGACAGAGTGTCAGTTTTGCAAGACGAAAAATTTCTGGAGACGGATGTACAACAATGTGAATGTACTCAACGGCACTGAACTGCACATACAAAAATGGCTAAAATGTTGAATTTTGTAGAATTTCTCACAAATCATATGCTTAAAAAAATCATATATATATCTATACGTACATATATATGTATGATGTGCATATATAAATATAAATGATCAGAATTATAAAAACAAGTCCAGCCTGTACATCTAAATGCAAATTAGGTGGACTTCTAACGTGGCTGGGAACCGCATAGCCCCACCACCTGTGTGGTCTCCCTGGCCAGCGTGCTGATGACAGAGACAGGGAGACGAGACTGGCTGGGACGGTCAAGGTGAAATGCCCAAGAGCTGTCTCCTCAGAGGAACGGCCTGGCCCAACAAACGGCACAGGATCTTCTGGCCTCCGGAAGGGAGCCCAGGACCCCCAGCTCAGCAACGTGGCCTGAACAACGCCCATCCCAAGCAGGGGCAGGCCCTCCCTCCACGTTCCTCAGCCTGGCACGTGGGGTTCTGATCTGGGGAAGACGGTGGGAACAGCACCCCCCTCGCCTCCCACGTGACGAGCGAGCAGCCCAAGTGACAGAGCAAGCAGAGGCAGGGCTCCAGGAGAAGCACGGGGATGTCCCCAGCCCCCTGAGCCAGGGGCTCTGAGACACAGGCACACAGGAACTGAACTCCGAGCACCTCTGGGTGAGGCTGCCCACCCTTTAAGACAATGGCCCTCCAGAAAGGGCTCAGGTGGCCTCAGGACCACGAGCAGAAACGAATACCATGCAGAATCTCAGCTGGGAAAACAGAACCGAGGTCACACAGCAGCCCAGAGCCTGCCTCAGGGCAGAGTGCGCTGCAGCTTCGGCCTACAGCTTCCGAGGACCGCAGCGGCCGCCACCTCTCCTGGGACAGGCTGGGGCGAAGGGCTTCGTGCCGCTAAGCTCCCCTTGATGTCAGAGATAGATTTCCCAGCAGCTGGGATCACTAATCGGGGAGGAAAGAGGCCTTGTTCAGTTGCAAGAGAATTTGCTGGATGTTCAAGTTCATGACTGCAGCCCAGGGTTGGGCCCATGATGGCAGCACAGGTGGCCTACCCCGGGCACTCCGACCTCATCGAGAGGCCTCCATGCCGGCAGGCAGTGTGCAAGGGGCCCAGTGGACCTGAGCTTAGACCTGTCCCCCCACAGGCAGGCAAGGCCACCATTGCATACTCTACCTGCCAGGCAATCAGGTCCTTGAGCTTCTCAATCTGGGCCAGGGACTCTGGGTGCTCCTGCAGGTAGCGGTCTGTGAAGAAGGCCTGTGGAGACAGAGCCCTCGTGAACCTCCCCTCCAGCATGGATGTGGGCACCCCTACCACACACCAGGCCACAAACAGACCCACAACCCTGCTCTTCCCTAGCGCACTCCAGACCCACCGTCAGACCCTCCCCAGTCCCAAGGCAAAATGTTAAGGTTGAACTATAAATGGAGCACACGGGCCACCAACGGGCCATTCACAGTGGTGCCCCAGCGTCGAGAGTCCAGCAAGGCCACAGCTGACCTGGGTCACCTGGTCAAGTTGGGGGCGGTGAACACCACCCAGCCAGCTGCACCTGCCCCGGGCCGGGTACAACCTGAGGGAACCAGAGCATTAGGCAAGTGCCACCTTTTCCTCTGGGGGCCATTCAGCCCCCCTCCCAGCCCGCTCTCTGGCAGCGCATGGTCTGTCTGTTTTCCCTTGTCTAGATCAGTCAACAAGCGTTTTCTATGAAGGGCCGGATGGTACACATCTTAGGTCTTATGGACCAAATGGGCCTCTGTCCAGCTGCCCAAGTCTGTTACTGCATCAGGAAAACAGGTACCAGGAAGAAGTAAAGAAATGGGTGCAGCCATCTTCCAATGAACTTCATTTACAGCATCAGGCAGTGGGCCACAGGGCACAGGCCCCGCTAGAGCACGTACCCACGCCCTTCAGCTTCTGCCCATTCCTGGGGGCTACTATCCAGGGAGACCAGCTGGCCAGGCCCCTCCACTGGACCAGTGCCCCTCTTGAGTCTAAGCATTGAAAGGCATCTCTCTAAAATGGAAATTTGGGGCCTTTAGTGATACCAGGCCTCTTGAAAGTCACCCGAGGGTCACACTCCAGAGCTCCATAGCCCAGTGTGGGTGGTCAGTGGGCTTCCTGCCATCTGAGGATGCTCTGGGAATGGTGCCTGGGCCATTGCTCGACTTTCCCGTGGCCTGCAGGGGCTTGCTCTGGGCCAGGCCATGGCTCCACCACTGCGGAGGTTGCTCAGCGAGGCAATCTCTAGGTACTCAGCATTCTCAACAGCATTCTCCGGGGGCCAGGTGATTTCTAGGCTTGGGGGAGAGTGTCCGGAGGGCTCGGCTTGTCCCAGAGACCCCCGGGCATGCCACATGCCTTCTCGTAATTGGTGAAGCCCCCCATGACAGCAGGGTCCACGATGCCGTTCAGGAGCATAGACAGGGGGTTGACGGGCAGGCTGGGGTCGTCCAGGTGCTGCTGCTGCACCATGCTGCTGATCTTGTCGTTCGTCAGCTGCATGGTCTCGATAGCATTCTCCAGGGGGCTGATCTCCACCTGCAAGGAAGAGACGGTCGCACCACGCACGGCCACCTCCCCCGCCTGGGCCTTGCCAGAGGAGCATGGTGCCCGGGCGGGGCAGGCTTCCTCCTCTTCCACCCTCGGAGGTGGCTGGAGGTGCGATCGCTGTGGCCCAGGCAAGGGTAGCTGGGGATACTATCATCATCACTGTTCATGGAAGCCTCATGTGGAAATTCCAAAGAAACACAGCAAGGCTGCTCGGCTCGGGGGGCACGGATGTGTGTGCACACATGCGCCCACGTGTGGCCATCCCAGGAGAACACACAGCCCCGAGTGGTGCCTCACCATGGCCCCACAGGACACCTTGAACCATGTTCTACCTCTGCTTGTTCTAGAGGGCTGCCCTTCTAGGAGCCTGCTGGACCCTTTGATTTGGGAAGGCAAAGGAGGAGCCTCCACACGCCCCCGGGTGGAAGACGGACGCTTGCAGTCTCATCTGAACACCCGCCCTGCCGTGGGCCGCCAGCACAGGAGGCAGGGGGACCGGTCACTCCTCCTCCTGGGCTGGCTTCCCTCTCGTGCACCTCCGTCCTGCTCTAGAGCCCTTTCTGGCTGAACCCTAAGGAGGCCGTACCTCCTACCAGGCCTTGTGCCAGCAGACCCGACAGCCTCCTGCCGAGGCTGGGCCAGGGAACCAAGTCCAGATGACCCCAGTGCCTGTGATCCCCCCGAAGGAGGCGTGATGGCCCCAGCCATGTTCAGGGACGGGGGTGTCCCCAGCAAATGGCTAAGCAGAGCCTCCAGCATTCTTGCTGCAGCCTCTGGGGCACTGCCTGAGGGGCGGGGAGAGGTCGCTGGGGAAGGGGAGCAGAGGCGGCAGGGAACGGGTGAGTGGGAGTCGCCGGGTTCTAGCATGACACTCCAGTGGCTGCGGAGGAAGTGGTCCCCAGAGGCCACCACCTGGCCGAGGTGACATCTCTGACCTGATACAGGGTCAACACAGAAGGATGGTGACGCGCAGCCTGTGGCTGACCATGTGCACACTACTGAGGGTGGCCCTCGTCACTTGTGTTCCCAGGAAAGCCGTGCTCACCTACGCCAGACCCTGGAATGCCCCATCCCAGGGACGGGACTCCATTTAACTGGCGGCTCATGCCCGGTCACTAGGCCCATGTTCCTCAAGAACGATCACTTCCTGTTTTCATCAAACAGGCCAGCCGCTGCCCCTGCAGGTGCGGGGTCTGCTCCCAGAGGCATGGCAGGGGAAGGGGGCCCGCGACAGGGTTCCAGTCACATCACTCGGGGTAATCTGGCTTTGTCCTTTCAATCTATTAAAAATGGCCAGCACGGCCCGGGGAGCTGTGTCCTCACAGGAGGCCAGGCTCCCTGTCCTGGGAGTGCAGCCCTCTATCTCACGGGCAGAGGCTCGTGAGAGGATTAGTGCCTGCTCACACCAAGGCCCTGCTCCTCTGTCCCATGGGGCCCTTACCCCTCCATGAAGGGGCTGTATTTTTGCCACCTGCCACCACTCCTGACAGCCCTCCATCCACCAAAGATGTCTGGAGAACAGAATGGGAGGTCCCAGAGCAGAAAGTGACAGTCTCGAAGGAGCAAAGGAGTGTAGGCAAAGAGCCTTGGAGGCTCCCAGCAGGAGGCCGGGCCTGCACCCTGGCAGCCTCCCAGGGTAGGAGGGCTGTCAGAGCAGGCAAATGCTCATGGAAGGACCTGGAGCTGGTGCCAGCAAGGCCAAAGTTGAACGGTGGACACCGGCAGGAGAGAAGGTTGCAGCCTCATCCTAGAGCCAACAACCAGGTGCTTCAGGGACTCATTGCAAATTGGCAAGTGCTACCCGCAGGATGGGACCCTCCTGCATGAAGATGCGGGAACAAAAACAATTCTCAATCGGTACTTTTAAACTGGCAATTGCCACAGCCCTGACATTTCCGTGCAGTTAATAAATCTGCTGCTTCATGTAAATGAGGCTGTCCCATAGCTCACCATAAATGTGAGTTTCATGTAAATGAAGCTGTCCCAAAGCAATGCAGAGTTTAGTTAACGAGATGGGAACCATCCTTCCTTTAAAAACTGTAGGGGCCGGGTCTATTCTCAGGCTATTTTTACTTGAAATGAGCAAGTGCTATTAATTCAGTTGTTTGTCATGTAAATGGCAATAAAACCATCAGGAAGAAAGATTTTGTAAAAAGTTTATGTAAATTGGAACTTGTTTTAAACTTTTCATTTAGTGAAGGGAAAGAACTGTCAAAACAGCCCAGCTATGATTGAAATTAAATATTGAAAGGAGAAATGAGATCTTGGTCTGTTTTTTTTTTTTTTTTTTTTTATGGAGAAAGCCACTGCTTGGCTGTGTTTGCACAGCTTTTCCACTAAGATACCAGGGGTGGGCTGGGGGGGGCGACATGCATGCTCCGAGGAACGGGCAACGGGGCTACCTGCATTGCAGGGTGTGCTGTGTGCAGCCTGGCCAGGAGGGTGTGTCAGACCCTGGCAGGGAGGGGAGTGGGGTGATTGCTTCCAGGGCTTGCGCTTACCATGAAAACAGATTTGACCTCAAACCACCTTAAGATTCCAGGCAATTTATATGCGGTTGTGTAGATGGTCCTCTCGATCCACATATTCTGCAAAAGGAACACAAAACATGTGTTAGGAGGCCATCAGCGGGTGGTGGCTCTGCCCTCATGGGGATTTATAGGACCCCTGGGCAGAGGCTTCCAGAGCAGCAGGTCCTGCCTGTGCGTGGGGCAGGGCAGGACAGGGCAGGTGTGTGCTGTGGTGCCACCTCACAAGCGATGCTCTGCTTAACAGCCACGCAGCACACACCCAAGCGTCCTGTTTCCCAGCCATGACTGCCACCTCCCTGGTATTTGGCAAAGAGAATGTAAAAGATCGGGCGGGGGAGGGGCAGTGTGTAACTAGCTCAAACTGGTGGGGCCTCTTAAACAGATGGATTTTGGGGATGGTGACAAATGAGTTTCCTATTAGGTGTTCTTGGAGTCCAAAAGAAATTCAAAGGTGCTAGTGCATTCAGGAAGGCTGGGTTTAATAAAACTGACCCCTTACATCTGATAAAATCAGTATTTTAGGCTTATTTTATAACATTTATGTGAAAAGATAAAGATATGGAAATGGAAGGGAGAAAGTTACCCACCACGCAGAGATGACAACCTGAACGTTCTGGTATATAACTCAAGACTTTCGACTGTGTGCATTTTTAAAATGCGTACATATATTTTAAATAAAAACACCATTTTATGAAATGTACTTTTTGTAAAGTAGACATTGCATATTGCAGGGAAAGGTGTCAAGCAGCATTCTACGCTGCTTTCAGGTTGCACAGAGCTACAACTCGGGGCACACCGTAACCCTGGCACCCGCCTGCTCGGGCCTGCCTGGCTTGCTGCCCTCCTGTGCCATTCCAGCCTGGAAGGCAGAATTCTGAGCACCAAGTAGCAACTAAGACCTGTTTTTTTTTTATTTTTGTGTGTGTGTGTGTGTGTGTGTGTTGAGAATGGAACCGGAGGCCTTGTGCACGCTAAGCATGTGCTGTATGGTCAGCCCTGCCAATAGGGATCTAGATTTGTGTAGGTGGGATCATGGGATCTCAACAGTTCTAGAAAGCCATCTGTATCTTGGAAACCTCTGAGATTTCTGAGGAGGAAAGGGGCCCAGTTCGGACCTCAGGGACACAGGTCAGGCCCTCTGTGGTCACCCCCTCAGGCACTGGCCTTAGAAGGGTAGCATTTGCCCTTTCAGAACCTGTCTAGACTACACCTCCAGTGCCTTCTCTGTGTTTGCACACCGGGAGGGCAGAGCCATGCTGGGTCCTATCTCTGTCTCCTACTTGGCTGGCCCTTGGTTGCAGGAGCTTCAGCCCTTGTCAGGCTGGGAGGTGCGGAGCCTCCTTGCCCTGCCCTTGGGATCTGAGAAGCCAAGCTCCCCGCGAAACAGCAGAGCCCCATTCCCAGGGCTGTTACCAGGCTGTAAACACCCCCTGCTTATCTGAAAGCCCGAGGTTTTGCCCAGCCCGCGGAGGACTAGGCCCTGGGCTGCTGGCTGCATCCAGGCATGAGGACCTAAGGGGTCACCAGGGGTTTTCAGCGCCATCTAGGAGAGGCCTAGCCTATGCGGCTCGGCACAGCTCAAGACGTCAGGAGCCTGGGTTATTCCTAGCTCTGCTCCCTTGCTGCTGGCCCCTTTGGCAATTCGCTGGAGCCCTCGTGTCTATTTCTTTACAGTGTAAGAATATACGTACTTGCCAGACGGGGGAGGAGCGGAGCGAGGCCAAGCCAACAGCCCGCAGCCCAGAGACACCACACACCACGGCAAGACCGCTGGAGGCAGACTGCTCAGAAAGCCGCCACCCCTGGTTGGGTGTCTGGGTGGGATGCACCTAGGCTGTGCCCCCACTTTTACAGAAACACAGCAGCGATCAGTCACCAAGGAAGTTCAGGATGCTGGCCTTAGGCAAGAAAGAGGGCCGTGGTCTTGAAACACCAGTGTGTTAGAACTCCAAACTCCTACTGACACATGGGGACGGGCCTCCTGGCTGGAGGGGCTTCCCCAGGGATGCTCCCAGGAGCTGACATAGGAGACTCAAGACTTTTTTGAGGATCACAATTGAAAGAAACCTGAAGATTTGCAGGGAGAGAGAACCGAGGTCCCCAAGGCACCCCAGACGGAAGAGCTCCGAGCTTTGCTCTGGGCCGTGAGCAGGCACCGAGGCACCTTGGACCCCTCATCAGAGGCTACCAGACTGTAGACTAAAGGAAGGCATCTCCTGCAGTGCCAGTGTCCCAGTGTCCCCAGGGCTGCAGCCACCATGCAATATGGGCCTACATAGGGGTTTCTGGAGGCTTTCCATGACCAAGGGAGAACTGTTAACATCTAAGAAAATTCTAGATTCTCTGATGCCTTTTAAAAATGGAATTCACTATATCAGTTTATACACACAATTTCTAAAAGACTATGATAAGGATGTGTGCTAATATTTCCATGACTTGAATGCAATGGTTTCCAACAAGGGACAAATATTTGGTAATGTCTGGAAAACCTCTCAGATTGGTTGTCATGACTGGGGAAGTGACACTGGCATCTGGTGCGCAGGGGTCAGGGATGCTGCTAAACAGCCTGCGATGCACAGGACAGCCTCCGCCATGGAGAATCACCTGGCCCACGGCGTCAGCAGCATCCAGGCAGGAGCCTTCTGCAGGTACCCAGATACACTGCATGGTGTGCCGGCAGCTGGGTCGACACTCAGCCCATCTGCTGACCCCCACTCACCTGCAGAAGGCCCTGTAAGTGCTGGGCACCTCCACACCCGACTGCAGCTAGAGATACAGCACCTGTTCCAGCCCCGGGGCTGGGCTCAAGGGAAGCCCCGCACCTCTCTGCATTAGTCACCTCACTATACCCCTGAAACCTCAGACGTGTTTGTGAAATGTTGACAGCTTCGCTACATTTGGAGGGCAGAGGGGATAGGATTCCTGCACATATTGCCCAGAGGCATGGCAGCCCTAAGGCCACACTCTCCCAGGGCACTTCGGTTGTTGGTAGAATGAGTGTTGTTTTACCGCAAATTCATTATCTGGGTTTTTCTCTCCCTTGCGAATCGGCCGGGAATATTCGAATCGCTGGACCTCATTCGCCCTGTAAAAGCTGCAGAGACAGACATGTCATCAGACGTTAACCCTAAATAGCCCGTTCCCTTTCAGATGCAGGCTCTGGCCTCAGCCCACCTCACCATGCCCAGGAGGTAGCTGCCACCTGACCTGCAGCCTCCTTGCCCTGCAGCCTCTGAAGGGAAACACTAGCAGGTGCAAGACGAACTTGAGGTTTTACCACCTCTGGGTCCCTGCCAACCCTAAGGGAGAAGGGATACTGGATAAGAGAGAAAAGGGAGAAATGGGGGAAAGGGAAGGGAAGCAGAGAGGCTGCGCCTGTGTCTTCAATGTATGTGTTTTATTATTTAAGAAATTGTTTCATCATTTACTTCAATAATTTAGCAATTAAGTTATTTGATGACTTAATAATTTATTACTTTCTAAAACAGTTAAAAATTGATGCATTCATCATTTTTAGAAAGATGCTACATATTTTAGTTTCAGATCTATAGAGTGCAGGCCTGGAAGAGTGACACTCGTGGAACGCATGTAGCCTGCCTCTCTCCTGTGGGTGGGCGTAAGAGCCTTAATGAGGAGGTAGCTAAGATGGCGGCTGGCTGAGAGCCAAAGAGGAGGCGTCTAATTGTTTTCTCCTGACTTTAATCAACTAAGAATCTTTCTGTGCCCGTGTGAACACTGTGACGCACCTGTAAGTTGAGCTCGTGACACGTGTATACGTGTTAAGGTGAAGAGTATTTAACCAGGCAGAGATGGCGAGAGAGTTGGTTGGAGTTGGAGTTGGAGAGGTTGTTGGAGTTGGAGAAAGAAGTCAGCAGAAGAAGCAAGAATAAAGAACCTACTCATTCCCAGTCTGCCTCCGAATTCTTTCCTGCGGTATTGTTGCTGCAGGCGGCAGCAGCTGCAGGCAGCGATAGGTGGGGGTGCACTTGGCCTATGCCAGGCAGGGCGGGGGGACTTCTTTCTCCCCCTACACTGAAATGTCAAAAGGAACTGAGAGACCCTGCAGTTCTATATTTACTTAAGGCTCTCCCTGAGAACAGACATTGCAAACCTTAAAATGCATGCCTTGTGAAAACAATCTCTTGCAAACACACTGAGTCTGGGTTTACTTCCATTACTGCTGACGAAAGGTCAAAGAAATGGGGAAAGGTTGAAGAAGCCGCCAAACTTGAAGATGCAAAACAAGCAGATCCCGGAGACTCTCAGGCCATCAAAGAGGCTAATGTTTTCACCAGAATGCGGATCAAACAGAGAAGAAAACTTCACATCAAAGAGCCATCTGCGAAAGCCAGATGTTCCCCACCACTGCTACATCGGGGGCAATTCAACCGCCAGGCGCCATCCCATGCAAATTCGGACAGTGAGGTTTAAAAACCACTCACGTTCCTGGTTCATGGGTGGAGGGGTTTTATCTCATGAGCTTCGTCAGGAGCAAATGTTCGAGCCTCTTTCCCGCCTTACAAAATGCAGACCCTCGGGCCACAGCCCTGCGACCCCTCAGGTTCAGTGTGGGACGGGGCCTGGGCACTGCTGCAGTGCTCCACAGGGGAGTCCCCCCGCCCAGTGGGTCTCCAAGTGACCAGAGGCCGTCTCCGTCTGTGGAGTTTTCCTTGTCCCCAACCTTGGGAGAGGAATCTTGGCACCCTCCAGGCTAGCGCCACCTCCTCCCCACAGGAAGCTGGGAACCATGAGCCTCCCTCACTCTTAGAAGAGGGTAGCAAGTACACGGGAGCGCGCATCGCTGGCTGAGATCCACCCTTCAAAAGGCAGAGCTGTCAGCAGGAGACCCCACAGCCATTCCCATTTCACATCTTGGGAGCACAATTACCTCACAATCTGCTCGGACACTGGACGGTGGAACTTAGGGGGCAGATCGAGTTTGGGCTTCACCGTGAAGCACTGGATATCTGAGGACAAGGGGTTAAGGACCAACAGGCAGCAAGGAAGGCCACCTGGACAGAAGCCCCGGCCACCCAGCCCTACCGCCTGCCAGGACATGCCTTCCCAGTGGGGTCACCAGGTGTCTCAAAGGATACACTGGCCAGTGGAGTTTTTGATGTCGTCGCCTGGTGGAGACGTGGTCTTCATCTTCTCGGCGTTTGGAAACTGAGTTAGTAGTCGGGCTTCAAAGTCTTCCCTGCGTTCATACTCCTTCCCCCGGTAAATGAAAACTTTTCCCTGGAAACAAAGACATTCATCACATAACACCGCAGGGGAGGCCGGGAACGTCCACACCCAAAGCACCGGTCTTCAAGGTATGCGGGGCAGTTTTTTAAAAATGCGACTGCATGTTAGAACAACATGCAATTGTGTTGCTCTTCCTGATGCAGAACAGGGGTCGAAGGCCCCCCAAGTTACCACTGCTTAGGAAGCAGCACGTTACCTGCATCTTGAGACATTTCAGTCTTAGCAGTGGCAACCTATTTAAAAGCTATGCAAAAGCAGGTGAGCAACCCCCAGGCCTGGTCAGGAAAGGTGGAGGCTGGCGTCTGCACTCCTTCCTGGGTAGGCCCCGAGGGGGTGAGGAATTGGCCATTGCAAGGTGTGCCCAAGTGGTGTAATGACTGCTTCAAGGTGAAATCACCAGGGAACTGTAACTTCAGGAAGGATGTGGCCCGGTTTCCTCCATGCAGCAAGCCATACAGATCCTTCTGGGAGGAATGTCCTTTGTATACCAAGGCTGGAAAATAGCCCGGGTCACTGGTAACTGGGCCAGCAAGGAACGTGGACACCACATTCTAAAGTGAACCTGATCTTCCACGGGTATCCACATTCTGCCCGCCCCATCTCTTAGTGACAGCCCTAGAATTCACTACCACAGTCCAGACATCCACCTGCTCTGTCCTTCCATTATGGATTTGTTGTTACTTGTCTAGAAAGTATTAAGACATCATGCTTTGGCCATGGCTTTGGCCATCACGCTCTTGTGAAGATCCCCAGATACATGCAAAAAATAATAACCCCTGCTGCTTCCCGCTTGTTGTACTAACAGGTTCCTGGACAGCCAGACTGCCCATGGGGGACTTGAGGTGGGGGATCAGAGAGCAAGTGTCTCTCCCCTACAGCTCTAGTTAAGTGGTTTTCGTCCTTCTGAAAGGAATTTAAGACTGGCTGAGACTAAGGTGGACCCCAGAGCCAAGAGCATGGCCATCCTCAGCTGACTCCTGGAAGACAGAGCAACAGGAGAGCAGAAACCGAGTGCAAGGGACCAGGACCAAGACGCTGGGCTCTCCGGAGGTGGAGGGCAGGTCTGTCCTCATTGCAACCAGAGTGGCTGTGCGGGTCCCCTTCATCAAGGAATGACAAGGTTGCCGGTGTCTTGAGATCAGAGCTCTTCTTCTAAAGGTTGGGTTTTGTCCATCTCAGATGACATTCTCCAAGCTGGAGAGTCCGTCAGGGGCCACACAAGGGACTTGGTGGAGGGCTGAAGAAGGTAGGCTCCCCTTCTCACACGAGGCTCTTGTGGAGGCCTCTCCTGCTGAGCGTGACCGTCACTCTGAATACATCTGCAAGGCGGCTCTTCTCCATTCCTTCACAGCTTCCGAGTGTGTTCCGCGTGACAACTGAGTCACAGACAGGTTTGTGTGGGCCCCTGCCAGGGCTGTCTCCACAACTGGAAACTGCAGCATGGAGAGACATGGGGCAGGGGCCTCGGGGCTCGGGCAAGGCCTGGGGTCATCCCTGCACAGGGGGGTCTCAGCTGCACTGGGCCTGTGTTCCTTCCATCAGGAGATGTTGGGAAGTCTCAGGACTGGCTGGTCAGGACAGGCACAGACCTGCCATAGCTTGGCAATCCCTGGACAGACGCCAGGGAGACAGGCAGCCAGAGGCAGCCGGGAGGAACAGCATTTTGCTGCATATTTTTACATTTATCTCTCAGACACTCAGCCTGAAGTCAAATTAAAATTTGTCTAATTAATGGGTTTTCAGAGATAGAGAGAAATCTTAGAACATTTGATTAGCTGATCCCTGCTACAGTCTGCACGTTTGTGTCCCTCCTAATCAACAAAGTGATGGTGTTAAAAGTGGGGCACTTGGGAGCCGGGCGCGGTGGCGCACGCCTGTCATCCCAGCACTTGGGAGGCTGAGGCAGGAGAATCGTGAGTTCAAAGCCAGCCTCAGCAATGGCGAGGCACTCAGTAAGATCCTGTCTCTAATAAGATACAAAAAAGGGCTGGGGATGTGGCCCAGTGGTGGAGTGCCCCTGAGTTCAATCCCCCGTACCAAAAAAAAGAGTGGGGCACTTGGGAGGTGATCAGGTCACCAGAGGCCCCGGAGAGCTAAGGGGAGCAGACCCTCATGGGCATCGGACCTGCTGCACCTAGCTCTGGCTTCTGGGCCCCACACAGTGGGAACATAGATTTATGCTGTTTATCAATGACCCAGTTGGAGGTATTTTGTTACTGCTACCTGAGCAGACTAAGGCCACCCTCTTCTCTAGCATATTCTGAGTTTTTACAAATGAGTGAAGAAGAAACAGTTTAAGAATTGAATAATTTTTCCACTTCATGCTTAGGTATGTCTGAAAGCATCATTAGGGAAGAAAAATGTTTTGTTTCTACGAAAAATAATGCCAAGCAGAAACCAAAGTAATGTGTAGTCTTAATTAGAAATATAAACACACACATGGGTATGTTAGGAGGCTATATAAAGCCAAACATTTCAGAAATTCAGTGAGATTCAATATATAACAGGCTACTATGAAACTACCATGCATTTATCATGTTTTATATTCGAAGAAAGCATAATAATAAAAATGTATATAAAGGCTTTAATATAAAAACACTAGTGAGTTATAGAAGAAAACACTAATACCCTTTTCCAGAAATGTCAATTACTTTGCACGCTGAAGTAGTCCCTTCAAACATGAAAACAAGGGGAAAATGTACACACACAGGCAAATGCATTTATTCCTTGTGAGGACTATAAATATGAATATTCATGCAAAACCCAGATCAATTCAGGGAGAACAGTGGAGCCTGAGGAAAGCGAGCTCCTCCGAGGCTCCGCTGCCTGCAGCCTTGCCACCAAGCCTTCTGCCCGCTTGGTGGTGACTACTAATGTCATTGTCAGACTGACCCCTGCCAGGTGATCTGTGAAGCGTGATGAATATATCGCCACAGCCCCACAAAATTATTCAGGTGTGGCGGGAAAGTCAGCGCAATATTAATCAAGCCCATTAAACTCTTTATTCATACTTTGCATTTTGTCCCCTGACAGCGTGGGTGACCCAGGACCGTCCCTACGGCCACGTGTGTCCTGGGCTTTCCATCGGCAGACTCGAGGCAGGCTGCTGCCTTGCTCAATGTCGGGATCATTGCAAGTCCAGCGGGCAGGTGCCACACCCAGGCAGCCCACTGGCCGCAGGGCCCACAGCCCCTGTGTCACCCAGCACTGCACAGACTGCACGGTGCAGGGTGGGCTCTCTGCAAATCCACGCGGGGGCACATGTGCAGACCAAGCACCGATAAAGCCCTTCGCAACTTCAAGTGCGTCGACTGCAACCGCAGTCCACCCTTCAGCTTGTTTTTGAGGTTGTCACTGAACATGCTTTATTCACTCTCTGGGCAGGAAGCCTGTCTCGCCAGCCTGGGTTTCTGGTCCACCACTGTCTTGGCCGTACAAGGAAGGCAGAGGGAGGGGCTGGCAGCAGTGAGCCCACGGTCAGGTGCCTCAGTCACCCAGGGCATCACTGAGGGGTCACCAACCTCGCCTTCTGGAACACACCAGGACCGTGTGGGCCACTCCCAGAAAGAGTGACGTGTCCTCGGCAGGGGGAACATGGGCACCCTGTGGTGCAGGTGGAGAGGCTCTCCTCCCACAGCGAGCCCTGTGGAATGAGGAGGCGCAGGGCCGGGAGCACAGCTCTGGGACCAGGAGGACTCCTCGCCGGCCTCACTCCCCTGCAGCCGTGCTCCCGGCACGGAACCTCTGCAGCCCTAAACCAGTGGGGACACACTGGGCTGCCTGGGGTAAGGAAAAGCCACGTGTCATGAAAACACGCCACGAGACGTGGCAAGAAATCACGACCCCCGGGTGAGTGGCATCCACGAACGTGCTTCTGAGAAACTTGAAACGGCTGTACTGTTGGCCTTTCTTCGTACACATCCCCTCCAGCCTCCTGGGAACACTGGGGAATGGTGTCTGGCCGGTGACTGTGGTTATCACTCCGATCACGTCCCAACAGCACCCACCTGCTCTGGGATGCAGTGGGATACCTAGCGTCGTGGCCGCGGGAATCCATCTCCAATGTTCATATATAATTAAAAATACCCATTTGTAGCAGCATTATTCACAATAGCCAAAAGGTGGGAGCCACCCAAATGCCCATCAACAGATAAACAGATAAATAGAATGTGGTCTATTGATACAACGGAATATTTTTCAGCCTAAACAAATGAATGAAGTTCTCACACCTGCTACCCCATGGATGGACCTCGAGGACTCCATGCTGACGCAGAGGGAAGTACTGCGTGAGTCCTGTTACACCAGGTGCCTAGAGCAGTCAGCCCACAGACACGGAGGGCAGAAGGGTGGCTGCGGAGGACTGGCGGGCACGGAGAGGCAGGGTATGGAGTCTGAGCTTTGCAAGATGAAAAGTTCTGGAGGTGGGTCGACAGGGTGACGGGGCTGTGCGTATGCCACCGAACTGCACAACCCAAAGAGGTTCAAATGGTAAATCTCATGTTGTGCATATTTTAGCACAATTAAAAATACACATAAATCTCAGAAGGAGAGTTCTTTTCAGGAAAAATTGAATGGAAGGGCTACATGCAATCAAAGAAGACATTCTCAGCTCCTCCAGTTCAGAGTTGGGCTTCACCTTGCAAAGAACCTTCCTTGGGAACAGGGGCCTCTGCCAAGGCAGCAATCCCAGCTCAGACTGAGTGGAACAGAACTTACCCGAAGGAAGGTGGGGAACCCTTGTCCGTAGTAGCCAACGGCAAAATAGTCGGGCTTGGGTCTGATCACTTTGACGATGTTTTCATAAAACTGAGCCTGCTTTTTCTGTAAGGAAGAGAAAGTGCAGTTCAGGCATGAGCCTCGCTCCCCTGGGCTCTCCTGTGCACTAAGTTCTGACAGCTCCCGCAGGGTGGGAGGCCCCGAGGCCTGCACCTGCATCTCATCTCACTGATGGCTTTGATATTCTTTTGCACTTATCCTCCATCAATCAGCCAGGGATCCTGAATAAACGAGGCAAATTCTGCAACCAGTCGTAATTTATGGGCGTTTTCAATAACCACAAGAGGTAGCCCGGAGGCAATCTGTGGCCCTTGGTGTTCAGGAATGGTATGGACCAGGTAACAGGATACATTAAGGAAGAATCAAAAAGGCTAGAATCACTTTGCTCTAAGTTCATGATAAATATTGTCACATCATCAATGTGATCTCTTGAATACAGGACTGGTTAGCCGAGAAGGCTGGAATTAGAAAGTTCCAGAGCTTCCATCCGTCCACCCACCCTCCTCTTGTGGAAGGTGTTGGTCTTAGACTCCAAGAAGCTCTTGGAGAAGCCTGCACTCTCGAGATCACTGTACACAGGAGATCCGCTGGTGTTTATGTAAAATGCATTCACAGGAGCCTCAGAGTCAGGTCACAAGGGCTGGCTAGGGCCAGAAGCCAACAACGAAGGAGCAAGGCCATCTTGCTGGATGGCACCAAGGACCAGGCCAAGGCTGGGGGATGCCTGGGGCGAATCCCAGGGAGAAAGAAGGAAAGGAAATTCCAGGACAGCAAGCTTGGCCTGCCTCTTGTCATTTAAATAAACACGAAGAAGACCTACCAGCAATTCACTGAGCTGCTCGTAGTCGAACATTTCGTTCTCGTACTGCTCCGCGAGTTCCTTGCCCAAGGCAATGGCCTCCTCCCACATCTGTGTGTCACAGGAGAGAAGGGTGGTGAGGAGACCTGCGGCTGCAGGAGGGCAGCCACCCACAGCTACAGGGAGGCAGGGCAGACGCACACAGGTTAACTGAAACGCCAGGGGACAATGTCGGGGAGATGGCTAGATTCCCTGGAGCCTCCTGTCCTCTGGCTTAGGACGCAGTGTCCGTTGACTAAACTGGTCAATCCCTGGCTCACCTATCACGTCGCCCTCTGCCCACGGTGGTCTGCGAGCCCGTCCTCGCCCACCCTCTCCTCCTCCTCTCGCGGCCAGTCCTGGCTGCCCAGACCCGTCTGTCAGGGCAGCCGTGGAGCCAGGGAGGACGGCAGGTGGAGGGGGGCTGCCAGGAGACTTAAGTGGGGACGAAGGGCTTGAGCTGGCCACTTTCCAAGATGGTCCCACTTAATAAACACCACGGCCCAAGATACCAGCTGCCAGAAAGGTGACGCTTCAACTCTAAATTCAGGCTTGCAGAAAGCTGCCTCCACGGGCACCTCCTGGGTGGACACAGTCCTGCCACCATGGTGACAAGGGAAAGAATCCCAAAGTGCCTTTCCAAGCAACTCATTCTTAAAAACGAGCATGCACTTTTGACGCATGTGTAATGGGATCACTTGTTGATCTACAGGAGGCCTGAAGTTTCCTAGGGAAAGATAAGATCCAACGGATGACTTGAGAGGAACATGGAAGTTCAGCAGGAGCACCTCCTTGAGGAAGCCAGCCTGGTTGCCACCCAGCCTCTCTGAGCTTCCACGGTGGCCCTTCTTCAGAACCTGCTGTGATGGGTCCGACGGGAAAGCCCCCCGGCTCTGCCCCTCGGAGACAGGAAGCACTGTCCATCTGCCAAACCGGTGGACGCCAGCCCAGGGCCTGCTTAGCAAGGCTCAGGAGCAGCCTCTTGACTTGGAGCCGGGAAAGCTTGTACCCTCACCGCCTGTGTCCCTAGCCACAGCCCCCGCTCTCCTCCACAGCCACTCTGCAGGAGCCCTGGTTGGGGAGATGGCTTAAATTGCGGTTGACTAAGGGCCATGGAGATTTGGGCATTGCCGCCTTCCGTAGTCTCACGGGACTTGGCCCGGGATCTCACGGGACTTGGCCTGGGATCTCGAGTGACTTGAGCAGAGATTGCTGATCGGGTCAGCGCCATTTTTTGGTGGTGTGTGGTGCGTGTTAGTCATTGTTAGAGCCAGAGAGAAAAGTTATCAGAATAAAAAGCTGTTCGTTTCCAGTTCGCCTCTGAACTTCTTCCCGCGGCTTCGTTGCTCCAAGCGGCCATCGCTTCAGGCGACAACACCACTCCACAGATGGGAGGGCTGACTGTGGCTACTCATCCTTCCCTTGACGCCCTCCTGCTGGGACCCTAAAGACCCACAGTGGGCATCCCTACCCTAGGAGGGCAGCAGCAAGCTGACCCCCAGGAACATGCCCTGGCTCTGAGCTTCTCCCAGCTGATGATAAGTCCTGCCAACCATCTTCCCTGGCTTAAGCCCTTCAACCACCTTGAGGGGTGGGTGTCTCTACTCCGCCCTGTTGCCAATGAGAAAGCTGAGGATCAGGCAGGCAGGCCACGGGGGGGCGGCAGGTAAGTGGCGGACTTGGCCCAGGTTGGCCTTTCTCCAAAGTTCTTGTTCTTGAAGATCATGTTCCCGCACTTCCACCTGACCCCGACCCCTCCTGCCACTGAAGGAGCCCTAATCAAGGAGACAGCTAAGATTGCGGTTAGCCGAGAGCCATGAAAGATGTTCAAGTTCCACCTGATATTCATACATTGTTCAAAGAATCTTTGTATGCCCGTGAACACTGTGTGACGCACCTGTAAGCTCGAGCTGTGAGCACTTGTCCTTGTTAAAGCTAAATGTATTTATATAACCGGGTGAGGTTGGTTTGGTGGGAGGAAGAAGAAGAAGGTTGCTGGTTGAAAGGAGTCAGAGTGGTTAGAGTTCGAGAGGTTGCTGAAGCTGGAGAGAGAACAAGAATAAAAGACCTTTTTTCATTTTCATCCTGCCTCCGAATTTTCTCCTGCGGCGTCGTAGCTGCAAGCAACAGCATCAGGCAGCTACATGCCACAATGGGTTTCAAGATTCCAGGCGGGTCCCTAACCTGGGATCCCAGGGGGACACAGGCTGCGGGATCTCACCTGGTGCCCCTGCCCCACCTGCTCATCTTTGCCTTGTCTTGTTAGGAGGGGCCCCCGAGGGCCTTGCTTACGACTGAATCACCCAATACACTGAAGAACCCTGTGTTACTTCAGTGTTCCCGAATGCCTCTTTTCACGTGACCACTCTAAGAAGCCATCAGCTACTTCTGACCAAAAAAAAAGGTGTTCTGGAGTAAGAGGTGTGTTTTAGTACTCCGAAAAACAGCAGCAACAACAAAATAAGCCCAGAGTAGATTTCAGAGAGAGGAGCAGTGTCCAGGGACAGGAGGAGGTGGCAGAGATGTCCTACCTGTGGTCCACCACTCCTGGCTCCTGTTCCCTTTGGTTTCACACCGTCTCACGTTCTTTGAATACCTACATCTGACTCTCCAGATCTTTTGCAGTCCTTTGTCAGAGCCCAAGCCCACATTCCCAGGGAGGGAATCTCTCTCTCTTTTAATGTTTCTTTTAAGCTCCAGCGAGCATGCCTCCCTTAGCATATTTTCATTTCAAAGACAACATTACTGTTCCTTGTAGGTCCCCTTCACTGGATTTTTCTTTAGTTCTCTGCAAGCGCAGACGTCCACATAGCGCCTAGAAGGCTTGAGTTTCTAATTCATTCCCCAGTAAAAGCTTAATCTGTCTTTATCCTAGATGACAGATGAGGTACTTTAGATACATATCAAAAGTAATTGTTTTTAAAAGAAATATAAGTCTTGAGTAAATATCTCACCCGGCTCACCCTGAGGTTACGTGCTTGTGTTTTCTATCAGATTTTCTATAAATATATATGCCCCTCTCCCCCTCCGCCTGTGTTAAAGGATTTTCCACCAACGAGATTTTCATCTACTTCTAATTGGACAGGGCTTGAGAGAGAGTGTGGGTAATTCATATTTCCAACGTGAACACCGTGGAAAATATTTCAGTGCCAGAGAGAGAAAACAGATTCAATATGATCTAGATTTAGATTATCGCAGTGAAAGAATCGCTTTAACCTTGGCGAGAACGCCTGGCCCAGCTCCACTCTTAGGAGAGCTGCAGGCTCAGGAGGTTCACGCAGCCCCAAATGCAAAAGCCCGTAGCAGCAGACAGCTGCATTGTCCAATCTGAAGTCCCCAATCCAGTCACGGCACCTGGGGAGAGCCAGCTCCTGGCTGCTCGGGGCACTCTCCCCACCGCTCTCCACTGGCGGACGGCTGCTTCCACTCCCTGGAGATGATGATCGGTCCTATCTGTGAACCTCCTGCTTCCAGGAGCCTCCATTCTTCAAGTTCCTTGAGTAGAAACCGCTCCTTTCTGATGGAACTCCTTCCTCGATTCCCAGCGTGGCGCAGGGAAGGTGCCGGGTACGGGCTTCTCGCAGCCAGCGTGAGGCTCACGGCTGGCCAACAGGGGCGGGGGCACGCTGGCACTGGTCTGGAGGGCCAGGGGGCAGAGGCAGCTGAAAGGTCTCCTTCAGGGTCCCTCCACACCGATTCCAGCTGACTCCCAGGGCCCAGGAGTGGCTGGCTCAGCTCGCTCACCTGCTGTGACTCGCAAGGGAAGCCTCAGCTTCCACCCATTCTTCCACACACCTGCTTCCCAGGCAGTGGAGGGAAAAGGGCGGGACTCCACCACTCCTCAGTCCCCAAAGTCCCACAGAGGCCTCCGATGTTTCAATGGATGAGAGGCAATGGAAGAATCCAGAGCTCGGGTTCAGGTCCCTCAGCGTCAGTGGGGCCACAGGGGCCCCAGCCCAGCAGGAGGCCTTGTTCAGTCGTCAGCTCTGAGAGTGGGAGTGAGCCCCCTGCCCGTCCCCAGGTATGTCATGAGGAGGACCACAGTGACCACAAGGCCATGACCAGAACAGAGGGTCCCCACGACCTCCCCGTGGCTGCAACCTCTCCTTAACACAATGCAGGCACCAGCCCCCACGCCCCTCTCCTGGAAGACCCCGCTGCTGGCCCTCCCGGGATTTCCACGGTCTTCAGCTGATCTGAGCAGAGGCGACTTGCCCCGGACATTCCTGAGATGAGCCCGGCCCACCTCTCCCGCCCAGCAGTGGTGGGTTTTCCCGAGGTCTGCAGTTCAAAGCTGCCTGGTCTTTCAGCATCCTCTCCCCAGGTGGACGGGGCAGCCACCTGAGGAAGGTGGTCAGCAGGGTCTGAGCTGGCTGGGGTTAGGAGACCAACTCAGAGACGAATCCTTCCTCCTGGAGCGGGGTGTCACTCCTGGGCGTCTAGGCCACCCAGGAACTGCCCCTCGTGACTCAAGCTCTTCCCACCACAACCCCTCATCAGTCCAAACGCAGAACTATTTGTCCAGCTTTAAAGGCCCTGGAGGGGAAGGTGAGGAAGGATTTCGTTCTCCTTGTGATGGAGCTTTGCCTTCTTCAGGGCAGGACATCTGCAGTTCTACAGAGGAAGACCTGGAGAGGCCGACACCAGGCAGCAAGGGGTGTGCTTAGACGGGAAGGAGGGACGCTTGCTGTCACTCCCTGCTTCCTCCCGTGGGGGACTGCTGGACACCTGTTGGATGGGCTCCCAGCTCTGTTGGGAGTGTGCAGAAGGAGAGGAACGTGCAGTCCCTGGAGAAGGGAGTCAGAATAAGAGCAAACTTTTCTTAAAGATGGGAGGAAGAATGGCGTGGCTGTCGGTGAGGTCTCAGCCAATGGAGAGCCAAGCTGAGGCTGTAAGGAGGAGGGCAGGTGTGGGGCATGCTGTCGAGGCGTGGGGTAGCTGGCTGGAGGAGAGGAGCTGCCCTGGACGGGGCAGGAGAGCCCCACCTGGACAGAAGAAGGAGCAGAGATGGTGGGGCGGAGGCGGGCTGTGGGATGAGGGCACGTGGTGGCGATGCTACTTCACAAAGCCCGGGCCACGGTTGGCCGCACATTCAATGACTTGTAAAAAGAATGACCAAAGATTCAACGAGTGAGCTATGTTCTATCCCCCAGTTGTTGGAGAAATTCATCTGTTCCTTCTTAGTGAGGTCACTCGTGGTCTTGGGGTCCACCCACGTGTTGGCCACGCTTTGCATCACCCAGGAGCCACGGCCTCCTGATGGCCTCAGCTCCACCCTTGGTGACTGCAGTGTCCTCCCTGATCATCTCTGCTGCCTGTGTCCTTCCCAGTCTGGAGCCCCCGCTGCCTCCAGCTCCACCTCCATCATCAACAGCTTGGTGACAGGTGTGCTAGTTTGCTCTGCAAATGGCCACAAACTCGTGAACGCAGAAATCTGTGCTCTCACAGTTCTGAGATCAAGGTGTCAGCAGGGCCACACACTGCCTGTGACGGCTTAGAAGAGGACCCTCCCCCCCCCCCAACTTCAGGTGGCTCCAGGTGTTCTTTGGCTCTGTCTGCATCCCTCCAGTCTCACTCCATCGTCACCTGGCCTGGTCCTGTGGCTCCTCCCTCTGTCTCTTGCGAGGCCACTTGCCTTTGAACTTAGGGGCCCCCCTCTCTCCACCTGCTGTCATACTCGCCTGTCCTGGGGGCAGGACATGGATGTATCTTTTCTGGGGTCTCCATTTGGTCCACTACCACGTGTTCAAGGAGATCTCTCCTGGACGTCTCCACCGTCCACACCAAAGAGCGCGCATGGCTGTAGCCGCATCCCTGCTTGTTTCACTGAATGACCGTTAGACCAACATATCTGCGGCCCCACTGGGTGTTACTAGGGTTGAAACACACAGCCTGCTCCCTGTGGTGGCTGGGCATCCTACCCCTGCACCTCGTGCCACCAAGGCCCTCTGGCTGTAGATGTGCTGGGGGCCGTGTCCCTAGTGCCGGCTGTCCGCAGGAGACACTGTGTGGTCCGCTAACGTCAAGTCTTGCCACAGACCTTCTCTGCCGCCGACCCTGCTGGGGTCTCCGCACCTCAGGCGTGGACACCTGCTTGAGTCCCCTGCCTGGATTCTGGCCCCTCCCACCTCAGCACCTTCTGCTGCTGTATGGCCATAAGAGGTGAATGAAGTCCTTTTCTTCCATTTTCATAAAGTCTCCATTGGCTGCTTCTAAGTCAAATCTTCAGGAGACACACAGGCCCTTAACAGACTGGTCCCCAAACCCTGGCTGTGGTCTGAATGTTTGTGCCCCCCTCAAAATTCAAAATGTTGAAATCTTTACTTCTAACATGGGGGTATTAGGAGGTGGGCTTTGGGGAGGTGATCAGATCACGAGTGGGGGGGTGCCTTTATGAATGAGGCTGGAAGAGACCCCCGCCTGTGTCACCATGTGCGGACCCCTGGCAGGTGACGTGTGTGAACCAGAAATGGAGTCCTCGAGGGCCAGCCACCAGGTCCACTGTGGGAAGTGACTTTCTGTTGTTCGGCTGCTCAGCGCATGGGATTTTGTCATCCTAGCCTGTGTGGCCTAGACAGTCCTCCCCACCCGTGCCCAGGACACTCCTTAGAGCCCTGTCCCCACCTTGCTGCTCCCACTCTTTGGCCTCGACGTCCACCAGCCATCCATGTGACAGGCAAACGTAGCCTTATTCTTTAAGGACCAGCTTAAAAGTCACCACCTCTGGGACGTCTTGCCCAGCCCAAAGAAGAGGTGGCCACTCAGTACCCATGAGGCCGGTAGACCTGGAGCCCCCGTGTGAGAGGCCCCAGGTGGGTTTTGTTGTTAGTCTGCTCACACGAGAGCCCTGGCACTGCACGTGCAGGTGGAGGCAGGCTGCGTCTGTCCCTGTACTTGGGACACAGGGTGGCGCTCAGCACACAGCAGGCTTGTCAGCGGGGAGCTTGTTGGGGGTCTCGCGGGGCTGCGGCGCAGCATTGTTATCGACTCTAAAAGTGGACTTTTCTCATGCTTTGATAAAATAGGATTCTTTTTAAATAGAAGCAAATCATAATGAACATATAATCTCTTTGAACATTCAAGGAAGATTCTGCTAATTGATGAAATTCTGGCTAACATCGAGATTTTCAGGAATTTCAGAAATGCCAAGAATCAACTCATAAAAGAGGGTTCAGCATTCTGACCCGAAATTCGTCTTAACAGCAACTGTGTTTTAAAGGGAAACTCACAGGATGAGAAAATTTCACCCCAAATACTTGGAAAAGAAATCCAACCATTTCACCCAAAGCAGGAACTTGTTCCCAGACCCCTATTTTTAGTTCACAAGATGATGCAAAAATGCGTCATTTTTTCGACTTCGGTGCGAGGCAACGTGTGAACTTTGTCAAAGGGAGGTTATTTTAAGGAAAAAGAGAGCAAAGCTCCGGCAGAAAGAGTCTCAGGGCTCCAAACACCCCCAGGCCGTAAGTTCTGGGTTATTTGTCCACACTGCCAGGCGGTTCTGGGCTCCGGCCGACTGAGCCCCGGCCAGTCCTGCCTGGCGTGCGCGGGCCACACTCCCTTCTAGCTCAGCTGCTGTTCTCGACTCCCATCCTCCACGGAGAAGCCTGGTGATTTTCAGGGCAGAACTTGGATTAAGGGCTGTATTGAAGATTACCAGGCCTCAACCATGCACAATGAGACAGACAATTCAGCGCACCTTCAAAAGAGAACGCTCCTCGGTCCAGATAAAACCCAACAGAGGCTTTTAGGGGGGATGCTCAGAAGGGGCGGTAGAGATGGAATGGGAAAGGAGTGAGGCGCGATTATTAGCCCCAGAAGGGGGAAATGCTGGAGAGTGAGGAGCAGACGGGAGTGACGCCGATGGAGAGAAAGGAGGAGATTAAGGGGCCAGGAGCTGGGCTGAAAGGCATTTAAAACTTTAAAAACGATGGAAAAGCAAAAATAGAAGAATGGTTTTGTGTGGAAGAAATACAGAAAGATAACAGAACATAATTCAAGGGTGAGAGTGTCCGATAGAAAGAAGCAGAAAATCCATTCAGCTTTGCTGGTTTCAGGGCACAAAGGCAGAGACTTTAATATAATCCGCCCCCCGCCACTTCTGCGCCCCTCCACCTCCCTGCCTGCACAGGGCGAGCCCAGAGGGGGCCTTGGCAGAGACCCTGCTCCCTGTCTGCCTGCTCAGCCTCCTAGGGGTCACGCCTGCCTTCTGGTTCCCTAGGTAGCTGGATGAACTTGGGAGGTGAGTGAGCTCAAGGACGTATGTGGTTTCACAGTCATGTATGACAAAAGCTTCGCTAATGACTCAAGCAAACAGGCCCTGTGGGGACACATGGTATCCAGAGAGCCGCCATGGCTTCATCTGACTGAGCTAGCCTTTGCCTTCCATTTCATGATCTTGCAGACCCCAGGACTCCTTAATCTCGGGTTCAACTGAGGTATTAGTTCCCCTGGCCCTACGACATTTTTAAAAAATAGGAACTGTGATCTGTTTCCTCAAAATTCGCTAAGTGTAAAATTAAACCAAGGCAATGCTGGTGATTTAAACACTTCGAGTGCAGTGGGTGCACGTTCAGACGCGAGCCTGGTGGAACCTGGGTCACCAGGTAAGGCTGGCAGCCTGGTGGAGGCGGGGACACGGCTCGTCAGCCTGATCGCTCACTCAACCTGCTGGTGTGGTCACTCCGACCGAAGGTGGTCATTTTTAACAGACTACAGGACTCTAGTCAGGAAGGCCAGCCCCGTCCTTGCAAGAACTTGTCTTTTTCTGATCTACAACCTTTGCAGTGACTGTGGCACTGAAGGACAGGTAGCATCAGCTGGGGACAACGTGCATACAGGCCCAGGCTTCTGGAGGGGGCACCTGCTGGCAGCCACGCTCGGCAGCCCTCTCAGGAGCTCAGGGCCTGGGACAGGCGGCCCGGCAGACGAGAACCTGGTGGAACGCCTGGGCCATGTCTGCTCGGGCCCTGGCCAGCAGTTCAATGACAGATGACAGTGCTCTCGTGGGGGGCTGTGAGCGGGGTGCGGGGATCATGCGGATTCCCAGCACTTTCTGCTTAATTTTGCTACAAGCCTCAAACTGCTGTAAAAACATCAACTATTTTAGAAAATGGACTAAGTGCCCAGTCTCCGTGCAGCTTGGGGCTCCTTCCAACGGACACAGCTCCTGTCTCTGCTCTCAAGTAGCTCAAGTCAGCGGCCAATGACTGGACAGACAGACGCCTTGGGAGCTGCTCAGAAACGGAACCTCGGGCCCCCAGACATACTGAGTCACACCAGCAGCTGAACAGGACCCCCGAGGACTAGGAGGTCAGGGGAATTTGAGAAACACAAAGGAGAGGGATACAGGATGCTTTTACATAATTTCAACACAAGGGCAAGGCAGAAACGAAGAGGGGCTGAAGAAGACGGAGCAGAGGGAGGTGGGCTAGTGGTCTGGGGGCTCAGGGGGACTCAGAGCAGGATGATGGGGCGGAAAAGCTTTGAGGGGGAGACAGCATTGCAACAGACCTTGACGCTGCAATGGATTTGACTACACTGAGACGCCAAGAAGGAGCTATTCCTTGTTGAAAGGAGACCACAAGCAAGTCCAAGGCGGGGATCAGAGGACCTTTGGAAAGAGGCAAAATGGTGTGGGTTGTGTGGGTGGAGAGGCAGGTTCACGCCCTCTGCAGAGCCTCAACTGCAGGGTGAGAGGCCTGGTCCTGCCTGCTGAGGAGGGGCATTCCTAGGATTTGGGCCTCTTTGAAACCATTCAAACTGTGACTCCGAGGTTCCTTAACAAGAAACCAGACCTGCTGCTCAGGAAGCAGAGGACAAGGGAAAGGCTGGGGCCACTGGAGAGGGCAGTAGCAGCAAAGGGCAGCTGGCCAGAGAGCTCATGGGCAGACGCAGATGAGCCGTGTCTTCTGCCCAACCCCAAACTCGTCAGCAACTTCCGAGGCAGAACTGGGGCACAGGCAGGGGTTGCGGAGCCCAGGGCTCGTGTGCTCTGGGGCTGTGGATATTCAGATCTCCATGAAGAAGCACGACTGTCCTTACAAGCCAGAGCCAGGAAAGGAAAAGAGAAATCAGTGGTCATCGCAAACAAACACCACACTGAAGGAGGGCATCTGAATCTTGACGATGACAGTGAGTTCCAGAAAACCAGGGTTGCTTCTCCTTGGTTCTTAAACTTCTCCCCACAGCTGCGGGCTCTGCCTCCTTCCCTCTCTGCCCTTGGCCTTGTTCACATCTCCTCAAGGCCAGATGGAGCCCCATGGTGCTCATCCTAAAGGCCCTGATGCTTACAACTACACTAACCCTGGCACTTTATTTCAACATTACAGAGATGATATTGGGTCACAAGAGAAAAAACATCTTATTTTGGTGCTTTATTATATTTCTCCCGTCTTTCTGACATAAGTTCTATTCTTTCCTGGCTTTGGCTTACATTTTCTAATTTTTTCTGGATATATATATATTTCATCTTCTCACTCATTTAATGTAAGGAATGCATACCAACAGGCTCAGGTCTGGGTCTGTCTGTGGTGGACCCAAAGGATATGCAATAAGCTGCCATTTCCCACCAGCATGTGGAGGAATATGTTAGTTAAATAGCATTTTTGGTGCTTAATGAGAAGAAGTCTTGACTCAAGGCAGCACTGTCTATTAGAAATGCAACGTGGGCCACTTATGTAATTTTAAATGTTCTAGTTACTACACTAAAAAAGTAAAATTAATTTTAGTAATACTTATTATATCTAAAACATTATCATTTCAATATGTAATCAATGCAAAAAAAACTTAATGAGATACTTGACATTCTTACTAGTTTGCTAGGGCGGCTGTAATGAAGTCCTGACTTGCAACTAGGTTCCTTGGACAATAGAGATTGATTTCTGGAGGCCAGAAGTCCAAGATGAAGGCCTGGGTGGTGCGAGTTCCTTCCCAGGCCTCTCTGCATGGCTGGCAGATGGCACCTTCTGGCCGTGTCGCCACGTGGCCTTCCCTTGAGGAATGTCTGTGTCCACGCTCCTCTTCTTGTAGCCAGACTAGATTAGGTCTCATCCTAATGGCCTCACTGTACTCGAACTACCTCTCAAAAGACCCCATCTCCAAACACGTTTCCATTTGTAGGCACGGGGCATTGGGACTTCAACAAATGAATTTGGGGAGGATACAAATCAGCCTGAATAACACTCCTTCTTTTTTCCTTTTCTTTTTGCATTAAGTCCTGGAAGTATAGTGTGTACCGCAGACTGAGGATACATCTCGTCTGGGTCTGGTCACCCTGTAAGTCCCAATGGCCCGCATGTGGCCTGTGGCCCAGTACTGGATAGCACAGGGCAGAGTCCCATCCTGCCCCCTGATTAGACGATGGTTTCTTGGGCACCAAACTGCTCCCAGCCCCCCCCAATTAACCAAGGTTCCGCTTCAAGTTTCCTTTGGACATGTCACCTGCCAACCATCACCTGCCAGCTATGTTGAAGCACTTTTAAACGATCACAGTTGCAATCGAGGAAGAAAGTGTGCACAGAGGGCTTCCTACTCCGAGCTGCTTAATGGTCAGCAATGGCCTTAGCCACTGGCCACTCCATTGCTTGTAAGAGAGGAGTGAAGGCTGTTATTTCTCAAGTTATCACATACACTCAAGCCTGGCAGAGACACCGTGCCTTGGCCTTATTTCCTAAATGAAAGAGATTCTAAATCTTGCACAGAGTTGATCTTCCTCGGTGCCCCACCTCCCTCCATCCCCACCTGGTAAGATTCCAGCATCCCGGTCAGAGATGGGCACAGGAGTCCAGTTTCTCAGGTGCTTCTACATTGTCACCTACCAAGTCCCCTTGCAAGGAGGAAAGAAACTCAACTATGATGCGGTCAGGGTAAAGACCCAAAGCCAAGTTCTCAGAGACTACTCTTACACCTCCAGTTGTGGGAAGCCGTGCCATGGGGTGGGGCGGCTGTTGACATCATCTCTTTAGCATAACTGATACTTGGGCAATTTCTAGGCTCACCTCTCCCTGGGCCGTGAGTACTCTCGATTAGGAGCCCAGCTCCCCTGTCCAGTCGAATGCTGGGGTGCACGCAGGTGCTGCTCACCTTGCCCTGCCCTCTGGGCTCCCCCCCTCCCCTTGAAGTCTGGTGCAGGCACAGACCTGCTTCAGCAGATAAAATGAGCAGAAGCATGGACAGGCCAGCACCGCTTCGTGCCCTTCCCCTGGCTACATCCCTGTGGCAGAACCTCCACTCACCTGGACATGGAGGAAGAAGAATGGGTGTAGACCAAGAGGGAGAAGCCCGCCCATGTTGTCTGGAGCCCTGGAGATTTCAGGGTCAAAACTCCAGCACATTCCAGCCCACCCAGGCTGGCACGGAAGGTGATTATTTCCTGTTGCTGTTTTCTCCAGAAAGTTGAATGCTTGTTGGTGTTGAAATGGACTTCTTTGCCTCACAGCTAATCACCCGGGTACTTCACATTTCATCTTATTGGATTCTCTCGGGCACCTGTACTCTGGCTCACTCGAGTTTTCCAGGGTCAGCAGAGGTCACTCCTTTTCCACACCCTTATAGAAATGTCACAGGCCCTCAGAAATGGCCTTCCAAGCTTGTGGTCTTATCAGTACACCTTGAACAGCAGCCGGAAGACAACTCTCCCCAGTCTCCTCTGACTCAAGGTCGGCTAGAGATCATGCCACCATGGCCATCCTTCCGACTTTACCAAAACACCAGGAACCTGAGGACAGTGTCCCCCTCGGGCTCTCCTCCGTGTCAGCTCCATTTTATCACCTGGATTAGTTTTCTCTAAGCCAGGCCTTTCAGCCTCGGCTCTGCTGGCGTGGGCTGGACACGCTCTGGGCTGGGGGCCCAGTGTGCTGTGGGAGGCTCAGCTGCCTCCTCAGCCTCACCCACAGCTGGGAGTGCTCCGGTCCCCCCCAGCATGGCCACCACGAACGTCTCTGCAGCCAGCTGGAAACCACTGTTCTGACCTAAAACAGGTGATTTTTTGATGAACCATCATGGCACAGAAAAGATAATTAGGCTATCTCTGCTTTAGAAAAGACTGTTCTTCAGTGTGTCATATTGGAGGCTGAGTGTCCTGCTACCTGGACGACAGGGAGCTGTGGAGTGCTGGGCATTCCTTTGTTGGTTCAGCCATTCAACAAGCGCCCAGGGAGCTCGGGCTGGTGCAGGCAGCCTCAGCCTCAGCTCCAAGACGCAGAAACGTGGGAGGCTCTATTTCATGGCGCTCACAGCTTCTTTGGGGAGTCATTAAAGACACATATGTAAATTTCTCATTGCAAATTGTCATAAGAGCTCTGAAGAAGGGCCTAGGATGTCTTAGGGGCTGGAGAGGAGGTGACATTCTGGCTGAGACAGGAAGAAATGAGCCAAGGGACAGGCAGTAGGGCCTGCTGGGCAAGGCAGCAGGGCTGGAGCGCTCAGGACCCAGGGGGCCAGGTGGCTGGACCAGAGTGAGAGGGGCGTGGTGAGGCCAGGGCGGGCAGGGCCAGCGCTCACAGGAGCGGGCTGTGGCCGTCTGCAGAGGCACAGATGCCTCGGCCTGGGGCCGTGGGCCTTGGGCTTTCCAGGCCTCCAGGGGTCCCACCCCGGCTCTGTGCACGTCCCAACACCTGATGGCACCTCCAGCGCACCACTGAGCACGAAGCCGCTGGGGAAGGCACAGTGGCCCCAGCCATGTCTTCAGCAGTCCTCTGAGAAGTGGGTTCCCCGGCTAAGCCAATAGAACCGCGGTAACTGGCCCTAAATGTGAGACTTCTCGTTTATATGAAGAAATACGTTTGCTTTCCTCCTACCCCCCCATGGGGTGCAAGTCACACAACACTTCTGACCCGTCTTTCCAAGTAGCCTTGGTATGGGCCATAGATTTGGGGCTTGTTTCCCACATTAAGGACATTAAGGGACAAAAACAGGTACATGAATGGTCACTTCAGAGACAAGAAGAATACTGAGCGGTGCCACAGGGATTCTGCCGTCAGCTGAAGAGGAGCAGTCACCACCCCTCCTGGCACTGGTGCTGTTGAGGGGGCAATGTGTCCCCAAGAAGATACCAGTCCCAAGCCCTGGTGTCTAGGAACGTGACGTTTGCAAACAGGAGCTTCGAATAGGACCAAGTTGAGATGAGGTCGTGCCTGAGAGGGGTGAGCCCTAACCCAGCGGCCAGTGTCCTCGCAGGAAGAGGGACACGTGGACAGAGACACTGGCTGGGAGAAGTCATGTGATGACCAGGGTGGAGACTGACATGGTGATGTGTCCACAGGGAGCCAATGCCAAGGACTGCCAGCACCTCAGCCATGAGCCAGGGACAGGGGACGCCTCCTCCCCAGGGCCTCAGGCGCAGGCCCCGCCCATGCTGGGATTTCCGGCGGGTACTTCCTGCACCAAGAGAGCCAGTTCTCTTGCTTAAAGCCACTTGGAGGTGCCTTGGCACAGCCATGGACGTGAGCAGAGCTTCCTTCATGGAGCCCATATGTCACTTCTCTCAAAGAGGAACAAACAGACCCAGAGGAGTAAAGGACTCCAACAAAGCCCCAGGAGGAGCTCTGACGTCACTTTGGTGGCAGATGTTAAGAACCGCTGAGGCTGAGGCAGCTCTTTTTCATGGTGACTGTGCATCTGAACCACAAGAACTACAGTGACGAGATACGACAAGATGGCTAGTGAAGGTGACGGCAGGTCTGCTCTGAGTGCAGGTCACTGAGGACATAATTTAAGTCAATTAATCCAGACACTGCCCAAGTGTAGTGGACATGTTCTACTGCAGAACTGGCTTTTCTGTGACCATAGAGAAACGCAAGATGTCAAGGAACACAGTCACCCCAAGGGCAGAGACCCATCTGAACCACTGTCCCAGACTCGGTTCCCCCAGCAAAAAGCCTTAAAAATACTGGTGCATTTTCAGTCCTTCCTATCTGCAGAGCATTTTAAAAGAAGGCTATTGACTTAAGGAAAAAAAAAAAAAAGATTTATACTTGTAAGCACAAGCTGGAGGAACATGCATAAAATATTTCAGTACACAATTTGCAACAAATTTCTGGTTCTGCAAACATCACAAGTTAAAAAGTGTGTTTACAGAGCTGTGGGGAGGTGCACGTGAAAGGAAAACAAGAAAATGATCACCTTACCTTGCCTTTGTCGAAGTAGTGGATGATTTCTTGGTAGAGCTGCTCCTTCAGCTGTCCCTGCGTGGTGGCCTGGTAGCCGTCCCGCTGAGTGAGGTGGGCCACGCACACGTCCTCCGACCACTGGGGCAAAAGCAGAGCGTGAGCAGTGCTGGGTGGGGCGTGGCTAGGAGAGCGCCGTGCACCACGAGGGCCACGGCGCGGTGCGAGCTCGGTGCCTGGTGCATGCACGTGGGTCCCCATTCTAGGCAGGCATGGCTGGCTCTGTCGTCAGGCTGCCAAGGCCTGGGAACAGGAGGGCAAAAGCCCTGTCCCGGGGCCCAGGGAATGAAAGACGAGGGAGGCAGAGGTGTGGTCAGATTCACAGAGAAGAGAACCCCAGGGATTCTGGAAAGCTGAGCATCAGCTTGCTGACAGCCCCCTGCAGCGTGGGGTACACTAAGAGCCAGGCGACAGAGGCCGTCTCGAGTTGGCAACCGGGGGCTCTCTGTCATCTGGGTCCTCTGTTGCTCAACACAGAAAAAGGTATGTGGATCACAGGTTGTCAGGAAAGGGATTTGACAGGCCATCAATTAATCTAGATGATGCCCTAAAACTAGGCAGCTTGTCTGCAGGTTAGCCACAGGCCAGGGCCTGGCATAGACCTGGGGCTTAGTCAGTTCGCAGAGGCGTCTGGCCAGTTCTCCTGTGAACTGAGGATGCACCAGAGGGAAGGTGCAGCCATCTGACAGGTGAGGCATGTAGCTGAGAGCTTTGGCTCAACATATCAATAGTGGTAGGTAGAGGGCTCTGTGACAGCCAGCAAATGCTTGGCCAGGACCTACTATGTGCCAGGCTCCAGATCAAAGATGAGTGAGAAGGAGCCTGGCCTCCAGGTTTCCAGCCACCCAGAGCCACCCAGAGCCAGCATGATGATGGGTGACAGCATAAGGATACATGATGACACGGCAGAAGGAACTCTCGGACATGGAAGGGTGGAGAGGTGACCTCACATGGGGCGGGCTGGCTAGGCTCACGGGAGGAGGGCATCGTGAGAACGGGCTGGCTTCTCTGTGGGCGTGGAAGGAGGAATGCGACTGCTCTAGGACGGGACGGGGAGGGACTGCCAAGAAGGCAGCGACAGCCAGCGGCTGCCTGGACCACGGGAGAGTCCACAAGGGAAGGGCCATGGCAGGATGTACAGAGGGACTCAGTCACGGGAGGCCACATCTGAACAAGGGCATCAGCTGTGTGACCTGTGGCAGCGGCTGACAAATGCAGGGAGCTGTCCAGGGAGTGGAGAGCTGGGAACAACTGTGCCTACAGCCAAGGGCCAGAGGGCCTGATGTGACCTGACTAGTGGGGCCCCCGGGAGCAGGGCACGGCCGCCCTGCAGGCTTGCTCTCGCAGCACCTGCCAGGCCCACCTCCCTGCAGCCAAGGCCCTGGACATCTTGTGCTGGCCCCCAAGGCTCCAAGGACAGGAGGCAGAGCGAGGACCTGAAGGCCTCCCCACCCTGGGCCTGTCGGGCAGGGGCGAAGAATCTGACGTGTCCTGCCGTACCCTCACCTAGCAACGGGACTTGCAGACCCTGCCACTACTGAAGGGGCAAAGCTGTTACCTTTGACATTGGTACAACGTAGCCGGCTACTTTTGTTAGGGGGCGGGAGATAAAAATAAAACTTTAGATGGTTCTGAAATGTAACTACAATAAAATAAACAAGAACAAGAAGGTTCAGACTTCTCTGGATTTTGAAACCAGTTTGTAAAATGCAACGTATTGAATAGGGAAACAAAAACTCTCTATACCTTCCACTTAAAATGGTGATAAAAGAACTCCACTGCTAAGCTATAAACTAATGTCTTTATTGCTTTTGTTTCAGGCCAAAAATATCCTTAGACAAAAACAAAGCTTCTATTTGAGGATTTTAGTCACCAAACAAGAACATGTTTGTCATGTTCAAGAATTTTCATAGCATTAGCAAGTTGATTAAAAAGTATGAATCCACATTTACACCAATATCAAAATAAATTCAGGAAAAATTGCAAAATGTAATGGTGTAAAAGTTATGGAGAGAGATAACGTGACATTCACCATTTAACTAGAAAACTCAGAACCCAATGGAAAAGAGCAAGCAATTGGGCCTCTTGATTTGGGCTGTGAAATAAGCCATCATGCGGTCTGTGTAGACCCAGCTGTACCCAATAAATCCAGCGATTAACCAAATGTTGTTTATGCACATGTATGTTTTACATTCACATATGCATATAAAAGTTTTTGTTCTATGTGAGAGAAAGAATGCGGAAGTAGTTGTCAATCCCATTTTAAATTCCCTGGTATGTAGAAAAAGACCCTGACATTGGCTAAACACCTTGCTATTGAAATTTGGATTTCTAGTAAACAAAAGACCATTGGAATTCACAGTGGGTGGCTGTGGCCAGATGCACTCCCTGAAATCCCTGTCTTTATAAAGGATGTGCTGTGGGGGAGCTTCGATGGTCAGCAGGCCTAATGGGTCCTCTGGCCGTTCGCCTCAGAGGACTACCAGGTAGGGGCCCAGGATGAGGCCTGAGCCCTTCTGCAGAAGTAGTGTCACACTCAGGGGCTGCAGAGCAGCTGGTGTTGCTTGTGTCACAGATGCTATGGGGGGACTTCAGGATGGGGACCCAGGTTGAAGGCATCTTCTTCCCTAGCTGGGTCCTGACCTCCCCTTGCCCAACAGGCATGGCGTCCTGTCCATTTAACGTCACTTTCTTTGGTCCTCTGCTATTTCACTTCAGATGTTTGGAAGACTGGCCTAGATCTGGGAGTGAGATTCCCTGAGGAAGCACTCTCTGTGTGGGATCACTCACCAAATTCTAATTCTCTGTTCTCTACTCAGTTCAGAATCTCCTAATAGTTACAGGATATCACGAGAAGAACCTAGTGGCCTGCTGGAATTCTGAATCATAAACCTAAAGGTTGTATGGCAACTTCCAGAACCATCCGTCCCCACCCCTCTCTATCCACCATCCATCCACCTGTGCCTCTGTCCGCCCACCTATTCTGTGAGGACCCTCTCTGTACTCCTCACTGCTGGAACTGGGCATGGGGGACACAAACATGTCACTGCAACAAGAAGCCCTGTCTAACGCTATCCGTGTAATAAAAGAACCACTGAGAGCCGGAGGCGGTCATGCCAGACCTGTGCTTCCAAGCAACACTGCAGAATAAGGCAGAGGACTCTGAAAGGAGGTCTCAGCATGAACTGCTCAGCAGAAATGTCAGGCTCGGGTCCCTACGCTCTCTGCCAGGATAATTAGGGGCATGTCTCATTGCTCCACCACAGATGGTCCTTCTTATTGACGTTGTTCGCCACCATTACTGAGTCCTGCTGCCAGGAAAGAGGAATTTCAGAATTTCTAAATTGCTACCACCTCCAAGCCTGATTGTCTGGCATCTTGTTAAATCTGCATTCAGAGGGCCGGATCCATAAACAAAGCACTTCCTAGACATTTTTGTTTATGTAGTTGCATTTGCTAAATATCCATAAAACAAATATACTAAAATCTGTAACAGCAAAATAACGTTTAGAATAATCTTTGACTATATAACAACAGAATCATAAAAGTGCCTGATAATTTTTATTACCTTAAGCAGCTTTGCGTGGAGCAGCAAGGTATAAGCAGCTTCAGTATAGTTATCACACTCTTTGTGCAGGTCACAGAGCTTGTACAAGTACCTGAGATGATGAAAGAGAGGCGCTTTCTTAAAATGGCACAAAATAATTTGTGTTGAGGATTGCAGAATCTAAATTCAACATTCAACAGTAACTCATATCTATACTGTCTTTTTATAATGATAATGTTCATGATTCACAATTCCTCAAAAGCTTTCAATGAAAAAAAGCACTAAAATGTCCAATAAGAGTAAATACATTCTTGGATAGATAGGTAGATCATATGAACATACATGTATACACGAATACATGTATTTTAAATTTTAAGTCTTTTCAATATAAAAATGAAGATGAAAAAGGTAGAATTTCACTTCAAGCTGTCTTATTCTTTTTCATCTTTTCCAGATTTTTCCTCAGCCATTTGAAATGAGATTACACAATCTTGATTGTCATTTCCTACATTTCTATTGAATTCAAGTGCACCAAAAATCCATAGGAATCCAAATCCGTAAGAATGAAGAGCTCCCCTGATCACAGTGAATATGATCAAAAGAACTTCTCTGCTATAAAGAAATAAAGGTTGCTTTTTAATATAAAGCAAGCTACATTTTGGATGAAAGAAGCTGATTGTTTTCCCAAGTATACTATAATAGTCAGATGCTGTTTTTGAAGGAGAAAGAAGAAAACACACACTCAATGTAATAAATATATCATCACACACTAATGCCATGTAGATTTCTTGCTTAGCCTGTTTTCCTAAATGTTAATCTTGATAATTATTTGACACTGGACCCTAAAAGTGACCAGAGAGAGACAGGCCTAATCCTGAGGCGTCACTATAGCAAGCACGTTTTCCCCTGTGGTGCTGAGGATCCGCCCTGGGCCTTGTGCATGAGGCAAGCGCCTGTGGCCGAGCTAGCCCAGTCCCACCTTATCCTGGATGGAAAGACAGGTGAGGGAGCAAAATCTAGAAACATAGGGATATGGGGTCAGTTAAGTGAGAAGAGACTGAAAAATTGTAATACTGTCCATTTCTGGTAAATTTATAACTGGCCTTCTCACTAGATCACACGGGCTACTATGAAACATTAAAATCAGTGACTCCCCCCACACACACAAAAGAGCCATATGAGTTGGTCACAGAAGTACAAAACCTGTGAATAATCATTTACAGTTTTGCCTCTGAGTTGGCTAAATGTGACCTCCAAATTCTGTATTGGTGGGGAGCAGCTGCACAAGGCTGAGACTATACCTGGGGACGCCCCCAAACTCAATCTCAGGGGAATCATACATCCTATGAATTAACTGCTGAGGTCATAGACAGTTCTTAACATGGCTTTGCCAAACAGCAATTGCAGTGAGTAGGGTGCAGACCTACCTTAGATACATTTCTTCTCTTTCAATTTCTTTGTAGAAATTCTGAAAAATGAAACCACACATTGTTTTAAGAAACCTGTTCCATGAAGGGTGTCCGAGCACATTGAAAATTCAAGGTTCTTCAACTTGCGTCAAACCTGGGCTCAGGGACCAGCTCTTTGGCGAGAGCTGCGGAGCCACACGAGTTACAAAGCCACCTCCCGCTGTCACTCACATGCTTTGCTTTCCTCGTGACTGTGCTCCCTACACTTGGAAACCTGATGACCCAGTCTACTTCTGTGGATCACGTGAAAATCACCTGTCGTCAGCTGAAACAAGGTACTAGCCAAAGACAGGATCTCTCTCTCTCTCTCTCTTTTTTTTTTTATACAATCTACACGAATAATTTTACTTTTTTGGATAACATAATCTACAGCCACTGAGCTCTATTTACATATTTATTTTTTTATTTTTTTTTTCTTGTACCCAGAAATGTTGATTTGGGATCATAGCCTATCATTGATGGCAAAATTCTAAAACATACCCATTTTCCATGAAATAATGTTTCTTTGGGGGGTCAATGAGTAAAATGGAAGGAAACATTCATACTAAGGCAAGCAAACTGTATACACACCTTATAAATTACTGCTTCCAAGCTAGGAAGGAAAGATATAACCAAGGTGAAAGGGACTATTTGCCTCACAGAAATTAGATTAGGGGGATTTGAAACTTATTGGTGTCCTGGCTCTTTTTCCACAGAGAAACTACTTTCAGAAGTCTCCATTATCATCCCAAATGATGGAATGGTATCTATTGCTGGTAGAATTCCTTGTAAAATTCCAAACATGTTGCTACAATTCACCATTCACCACCATAGTGTTCCCGGGAAGATTCACCAATGATACTGACATTGTCAATTTCTGAATCCTCAGTTAATCCAGAATTAGGAGGAAATCTCATTTTCATTCTCTTTGAAGCTGAGACTGTTAGTTGAGAAGAGGTTATTTTAGTCTTTGGAATATTAGTAATTCATTCTTCCAAGATGGCAACAACCTCACCCTCACATTCTGTAGAAACGCCTGCTTTCCCCACCCTGTTGGCGCACCTCTGGTGAGTCCTGCTGCACCAGCCACTCTGGAAGCCGGAAAGGGAGATCAACACCAGGGCTGATGATCAAGTGGCCGACTCCCTGTGTTAGAGATCCTGCGCTCCTGGATCAGTGTGGGAAGCTGTGGAGCTGCGGTAGAAGCCCTTGCTCAACAATGGATGAATCTAACCCGCAGCTCTTCTTTCTGCTCTACCCAAAAGAATGCAGTTATGTGATTCTTCTAAGTTTCTCCTCTTCAGATTGTAACAGACCTACTGTTCTGAAGCTCTCTCCACATTGCTCTGGCCACATGTCTGTATGTCCATCATAGCAAACTGCATCCTGGGGGAAGACCTCAGTGACATTTGAAGGGCAAGAACCACACCAGGACTGCCTTGTGGAAAAGGGGGGGGGGTTATTAAGGGAAGTGGAGAAAGGGAGAAAGGGGGGAAGGGGGAAAGGGGGAAAGGGAAAAGGGAACGGGGCAGGGGAGAGCTGGTGAGAAGATGACGGCGAAAAGAGAAGAAGACAGGATCTCTTAACTGCTGTGATCTCATTCAAATAGCCCGGATTTAGGACAGACAAAGCAGCAGCAACCACATGGTTTCGAGCATGTGCAGCAGGCACTACAGAAGGCATCGCAATATTCTAGCTCCCGGTGGCCGATACAATGGCCACTGGCTTAGGGCATTCACGGGTAAAGGAACTTCAATTCACATCATATGAAGTGAACGACTCACCTTCCCAGCTGCATCTGCCATGCTCTGACTGCTCAATAGCTACATCAGGCCATTGTTACTGTACTGAGCAGGGTCCACATAGAACCTCCGCCTCATCCCAGAAGTGTGTGTTGGACAGCGCTCAATACTTTAGACCAACAGTCCTTCCAAACCACATGAGAAAACTAGTGGCCTCTTAAAGGCCCCTTGTGCACAGACACTGGTGGAGACAGGTCAGCAGATTGCAACTGATGGGCTACTTGTGTGAATTACGGCCACGTACCTTCTGCCTGAGCATGACGTTTCTATAAAGATCACCTTTCTTCATGTGACTATCTCTATAAACACTTTAAAATCTTAATCACACCCGGGGCACCACACAAGCACAGGAGTCATCCAACAAGGCATGTGAAATTTAACACCTGAAAATGATGCTAGCACCCTAGAATCGGTGCCCGAGGGAACAGGGGAACATCAGGGTTCTGAAGACCTACAAGGACCCAATCAGACAGCAGAGGTGCTTTAATTAGATCAGCCAAAGGCAGTATTGCTTCCAAGATTCACCTCTCTGAAATGATACATAAGGGCAGACAGCAAGTGGGGGCACGTTGAGAATCAGGTACCCAGACTTCCACACTGCGCCGTGTCTGCAGAACCTGTGATGTGGCTGGGTCATGAGGATGTGCCCAGCTGACAGCTGAGAGCATCTGCGATGTAGCCAGGGCACCTGCGTAGAGGCCGAGGAAGGGCCCAGCTCACGAATGCTCACAGGTCGATTTTTTCACACCCGTGTTTATGCCCTGTCCTAGGGCTGGGTCACTTTCCTTCACAACCACGCAGCAAGGACATTGCATGATCTTCCTTCTGCTCAGAGATACAGAATGTCCTGTATTTCCTGTTGGGGTTGACATCTGTCCTCTTCCCAGGACTTCAAAACCTTTGCAGAGCCAGAGCACGCCCATCTCAAATCCCGACTTCTATGGAAACCTCTGTGTCTTCTGCGTCCCAGGTTCTGGCTGCTCTGGTGGTCCCCGGGCCCTGCGGCAGTGCCTCTCGCTCTCCCAGCAGCCGAGCCTCAAGACCCCTCCGTAGTGGCACTAGAGGGACCCTGTCCCTCCCAGCCCAATGCCTGACCTTGACCTCCAGGGCTCAGACATGTGCACCGCGTTTCAGCTTTGGTTCCTACGTTGCTCAAACAGGTGCTAAGTTGTTTAAGATTCTGGTCCCAACACTGCATGCATCCGCCTTGGAGAGGGGTCATGAAGTAGAAATGGGCCTGTCAATGAAGATGGCTGTCTCAGCCTGCACGATGGGCGTGCTGATGACAGTGCCGAAGAGCAAGGGGCCACACGCCGAGTCACCCACCAACAAGCAGGGACTGCCCACGTGGAGGCAAGGAGGAATGCTGCTGAGAGAATTACAAATGCGTATTTCGCGAGGTGGGAACCAGGCCCCAACATACACTCAGAAAAGCTTGCAGGGACATTCAGGGACTTAGAGTGCTAGGCAAGAGTGACTGCTCATGACCCTTGGTTTTTCATTTTCTGTTTTGATTTTTCAAGAGCAGGGAAAATGAAGATATTAATGAGCCCATGTGACTTAGCATATTCCACAAGCTCTGTCTTTAAAAAAAAAAAAATCATGGAACTGGTCCTAAAATGGAAACTTAGCAATGGACTTAAAGGGCACTGACACATTCTATGTTCTCTATTTTATTTGCTGACTTATTTATAAACGTACTGTATTTTTAATGGACACACAGTGACTACGCATTTGGGGTACAGTGTGACATTTCAATATGCACAGGATGAGGGTAACTGAAATATCTTTCCCTCAGAACTTTATCAATCATTTCTTTGTGCTAGGAAAATTCAACTTGGTTTCCATTTTGAAATATTCAATTAATTATTGCCAACGATAGTTCCTGCATACTATGGAACATCAGAAGCTATTTCCACTGTTCTATGCACCTGCTAACCATCTCCTCTCCACTCGATTCTTTAACTTTAGAATTTCTGCTTAGTGATGAATTGAGTATACTTTATGTACCTCTAATACACATTAATATAGCTATATTCACTTAGAGACAGACACACACACATTCATCTCCACAAAATTCCACTTGTTTCTAAGTAAAGGTAAAAATGGACTAGGAGATTCACGTACGTATATAAAATTTAGAGGTAGGAGACCTTTCTGTAAAACTTTAGTATCTTGTTTTTCTTTATCCCATACTTATTTTTTCAGGTCAAAACACTACAACAGGTTGGGATCCACTCTAGCTTCCCCAGAAGATAGCTCAAGATAGAACTCTCTGCCCCTCATGAAGTGACTCAGGGTGTCACACGTTGAGGGAGGTTAGTGGCGTGAGATCGTCTCGGCTGTCCTGGTGTTTGCTGGCTAAGCAGAGCTACTGCTGACCCCAGCAACAGTAGGTGGGCGCTGAATCAGACTCTCAATCAAGGAGGAACGCGTGTCAACATCGGAAACCAGACCACAGGTGTCATTACACGAGTGTTTCCAGGGTAGATCTGGTGACAAGAAGCCAGGTTGAGGGCACACTATCAGTTTCTCCACCCAACGCCATGTTCTGGCGAGCACAAGCGATCTCACTTAAAACAAATACAAGTCTTAATCATCAAAATTGGAAACCAAATACACCTACCTATAATTCTTCCTTCTAGACAGTAATGGCCCCCGAGGTCGCCTAAAGTATCAGATGGGCACTATAACACTATGTCCCTAGCGGGGAGCAATTCTGAAAAGCCCTTCATTTCTTCCCCATAGAAACACACTGGCTTCTGTTTCCATCAACCACATTGGCGCCGTGAAAGTCACTTACGTGGGGCACAGGCAAGAATGTCAAGACAGGGATGGCAGCGTCAGGCGATTTCCTCTGCCTACGATCACAGCCAGCTTGCCTGGGCAGAGCCAGCTGCTCTGCTACTTGGTCAGTTTATAGGTAAATGCAAAGACAAACAGAGCCAGTGGGACAGATCTCAGGACACACCCCAGAAGCCAGCGACTCTCTGGTTGCCCAAGACTCTTCCGAGCATGTGCAAACATGTTAGCTTTGGGGGCTTGCTGGCTTTCCCCTCGATCACGTGCAGTTGACTGATGAGACTGTCCCAGGGGTTCTTCATTGTGTTAGAGTGTTTTGAATTTCTCATTTGAGGGGGGGGGCAGTTTCTGCATCTGTTACCCATCTCTTCTTGCACAGTAACCCCTTTGTCAGGAGAGCCCTCAGTACATGATGCATAGTTGTTTTAAATGCCTGGATGGGTAATTCCAACACCTCTGTCACATCTGAGTTGGGTTCTGACGGCTGCTGAGTCTTCAGCCTGTGCTTGTCTTCAGCGTGGCTTACAATTCACATGGAAGCAATAATGACGGACTGGGTAAGAGGCGTCTAGTTCTGGCTCCAAGGCTGATTCCTGTTTCCTGGGCTGCTGCTGCAGTAAGCTGTGCTTCTCTGTAGCATTCTGTCTCTGTCGTTGTGGAGGCAGCCACTTGCAGGAGAAGATGACCTAAAAGGAGCTGCTGATGCTTCAGTTTGTCTGGCTTTTTTTTCTAGGGCGAGGCAGTGACATTCCCACGCTCTTCATGTGCAGGACGGCACATCAGAAGACCCAGGATTTGGCTTGCTTTTTCTTTTTTTGGTACTGGGGATTGAACTCAGGGGCACTCGACCACTGGGCCACATCCCCAACACTTTTCTTTGTATTTTATTAGAGACAGGGTCTCACTGATTTGCTGAGTGCCTCGCCATGGCTGAGTCTGGCTTTGAACTCATCATCTTCCTGCCTCAGCCTCCCAAGCGCTGGGATTACAGACTTGCGCCACCACGCCCGGCTAATATTTGGCTTCTTAAGAAAAGGAAAACTTGCTACCCAAAATGTTTATTATTAGCCTAAGCAGGTTATCCGACCACAGGATGAAGGGTTAGGACTGCTCAAGAGCTTCAGCTATGAAGTTCCTTGTGGCAAGACACAGATTCAATATTGACACAAAAGTGTATGGAAGGTGAAAATCCTCCTTCTGGTTTACCTCTTGAATCCAAACATCTCCGGTAGCTTTCTAAGGAATGAGTGACTTATCCCACTCCTCCTGGCAGGACAGTCCCTTCTGAGAGCTCCGAGCACCTGCACGTGACGGCTGTGGAAGGGAAGGGGAAGCACCTGTCTGCTGTCCAGTGACAGGGAGGCGAGGGCTCTGAAATCCAGAGGCCGACGGCTGGGAACTGAAGGCAGGGATCTGGAGTGTGGGAGGAGCAGCAGCTCTAGGTATGAGAGCGGTGTGGCTGCTCAGAGCTGGGAGCCTTGCCAGCCACTCCCTGGACCACTCACCCCATCGGCCCCACTGGGTTTCCTGGGTGTGCCTCGGGGAAGGACATGTCCACAGACCCAGGCACAGTGCATGGGCGTCGCCAAGGTCACCTAGCCGCCTGCCGTCAATGCTGCCCTGCACCGATCTGCAGCCGCTGCAAAAAAAAAAAAAAATGACCCCAAAGTGCATGGCCTGAAAGGACAGGTGTGCCTGCTCTCACAGTTCTGGAGGCCAGGAGTCTGCGCACAGTCAAGGCATCGGCAGGGCTGCACCCCTCCTGAGGGCGCTGGGGAGGGTCCTCCCTTGTGCCTTACAGCTCCTGGTGGCCCAAGCCTTCTGCAGCTGTGGCTCCATCACTCCAGCCTCTGCCTCCTCCTTCAAGTGGCTTGCCTCTGTTTCCAGGTCTTCTGCCTCTTCTGAGACCATTTGTCATTGGACTTAACCCTCTTCTCCTGTCCCCAGGTAATCCGGGATAATTTCATCTCCAGATTCTTAATTACATCTGCAAGGACTCTTTTCCAAATAAGGGCACATTCGCGGGTTCGGAGGATCAGGATGTACGTGCACGCACCCCACTCACTCGAGGACAACTTCTAAACTCCTGGCAGCAGAGCCTTAAGATCTGTAACCCACGAGGTGCTACCATGGTTACACCAGGAGATGGCTGGCCACCCCTGACCACGGCAGGAGCTACGGGGAACATCTGCAGAGAAGCTGTTTCTGCAGACTTGTTCAGAGTGCGTCTGCAAACAGGTCATCGCTCTGCCCCCGCAGCAGCAGATGAGGAAGCCAGGGAGAGCCCCATGTCCACGCTCAGGCGGGCTCCGGCACGCCGTGGCGGGGCTCCTGGGCGTGCTGTGGCGAGTGAGGGCTTAGTCGGCGTCTCACTCACCAGCACGTTGACGGTGCAGCTCATGCGGTTCTCCTTGCTCTCGTCATGCATGATGGTCCTGTAGTCCAGCAGCCGCTCCATGAGGCGCACCACCAGCCTCACGAAGGTCTCTCCGGTCTTGGCGAGGTACTTGTGCTTCCTGCAGTGCTCCAGGAGGCTGGAAGACAACCACGCACACCTCGTTAATCACACTCAGGAAGCGAGAGCCGGCGGAGGTGCAATTTTAAATATTTTCCATTATTAACACATTTTAATTATTTCTGGGCTACAGAGTTCATTGTCGTCTAATTACAGTCTCTCTGCTGCTGCTCTGACATAAATCCCACTGCTCATCAACACTTACATCTTATCAAACAGCACTTTGTACTGCTCGTCTCCGCGGCCTCCCTCCACTTCGTGATCCAGCTTGGTGATGATCTCATTCTCAAACTGTGATTAAACAGAGGAGGAGCAAAGCATCAGCATGGCGGAGCCTTCGTTTTGACTTGAGCGTCAACAGTACACAGATCGGTGAGAGACGCCATCCCTGAGCCCTGGGCGTCCCTCCGTGCCTTCTGATGGCGGAAGTAAGAAGTGGGGAAAGACGGGCAAGAAAGTCATAGGGAGCAGAGCCAAGCAGTAACGTGAACACAAGTCTCCAGCTTCCACCTGGCGGACAAGTCAGCGCTGAGAGAGCGCCGCGGCCCCTTGGAAGTGAATGGACGACAGCTCGCTCCCCAGCCAAGAGCTCTCGGCGACCTGAAAACACCCAGGCGCCGCTCCCTGCCATTCCGCCACAGATCCTAGTGCAATAGCTCACTCCAGCTGAAAAATAGTAACAGCAACAGGGGCAAGGACACTAAAGAGACCGCAGACGCTCAGGAGCGTCCATCCCCAGGCCTGTGCTGTCCTCCGTGGAGCTTCCGAATCCAGGGTGTGGGGGGTTGGACAAGTTCCTGAGAACTGGCTGTCAGATCCATGCTTTTCAAAAACTCTAAATTCTGGGGAGTGACCAACCTCCAAAATGTCTTGACGGGGCCGACTGGGACGAAAATCACTACCTTGATGAGGAGTCTGCTTGCACCACCCCCTGCCCTGGCGGGACTGGGCTTCTAGCCAGGGGACCACCATGCCACAGAGGGGCCTGGGGCTGCCCGTTCAGGCAAGCTGGTAGGAAGGAGGGACTGTGGAAGCATCAGGTTCTGTCAAGATGGTGACATCAAACTCTGAGCCAAACGCAAATGGCAAGAGAAGGACTGAGGAAAACAAAAGCCGAGTCCAGGGTCAGAGAGCAAAGCCCACCGGAGGTCATGCAAGGGCCTGCAGGAGTCCTCTGAAAGAGACCGTCAATCACCTGGTCTTGGTCAACAATCCCCAAGGCCCCCACGCTGGTTAGGCTCCTGTAAGATCTTAAGCGGCCTGAGAGCACGAGTTTCTGTCCTCTGGGCGTGGCTGTATCCCCAGGGCCGAGACAGTGCATGAGGTGGAGGCTCTGATGGAATGAACTGGCTCTGAGCCCCTGAATGGCTGGAGGGAGCCGGGCAGGGCTTAGTATGTCAGCACAAAAGTCGGTCAGCAGGTTGCTGCCACATCCCGATCTCTGGGGCTGGCGAGCCACGTGTGGTGAGCACAGCTTGTCTGGGGAGACTGTGACAGTGACTGTCTTTCCACTGGGGACTTGGGGTGCTCTGCTGCTGCAGAGGCAGCTACCTGTGGTTCCTGCGCAGCAGAAAGCCCGGCCGAGGGAGGGGCCTCCACACTGGCACAGGTCCTCCTGTCCTCCATCGGGACACACGGCCTGAAGGCACAGTGTTATCCTGCTGCAGGTGAAACAGAACCCTAAAACAGGGCTAGAGATGAGTAAGGAGTCCCGCGTGGCACCAAGGCTCAGCAACGTCACCGCCACGGGAGCTCCGGGAGGGTCCTCAGTTCTCTCCTGATCTTCCCCGCGTCCCCTCCCCACATACACACCTCCTGTTGATTCTGTTTGGACTAAGAAGTTCACGGTTCTTAGCAACATAGAAAGGGATGGTTCCCTTAAAGGAAAAAGAACGACTTGCCTTTTTTTCCCCATCTGGAGTCTCATGACAATGATGTTCACTGTAAAATAACCACCTTCCGAGGTTGGCCCACTATTCCTCTGCCCTTCATAGAATTCTGTAAATGTCATTCGTTTTGGAATCTGACATAGGAGCGGTCAATTGCCAACCGTTACGAAGGTGGGATTTCAAGCAGTCCTACATTTCAGGTGGTGCCAAACATGAAATGACACTTCGGAACAAATAAGTGAGACATAAAGTAGGATGAAATTTAATCAAAACATATGATTCTACTCCATACATGTTTAATGAGTGCTGACAATGGAGGAAGCGGAGAGGATGCAGAAAAGCACGCTTCACCCCAACGCGGAGACGCACAGGTCTTTAAATCGCTCATCACGTGTCAATCAAAGCTATTAGAATTTGGAGTCTACTTTGTGAAAATGGCATGTTTGCTCTGCTGCCACATAAACCTTGCTGTCACAAACAGGCAGCAAGGAAGCTCCGGCTCCTTAAGTTTGCTGCTTATCAAATTTTGACTGATGAATTTAATGTTTTTCTAAAAAGAGTTGGATGAATGAGTGCATCAGAACATAGCTGATTCTAATTTTGCTAACCTCTAGTCTAAACTAAGTAATTTGCACAAACACCTGGCAACCGTGTGCTGTTTATCAGCAAGGATTCAACACCAGAGATCTGCAGCCAGCCTCTAATTCCAGGGTCTCTGTTAATTTGTACAGAACATACTAGAATCAATTTACTAGTGTGCTGTGAACTGTTGTCATAATCAGAATTAAACGATTGTGTCCAAATAAATTGGAGAAGAGTCCATATGCTGACAAAGCAGAGTAGGTTTTATAAAAGTCATGTTTACTATCTTATTCTTGACGCACACTGTCTGGTGAGCTGCAGCAGGGTTCTCTGTGGTTAGGATAAAATTAGCAGGGGCTCATTGTGCTGCTCAAAAGGCGGCAGAGCCACACTCATGCCACAAGCAAAGCCACTACGTTCCCTCTATTTTCTGAATCACCAATGTTGCTACAAAAATATCCACAAGGTGTCCAACGTTGAATACTGAACAGAGCACCTCTAAGTAGCTGACACCCCAACCCTCTGGGAGCGGGAAACATGCAAGGATAGGAATGTGAGGCTTAGGAAGGGGGGCTTCACATCGAACCCGACAGGGCGGGGGCTGCACTCAGGGTGGTAGTGGAATTGATCTTAACTAACTAGAAAGCAACCATTGCTGTCGCCCCCATTACCGAGGCAAGCCACGGGTTATTGACTCCTCATCCAGAGATCGCAGGAGAAGCGTCCCCAAGTAGTGGACAACCCAAAAGCCAGTTACGTTCGGCTTGGAATGCATAATTTCCATTTGGGGTTAGATTTATCACTGTCGTTATAATTCATTTATAAACATAAAATCAGGCCTGCGTGTCTCAGGGATCCAGGAACACACCTAACGAGATCAGGGGTTCCGTCAGAGCTTGGCACAAACAATCCACCACAGGGACGAGGCCACAGAGGCTATCAGGAGCCGGAGAAACTGGGGTCTACACACGTGATCTGCTTCATGTGACAGCGGGAGGTTTATCTGACTCTTTACGTGGGGACCTTAGCACACAGTTGCTCTCTGCTCCCAGAGCCTGCTGTCACCTGGCTTTCCATGAACAAATGCTCTGAAGATTCTACAGGTAGGATCGGGGTGTTTGAGCACCTCCAATTTGGGGCATGCCAGGGAAGCAGGCTCCCTGTGTCCGCCCCACGTCCAGATGGAGCGGGACCATTTCCCACAGCATCTGCAGGAGGGGCAAGAGGAAGAAGACGCTTGGCTGCATCTGGGTAGGAGACCTGCCAGGGAGAAGATTCAGCAGAGACAGGCTGGCGCTTGAAAACCTCCTCGAGGATCCAGATGCCCAGTCTGCCCTCAGCCTTTAATGCCTGTGCTCAGACACACTGACACCTCTCATGCATGGCGCTCCTCTTGCCTCGCCACTCTCTCCGCTTAACCACACACTAATTAATCTCTGGCACTCCATTCCGCCTTCGGAAACCTCCACGTCTTCCCGGGTCTACAGAGCAGGCAGCTCCCTGACCTTGGCGCTCTGGTGAGGAATGCAGGAGGCTGCAGACTCCAGAGCCACACCAGGGGCAGCCTGGCTGGAGCCGCCTGCTGCCTGGTTGTGACACCCGGCGAGCCCTGAGACAGACACACAGCTCCCACTCCTACATGACGCGGATCCAGGAGTGACTTGGGCTGGGAGCAGCTGTAGTGGAGCCTCATAGCGAGTCCTATTTAATTTAAAGGTCATGGGCACTGGGGTATCTCTTTAGTGAAGAGCTTTTAAGGATAAAATTCAACGTACTCAGCACTCCCGGATCAAGGGCTCCTTCACGTCTGACTGCACGTTCCACATCCCCCTTTCTCTCAGACCACCTTCCCGTCTAGTTTCAATGAGTAAAAGCCTAATTCTTGAGCTATGTTTCCTTCTTAAGTATCCAAAAGCAACAAAACCAAGTATTATTTTGAAATAAAAAGCACAAATAAACAAACCGACAAATAAAGATCCCAATGAATTGGAGAATAAGCAAAATAAAAATGCCACCAAACTTATTCACATTCATATTACAGTGCAAAATATATTGGCTCTTCCGCCAAGTGGCAGAAGCTGCCAGCGTCTCCTTGGGTTATTCAATTATTTGCTTCAGGTTACTGGCATGGGCAGTAGGAAGAGATTATTCAAACGGGAGCTCAGAAACACTGATGACACAAAGATTACTCATGTTCTAACATTGTTACAACTAAATGGGAATTTCTGGAAGTTGTGGAGCAATTTACCGAGCCTCACAAAGATGACAGAAAATAGCTCCATGATTGAAAATATTATTTTGCCGTGGCGCCTTTTCTATTCCGTTTTTATTAATGGTATGTGGCCCATATGGTCATTTGCTGCAATTCTCAGCCGTTAGTTCTGTATTTTCCAAAGGCATAACAAATGGAATTCTTTAAAAGGATGGCAGGGGAGAATTTAAAGCCTGCTTTTGTTTATGAAGTAAAATCCAGTGTGAGGCGGAGACGCCAAGTGTCATCCATTCAGAGGGCAGGGTTTCTGGAGGGTCGGAGGGGAGGTCAGAGTGGGACCAGGCTCGTCCGGATGGATGACAAAGATGCAGCACCCCACACGTCCCCCAGGCTAGCGGGGCAGATTCTGAAACCTTCTCAAGTGGGGTCTTCCTTTAAAAAATGCAGATGTCGTAAGGTCCTCAGTTCAAGTGCACATGTGCTACTCTGGGGTTGGGAGAGGAGCAGGATGGGGCAGGTGACAATTACACAACTGTGGGGGTGACTTGAGGAGGTGACATGTCACAAGAATATGTCCTGGAGAAGTAACGGGAAGGCAGACGCAGTGGGAGGAAATTCAGGAGAACAGGTGAGGGGTCCGGACCTCGGAGCCTCTTCAGGGAGGTCAGAAGAGCCAGGATGGCCGAGGGCAGCTGGGGCGTTGGGAGCACGCAGAGATCAAACGGGGGGGAAAGATGAGAAATGGCTTCCCTTGAGTAGAGACTCACTGGACAGGGCAGAGAAACGACGCGGGGGTTGTGGGGCAAATAATGCAGGAGCTGGCAAAGTCCCCTGTCAAGGGCCACCCCGAGGGCCACAGCTAGGGAAGCAGCAAGCTGAGGTCCCCGCAGGTGTCCTCCCTTCCTGCACACACAGCACCAAGGAGGGAAAGAATTGCCCACAGGTAGGAGCTCATGCCCTTCCACAGCAGCGGTGGGGATGAATGGGCACAGTGCAGAGGGGCAGAAGAGCCATTCTGGTCACAGCAAAGGTAGGCAGTATCTAGTCGATCAAGATGTCTTCCTTCCACGGACCACAGGTCCCCACAGCCGTGAGCACCAGCCCGAAGGAAGCATCTAGGTGGGAGGGAGCCTGTGTCCAGGCTGCTCGGTACTCCAGGGCTCCTACTTTGCCCCCTCCTTGCCGGCTCAGAGCAGCTCTCTCCCTTTGTGTCAGGCCCACACACGACGTGGGCCTGCACAGGTGACTGCCATGAGTGTCAGGGACCCTTAGTCCTCTGCAGAACTGAGTCCCCCTCTGCAAGGACCTGCCCAGCAGGGGCAGTCGAGATGACCTGGGGACTCACTGAAGCACTGGAAGGAGCGTCCCAGCCACAGTGAGGACGTGGCTCCCAAGTGGATAACTCCACGCCACCTCGTCCTACCACCAGGGCAGCCTGGCCAAGACGTGGCAGCTGGAGAGCCAGGACAAGGGCAATGACATGCTGATCTTGAAGAAAGAAATCTGCCTTCTCTAGCAAAAATGGAGAAAAGAATTTGAGTCTTGGGGGAAAGTAAGGGAAAGAACATTCTGGTGAAACGGGCTCCGCAGGCGTGGAGGAGCTCACGGGCAGTGATTCTGGACGACTCTGGAAAAGCCTACGTGTATATGCCCTTCTGAAGCACCAGTGATGGCTGGATGGGATTTAATCTCAAGCAAAACGGCAGGTGTCCCCCGCTCCCCCCAGTCCCGCAGATCCCCTCTCTACTCCAACTGCAAGAGCACAACCCAACCCGGACACAACACATATTTCACAAACAGCAGGAAATTAACAGCTCCACCCCCAGAGACCGAGAAACTTGAAAAGGATGAGCTACATCATATGTTCGAAACACAACGTTTTTAAAACAAAAGCCCTCTTGTCTTCCCCTCACTCCATTAGGTTTGCACATCTGCTATGAACGTGGAGGCAATTGAAGCCCTTGTTGATGTGACTAATAGTGTTAGATAATTGGATTTGCGGGGGATTAGTTAAACAGCAGCCAACCGTCCCTGTCCCAGGAGCTCTTGGGTGGAGAGGCAGGCAGGGCCAGCTGTGCTCTGGAGTGCCGCAGTCACAGGCACGGCCTGCAGGGAGTGGGGGCCTCTTGGCTAAAGGGTGAGCTGCAGTGACAGCAGGAAGGAGTCAGGACAGGTAGGACGAGCGCTGGGGTGGAGGAGAGCCTCGGCTGACAGTGCGATCTGAGCATCCCCCAAAGGTCCTGGTGCTAAAATCTGGTCCCAGGTTGGCTCTACTGGGGGGGGTACCTTTAGGAGGCCTGGAGGTCTTGAGGTCCCTGGGGATAAGGGGTACCCTTGAAGGGGACAGTGGGGCCCCAGCCCTCCACACTCTCTTTACTCTTCCGGGCCATGAGGTGGGCAGCTTTGCTCTGCCCATCCTTCCTGAGCTGCCCCTGCCAAAGGCCAGGAAACAGGCTGATCATCGCAGAGTGAACACCTCCCAAACGGAAGAGGCAGGAAGCCTTTTCTTTTGATAAGTTGATTATCTCACTTATTTGTTATGGTGAAAAGCTGATTAACAAAAGATTTTTTTTTCTTTTTTGTTACAAGCTTTAGTTCACCTGCCATAATTTGTGGCTGATCACGTGCAGCCTGAAACAGGCTCTCCTGCGGACCTGGCCCTTCCTGCCTGCCCTTGCCGGCCTCTCCCAGGCCAGGCCTGCTCTGTGCCAGAGGAGCTGCTTGCAGGTCATGCCCTGGGATTCGATGTGCAAAGCTCCTTCATGGTGGGACCCAAAGAGCTTGGTTTTCTGGAAGAAAACTGGAAGGTCTCAAAGCCCCTGCTGGGGAGCGGGTTAGACTGGAAGCTGGACTCCTGGCTCTCACCAACCCGCACCTCCTGCGCACACACCTGGGGGAAGCTGGAGAAAGCATCCCTCCCAAGACTGTCCTGAGATACTCGGAAGCCACCGCGAGACAGCAAGGAGACAAGATGAATGAGGAGGAAGGGGAACCATAAGAAGCCAAGCCCTCATCCATCTTCATTCTGGCTGCCCTTGCCCTTTACTTTGACCCAAAGACTACTTTTTAAAAATGACGAATGGTGTAGTGTTTTAAAGGCATTTGACCTTATTTTTCTGGGCTAGTGACATTTATCTATATAAACACATTTCCCCCTTTGCCTGAACAGGACATTTCATATATATTTTTTTGCTTCTATTTTATTCTTACATTTCCAGGGATTGAACCCAGGGCCTCCTGAGTGCTAGGCAAGGCTCCACCACTGAGCTACATCCCAAGTCCTTTTTATTTTTTCTTCTGAAACATGATCTGGCTATGTTGCAGAGGCTAGTCTCCTTGAGACCCTCCTGCCTTAGCTTCCCTCGCAGCTACACACACACCACTGTGCCTGGCTAAATACTGATGCCTGAGTGTTTTGAAAGCTCCAGGCAGTGTTTGTAATATGCAGTCAGGGCTAGGAACCAAAGCAAACTTTCCCCCACTGCGCTAGGATTGAACCTGATTTTTTAACAGCACTTTTCATAAACTCTTTCTTTGGGCTTGATCTACATAAGATTCAGAAAGTGATATAAATTTTCTACCTAGGAAAAGGAGTTTAAATTATAATTTGTAGTTTCAGTGGGTTGGCAGGAAGACTGGGACCATGATCCGGAGCCAGCAGCAATGTAGATTGGGGTGTACCTTACGGCACTGATTCCAAACATTTTGGCAATGATGTCAAAAGTCACAAAATTACTTGGAATCAGCGATTGCATTTCTGAGAATGTCTGCTGGGAAAACTTTCGAGATGAATTTGAGCTGTGTGCATAAATGTGCTCACCGCACAGTTATTCACAGTAGTGACAATCTGCCAAGGACCCAAAGGCCTGCCACAGGGAATGGGTCAGTCCAGGACAGTCACTCTGTTCCAGGAGCGGCAACACCTTCATTAAAATCAGTCACTACCTTGCCACCAAGGCCCGTGTCTCTAATACATTGTCAAACACAACGAGTATTAAATAAATAAATACAAGAAAGAAAGAGAGAAAGAAAGAAAAAGAAAAAAAAAAACCTAGCTACAATATTACACACATATAGAGAAATGGACACGTAAAGAAACAGGACATTTCATGGACACTGATCACCTATCAATGAGAGCAACAAGACAATTCTTCTGTTGTTGTTGTTTTTAATGTCTTCTCTTTAATTTTATAAAAAATAAATAAGAGAAGACCTTCCTTTCACATGTAAAAAGAAAGAATTGGGAAGGAAGGAAGGAAGGAGAGAAAGAAAGAAAGAAAGGAAGGACTGATGCTACTTTTGGGAAAATAAAATACAGCCTTCTCTGTTGCCCACCGCTGGAAGAGTACCACGCAGCAACTCCTCGTCATATTATAAAAGCAGCCGAGGGGATCAAAGTGTAAGCACGATGACATCCTAGCCAGGCACTAGGATCCTCTGGGCTTGGAGGGCATCATGGGTGTGCAGAGGTCAAGAGGTCAAGGGCAAGGACTCCTCCAACAATCAGACTGTTCTTGTGCTCCCGGGAGCTTCAGGGGCCGAGCCAGGCTATGTGCAGCGTGAGGCCTGCAGTGGGAGCTGCTGGCTGGCCCCGTGCCGCAGAGACGGCGATCACGGCGGGCTTCTGACCTCACGACAGAGCACAGCCACAGAGGGATCTCCTTCAGGGTGCCTGGTACTCTGCTACAGGATTTACAGCCCTGCTTTTATTCCATTTTCACAAGAGCCCTTCGGGTACAGCCCATTTTATGCCGATGTTAGAGCTCTGAATTGGAGACAATAAAGAGGCCAGTGATTTGTTCAAGATCGAGGGACCTCCCGGAGCCCGGGAATCCCTGTCTACCTGACTGGGGAGTCTGCACTCAGCTCCTGCCTGGAGTGGCAGGTTCCTCTTGTTTGGCAATTATCTTTTCTGTTCTAGGAAATAGCAAAACAGTTCTTCACGGGGTTTGCCTTTGTACAATAATGGGGACGTCTACCAGTGAAAATCCGAACTGTTCAAAGCTCCCTTAGAAATATAGAGCACAAAGATGGGTAAGGAAACTCTACCTTTAAACATTAGAAACCATTAAAATCACACTACCTTAATGGATGCAGTTTTCATTTCCTTTCAGGATAGGACTTTTTCTTAAAATTCTCCAGAAATCCTTACAGGTCGCTCAGTATGCCCACCTGCCTGACTTTCTGTATTTTTTAAAAGCTAACTTTTTTAGGAGTCTTTTTAAAATTTTTTTTCAATAAAAAAGCTCCTGTTTTTTTGGGCATTCAAGGGAATGTGCAAATGTGTGGTGCACCTGTGCACACATGTGTGCAAGTGCACAAGACTGCAGGAACACTATACTGACTTTCAAGGGATCCAGGGAAGGAGATTTCGTTACTGGCTACGAGTAAATTATGCAGAGCTGCCCTTCATGTTTTCAGTGTGTTTCAAGCACTTACGTGCACTTTCTTTGAGGAATTCCCATCAGCCCTGTGGCACAAATAAAAGATCCAGATACACACTTGGAAGAACAAAAGGAAGACTTTAAATTCAAAAATAACATTACTCTGCAATTCGCAGCCAGTCTGACAGAACACAGTAAATAACACTTGCTGAGACTCTTTGCCATGCACAAAGCATGCAGGGTGAGAAAGAGACTTTGACCCAGGGTTTAATGTCTAAGTCCAGATAAAAATAAGCAAGTAAAAGCAAAAATTGAGAACAGTCCCTTCCCACAGATGACGAGAAAGGATGACAACTTATCTGACAAGGAAAATCCCAGGCCTTTCCCCTCTTGAGCTGCAGAGAATTTTCTCGTTTAACACCTTTGACACTAGAACCTTCTCTGCATCTCTTTCAGGGTTTCCAGGCTGTTCCCATCAGCCCCCCCCCTCCCCCACCGTCACCCTGCCAAGGAGCACATCTGTGCCCTTACCATTTGGAAGCTTCGAGTCGAATGGAATTCACACTGCATCATATCAAAGAAGATGGGGATCGTGGCTTTGCGCAGCTCTGTCTCAGGAATGAGCGTCATTTCTAATATTGGGCCAACCATCTCTGGAATGAACTTTATCTTATGTTGACCTTGGAATAAAGAAATGCGTTATTCAGAAATAAAAAAGCATTCAAACATGGGCTTCACGGCACAAAACAAAACAATGTGATATTGCACAGGAGATCTTGGGAACGTTCATCTACTTCTGACCTGTAGGCAATGGTTTTGAGAACCTCTAGCATTTCGTACAAGAACTGGGCTGTCTTTCCAGTGTTCCAAGGGAAGCTATGCAAAAGCCCATCCAATGTGAGGCCTGTGGTCATGCCTTGTCTGTCACAGCAGATCAGCCACCATTTCCCATACGCGACAGCATGATCAAGGGCCTGAGGAGCCACCTGACAGCCAGTTTTGGGGGGAGTGGGGGCTGGGATCGGTGAGCCAGCATCTCTCTTTGCAGACAAGGACAAGAACAGGCGTGGACATGGGAGGGCGCGGGTGGTCTCTTGGGCCCTTTCTGTCCCCAACATCTCATAAAGAGTTTACCATGTGGCACCTCTGTAGATAACGCAGGTGATTTCTATGACATTCCACATGACCACAACCAAAGGAACCAAGAACAGCCATCAGAGCCTGGGCTGCAGAAACAGGAGCCGTCCTACCTGCTCTGGCTGTTGGATGATAGGAAAACGCTTATTTAAGGAACTACTTTATTAGTCTCAGCTCACCCCTCTGTCCAGACATGACTTTTAAAGAATTCAAGAAAATGTTTCTTCAAAGGCTTTTAAAAACAAAAGAATCCTAGTAATGAGCATTACGTCAGCTGACATAACCAATCGTGGGCTGCAGACCAGCCTCCTAGGAAGCACCTCCTCGTGGACTCCTTGTGATAACCTCACGAGACGGGCACCTTCTCGACCCATTTTACAGACGAGGAAACAGGGCTGTTTCCACAACTGCTCAGGGAGCTGTTCAGGGGACCTGGAAGAGCAGGATTGAGACTGGGCCTGAGATTCTGGCCCATTAACTGTGGCCTCGTCATACTGATCCCTTCCCTGTCTGCTGGGCCCGGGATCTCTGAGCAACATTGGGACCCTACCCACCTCTCTGCAGCAGAATCGGTGTACCCTGTCCATGCCCCTCCTGAGGTCAGCAACCTCTCATCTTACCCAGCATCGTTGGAATATTACAATTCTAAAATAAATCCCTCAGCAAGGAGAATGGCTTCTTGCAAGCACCAAAACTTTAATTTCAATTGCTTTTGCTGGAAATCTTGGTACCACACTTTTGTGGGCCTCTGTCTTTGGCTCCCATGCCAGCTCAGAAACAGCACTGGAAAATCCAATGGCGGAGCCTAAAGGCCCCAGCAGATAGACTGGGTGGTCAGCCCCTCTCTCCCGCTAGCTGTGGGTCTGCTGCCACTGTGCCCACCCTGACAATGGCCCCAGTGCCCTTTGGCTGTTGTGCTTCTAAGTTCCTGAGGTCTGGTAACCTCGGTGACCTTACAGAGCTTGAAGTGAACCAGGGAAGGCAGACGGACAGAGAGGCAGCAACCCCAGGGTTCCTTCACAGCTTGGTCACTGGGCCACAGTGACAAAGCTCCTGGGAAACACACTGCTCCACACAGGGGCCACTGCCATGACAAAATGCAGAGGCGGTCCCATCAAGAAGGGGTCTTTTGCCGGGCGCGGTAGCGCACGCCTATAATCCCAGCACTTGGGAGGCTGAGGCAGGAGGATCGCGAGTTCAAAGCCAGCCTCAGCAGTGGGGAGGCACTTAGCAACTCAGGGAGACCCTGTCTCTAATAAAATACAAAAAAGGGCTGGGGATGCGGCCCAGTGGTTGAGTGTGCCTGAATTCAATCCCCAGTACCAAAAAAAAAAAAAAAAAGAAGGGGTCTTTTTTTTTTTTTTTAATTTCTTAGTTGTAGATGGACACAATACCTTTGTTTATTTATCTTTATTTGGTGCTGAGGATCGAACCCAGGGCCTCACCCATGCTAAGTGCATGTTCTACCAAGGAGCCACAACCCCAGCCCCAAGAAGGGGTCCTTTAAAACCCCACCTGATCGTCTTGCAGCTTTGAAATCTTCACTTATCTTCATGTCACCCCAGATAACTAATATTATTTCATTTCCAGCACATAACAGAAGAACGCACAAGAAGTTATATGCTTGAATGAATTATTTGTGACATTTTGCTATGAATACCAGCACTTTATCCTGAGTTAATCAATCTTACTAATTCTTTTACACAATCAGGAAATGAGATGGATACCTTAAAGAATTTAGTTTTCTTTAAAATTCAACTAATACAGATTTCCACAAAGAGAATCATTAAATAAATATGGCTACTATAAATAACTGTACTTAAGAAAATACATAATCCTCCTAGTAGCCTAAATAGATTTTTACTGGGGACACACATACAAAATGTAACCCTCGATAAGGAGCCTGCATGTATTCAAAGCTGACTTTCAGCTTTTACTAAATCATTAATATTTAGACCGAGGCTGTTACAGCACGTGTCTCATCCGCGCCCAGCTGCTTAATGTTTCTGGAAGGCCTGTAACCGCTGGAAAGCATTCTCTTGAAAATGCCATTAGATTCCGTCTCTCAGGTGACGCTTTCCTTGTATTATGCCGAGAAAATGTCAGAGCCAATGTTTCAGAAAACAGATGATAGTGACAGCGAGTTGTTCATCAACCACGATTTCAGCATCATAAAGTTCTGTGTGTCACCAATCGCTTTCATTGTTCCCAGCTGGGAGGAACATGAAGGCAGGAATAAGTGGTGTAGATGCAGAGATTGGAAAGCCACGGTGCAAGGACCCGGGCAGGGCAGCACCCTTCTACTGGGCTAGGAAACACGCTGGGCTGGAGGGGCTGGGGTTCTGGGCACCACAGTCCTGGGGGCTGAGCACAAACCAGTGGTGGGCGATGCTCACGCTCCTCCAGCCCCCAACCAACTCCTCCCTATGTCTCCCCTTTTTCCTTCCTTCCTTCCCACATCTGCACCATGGCTTTCCCTGGGAGCAAAGCTAGCTCAAACTTAACGATGAACTCGGGTCTTACCCAGTGAGGAGAGGCCTGCAGTAAAGACCTCAAGAAAAAGAGGATACGCCTTTCTTCTCCTTTGGAGACAGGAAGAGCAAGCCACTCACTCGGCCTCCGGCCACCTTTCCACTCCCCGAGACTCCTTGGAGCCTCTGTTCATGGCTCTGGAAGGCAGGCCCTCCCCAAGCAGCAGCCTCCCTGGTGTCGGGATGACTGCTCCACAGTCACCAGGGCTCAGAAAGCCAGGCGTGAAGCAGCCTTAACCCAGGAAAATCTCCACACACAGGAGCAGGCAGGGCGAAACTCCCACCAGCCAACCAAGACTATCAGGCCACACCGAGCAGCGTCGGGGTGGGCTCTGCGGAGAGCACACAATTTGCTCAGGCCCCAAAATCACCCCTGCAGGGAATCCTGCAAGAAAAACATCCCAAACCCAATCAGCCATAACAGACCTTGCTGTGACACATCAGCTCTGACCAGACAGGAGGTGGGTGTCTGCCGGCTCTGGTGCTGGTGTAATAAACAAAGTGTAAGGTAGGAAGGCAGGGAAGGTGCTTGTCTGCCTGGGGGTGCGCTCTGATACCTAACTGAGGAGCTAGGTATGCCACATCCCCGGCCCTTTTCTCTTTGGACACAGAACCTGCCTTTGATGTCCCCTTTTATACATAAAATATGACAGGCCCTGGAGGGAGAGCACCGTGCTGCTCTGCCCGAGGGGAGGTGCCCTGTCTGTGGTTGCATCAGATTGAGCAGAAAGACCCTGCGTTCCCACTCTGAGGCTGGGCTTGGAGGCGCCCTGCGAGACTTCATCTCAAGGGACCACAGGGAGCACTGGGAGACCCAGGGAAGAGTGGCGTCCTAGAGCATCCTGCACCAGGCCTGACCGAGTGACAGGTGACTAATTGTAAGATGATAAATATATCTGATCTGACTTCTATTTTTATTTTCTTGGCACAGCTGCCTCTAGCAGCCTGCCAACATATTCCCAAACCTGAGCCCATTGGAAGAAACGAAATAAAAAGCTGTGTAGAAAGTTAGTTGCGTATGTCCTGAGATGTGCCGGCATGGGGCTGGAGAGTGGCAGCCTGCACAATGACCCCTGTGGGCAGGCTCCGCCACCTGGGACCCTCATCAGGCAGGGGCCACTGCCTGAGGTGGCCCTTGGAGCTATTCTCAGTCGCTGCCTGAGATGATCCCTAGGCAGCAGACGCCTTTATCACTCCTTCTCTAACTTCTAAATGTTTCATCCTTTCCTTAGCAAGGAACCCAACCTGGTGGGTAATGGTTATTACGTGCTGTTTCCCAGTCCTGGCCCTGGCTTGGCCAAGGTCATGGTTTCCTATGGACCTCTAGGCTGCCTCTCAGGCCACAGCTGATGTTCCCAGTTGAAGAGCTGCCAAACACACCTCCTGTGCATTAGTCACTATATTAAAATCAGCAAGTGACAGGTTCAAACAAGGGGATTGTCTCTCAACTGCATCCTTTATGCTGCAAATCAAAAAGTCTCCTCTTGCTGGCTCCACTTATCTGGAACATAATGACAGATAATGTCCAGAGAACACGCTGCTCTGAGATGGCTTTAGAAATGTGAGCAGGACCTGAGTGGGTCCTCAGAAGGCCAGGCCTCTCTAAGGACCACTGTAGCCCACGGAGGAGCACGAGAGAAACCCACACCCCCGCCTCCCCCTTTCCTCTCTTCATTGTTACCACAGAAAAGGGCAAAAAAAAAAAAAAAAAAAAAAAGAAATGGGTCCAGTTTTGATGAGTTTTGATGGTGGTCAATCTCAGGGACTCCAGAGTGACATTAAAAATACTTAAAAAAAAAAAAATCCAACACATGCTGTGGGGGTGTGGCCCTGGGGTAGAGCACTTGCCTAGCAAGCACAGGGCCCCCCAAAGAAACAAGGAACAAAAAACAAGACACAAAACCTGAAATGGCAAAAGCACAAAAGCACCCACCAGGATGGCCGCCGGCCGCTGGAGCCTGAGCTAGGTTTTGGAGCGTCCCTTTCTGCAGGCACTGACCCTACGGTTGGGGGCCCGTCAAGGATGGGAGGAACCCTGGAGGCTCGCGGGGCCGGGAGAGCCGTGTGGTCGCTGCAGTTACCCCAGAAACTTTTGGAGTGAGGAGGACGCGCCTCAGTGTGCACGTGACCCTCAGGCCCTGCCAGGGCGGGCGCCTCTCTCATCTTAGATGGTGTGAAGAATGGCATCAAGCCACTCCAGCATGAAGTGCCTTTATCTGAGAGCATGTGTGGGACTGTCCCCACGGGGAGGGTGGTGCTACTCTCTCAGGAAGGCCCTGGTGGAAGGTGGCTGCAGAGAGAGGCTTGTCCAGGAGAGTTAAGTGTCCACTGAGAGTCCAGCCTGGTGGGCGGCGCACACGTCACTTCCTGCATGGATGCTGGGCCTAGAAAGCCCTGGAGTCTCTATCCCCCAGCAAGAGCCACCATCTCCCTGAAAGCTACCTGAAAGCCACCACTCCAAAAGTCCCTCTGGTCTCCTGCCTCCCTATCTCATGGGGCCACACACTGTCCCTGTCTGGCACAAGTCCTGTGTCTGGCCTGCCAGGCGTAAGACAAATGCATCTGTCATAGCATGATTTTAAGAGAGAACACAGAGAGATCAATTAGAGTGAATCACAAATGGCCCTCTTCTCTGCTCTAAAAGCCTTAGCATTTTATTACTGAGATCATCAGACATTTACGTCCTAACAACTGAGCCTTAGGATGGAGGGCTCCTGAAACCTGCAGCCCTGACTCTCCCTTACAACTAGAGAGCCAAGTGAGGGCAGTGTGGGGACCAAGTCCCCCGACTCAGGCCGCAATGGCATGGCGGGCACGGGCAGGGTGGGGTGAAGTACCCGGCGGGGGGTACTGAGTCTGTTGACCCCGTCCCATGGTGCCCACTCTGCCCACAGGGGCACCAGGAAGACCAAGGACAGGATGGCCACGGCAGGACCCTTGCCACAGAGACCAGTGGCTCTGATAGCTCAGAGCCTGTACTTAGGTCCTACAGTTGTCACCTGCAAAACCCCAGCACAGACTGTCCTTACGGGGTCCTCGATGGTCTTCAGTTCTGTCACCTGGGGCATATGGGCCTGTGCAGGCCCTGTCCCTGAGAGGGCACAGGGGACAGGGCCACCCTGATGCTCTGCATCTCTGCCTGGGGCTCCCAAGGCAGGATCTTGTTCCTGGGAGTGTAACTGGGGTCAAGTGGGATTCCCACACTGTCGGCATGGCCCACAGAGTGTCCCGGTCATGTTTTACAAGGGGTTGGTCCAGCACTTCTACTTGGGGGTAAAAATCCAGTTGAAAAAACTCCATCCGTTATGTAAGCAGAAAGACAACTTTTGGGGGTTCTCCTAACTTTCCCCTGAGACCAGGTGTGGCTACCCTTTGTGTGTCTGCTGACATCTGGGGCTGAGGAGGCGAGGCAGCAAGAGCCCTGCCAAGGGAGTCACAGAGGTCACTGAGAGCTGGCTGCCACCCAGGTGTGGCCCTCCAGAGCCTGCCGCTGTGCTCCCAGGCTGTCCAGGAGGGCGCTGGAGTCCAGACCCATGGTTTCATCAAAATCCACGTCCAGTGCGGAGCACTCTGTTCCCTGCCTCTTCCTGAGCTCACCCGCCGTCGCTGCCCGGAGCTGGCCGTTACTCAAGAGGCCAGCGGGCCGGCTGGCTCTGCTCCCCAGCCCCACAGGAAAAGTGCCTCCTGCACAGGGGGACGAGATGACGTAGACAGGGAAAGAGCCTCCGGGGCAGAGGGGAGAGCAAAGCCCCCCTCAGGAAAGCCACCTCTTATGCCAACCTGAGAGGAAGAAGCACAGCCCTGAGATCCCCAGGCAGGAAGGCAACGGAAGCCGTGCTCAGGACCAGGGCGAGGCCACCAGCCTCCTGGCCCGGGACACTTCTGCCTAAGGCAGGTCTAAGAGCAGAGTGCAGGCCAGAAGGTGCACGATCTCAATAGGCCAGGTTCTTAGAGGCCACGATACAGACAGGGAGAAGAAAACCAAATTGTCACCAGTCACATTTCTTTCAGGACCTATCTAAAGGAACCTCATGTCGTATTGGTTAAAAGTTCAATGAAGAATTCCTTGCCGGGCGCGGTGGCGCACGCCTGTAATCCCAGCACTTTGGGAGGCTGAGGCAGGAGGATCGCGAGTTCAAAGCCAGCCTCAGTAATGGCGAGGCACTTAGCAACTCAGTGAGACCCTGTCTCTAAATAAAATACAAAAAGGGCCGGGGGTGTGGCCCAGTGGTCGAGTGCCCCTGAGTTCAATCCCTGGTACCACCAAAAAAAAAAAAAAAAAAAAAAAAAAAAAAAAAAAAAAAAAAAAAAAAGAATTCCTTGTTATAGTTGATGATGAAAGCAGGTGGGAAAGCTGGGTCCGTTTATAAATAGAGCTGTATCAATTTCACATCATAAGTGCACACATCACTCATTATTGCTTTAGCTGCAGGAGCACATTATGCTACCACCACCTGGTGGCAGCGTACCTGAACACCGGATCCAGTTTTGAGTAGTCAACGAACACGTCAGATGTTAAGTTCTGCAAAACTGAACAAGGTAAGTGATGGCCAAAGTCACAGCAGGATGAGCTGCATGGTCGGAGACCTGAGAAGTCTCCACAGCAATGGTGTTGGCAGCACTATGTTCACCACATGCAAGAGGGTACTCTCCCGGGTGTTCCACAGGCCCACCAATCAGACTGTCTGTCATTTCCCTGGGCCTGTCTCTTAATTACTGAAAACTGTTAATGCAAGGACGAGTAATTGCTGCCCAGTCGCAGAAACAGGTTAAGATGTCCCAACGCTGCCAACCAGGGCTGGGGCAGGACCTGGTACCCCCGCCCAGAGCCCCGCCACTCACCAAGGTTGTACCACATGTCTCTGATTTCAAAGCCGATCTGCCTCCTCATGTCTCCATACCTGGGAACAAGGGGAAGGAAAAATGCTCAGTCACTGGGAGCATCTGAAACGCAGGCGCCAGCATCTACAAGTGCAACCAGCGCCTCCCTCCTTGGACAAACGCAGGGTGGGTCGGAGCTCCAACCCCATTTGCCGCCAAAAGACATCACAGGAGGAGGAATGGGGGGTCTCACTTTCCCTGGGTAGAGAGTGGGGAGGGCCGTTTGCTGGTTCAGTCCCGAGGGTCCTGGTCCTCAGGGGAACGTTGTTTTCTATGCATGTCGTTAGAATTTAGGTGCCAAGTCGCACCCCACCACACACACAGCTTCCTGTGTTAAAATTAAACCCCGCAGAAGGGGAAAGCGCATCCAGATTTCTCCCATTCTTCGACATCATTTGAAATGTAAGGAATGACTTAACACCAAAACATGTCAACTAACGTTCCACCGGATTTTGTTTATCAGGGAAAATAAATGCTAATTTTCCTCCCGGTGGGCGAACCGAGGAGGTGTGCGTTTCATGAGTAAACAGAATCTGATGCTTCAGAAGATAAAGCTTTATTAGTTTGTGAGCAATTTAACTTTTTCCTTTATTGCCTAAGGAAAAAGCTGATTATATTAAAAATAATAATTTGCAAAATTATCATACAGTATTGCGGCTGAGCAGCTGCGTCGGGAGCGCGCCGTTTGTCCCCCGGCAGCTGATGAACAAAGGGAAGCCGAGCGCGGATGAGCGCTCCGCAGCTCTGCGGGCCAAGACAGGGCCAGGAACCGCCACCTTATGAAGTCTCTGGTGCCCCCAGCTCCTGCCTGTCACTCAGGGCAGGCTTTGCAGCCCTCTGCGCATCTCTCCCTGGAAGCGACTCTCAGGCAGCTCTGCTACAGAGGGTGGAGGGCCCGGCGCAGATGGAGCCTGAACTGGGGGCTCCCCTCTTGCTCCCAGGATAAGCTGTTACCTGCAAGCCTGGCCCAGCACCCAGGTGAGCAACAGCAGGCAGTCTGTGAAAGGGCTGGGGTCCTCAGCTGGCAACGTGGCCATACCCAAGGCCTCGGTGAGCAGAGGCCCGTCGCAGGCAGCAGAGCCCCTGAGCCAAGCTCATGGGTGACAGGGAAGCACCCTTCCGTGTATAACTCGGGCCCCCAAACTGCCCAGGCCCCGTGCCGCCTGAACACTGCTAAGCTGTGCTTCCTTCTGAGGTCTCCTGATTCCGTTTGGTGCCCTGGCACCAGGAGAGGGGCACCCCAGCAGCCGCACAGGCCAAGCTGGGAGGAGCAGCTGGCTGTGGTGACCTGGCCTTGGCATCCTCCTGGTGTTTGGGGGGAGGGTGTGGAAGGCAAAGCCGTGCCCACGCCCAGTGCAGCCTCCTCTGAGGGTGGTCATTCCCATGTCCCGGTCTCTTCCAGCCAAGCAGGCACAGGCAAGCCTCGCACAAGGGGGCCCTAGGACACAAATGTCCCCAGCTGCTCCAGCCCCTGGGTTCAGACCCTCAACACAGCCAGCAGGCCAGCCACCCAGAGGAGGCGGCAGCCACAGGCAGTGGGGCGGGCCTGTCGGCTGCTCTCTCAAGCCCTGAACACCCCCACAACCAAGCCACACAGGGCTCTGTATTGTCCTGGGACTGCGCCTCTCCAGACCAGCGCAGCCTGGCGTCAGGCTAGCGCCGTCTCTCCCTGCTGCTCCACCCTCCTCTTGGGTCCTAGGATGGGTACAATCACGGAGATTCGAAGGAGATCCTAAGGTTTGGAAATTTATGCACAGGAGACCAGAGGCAGCTGTGGGGTAAGGACAGTCACCTGGCAGTGACCCAAGGTGGCTCTCTGTTTGGGTCTCCCTGGCAGCCAGACTGATCTTAAGTTTTAATAGGAAGGACTCTCGACATGCCTCAGTCACCTCCAAAGGGTCACAGCTGTCACGAGAGCTCGAGAGGGCTTCCGCGTTCCTGCGTTCTTCCCTGGAGGGAAGTGCTCACAGTGGCCTGCGTCGGGGCTGAGGCTCGTTATTGGCGCTGGTGGCGGCCACCCAGATCATGGTTAAATTCCTCCTGACATTCTGCAATCGCGGGACTTGGACAGGTCCTGGAGGGAGAAGCAGAGATGGCCACAGGGGCGAGGAGAGAAGGGCCGGAGCGTGCAGGCCCCTGGGAGTGCAGAAGGCTGCGCGGCACAGCACCGAGCTCCGACCTCTGTCTCCGCAGCAGACCTGGCCTAGCGCTCTCCCAAGAACACATTTGCAGGGCCACAAAGACAGAGCCCGCAGAGCTGGCTGTCAGTGCTTCTCACCACGCCCACCTGCCTGTAAATGGCCAGCACAGGGCATGTGCTTGGAGGGAGCTGTCCCACCCCCAGGACAGGCAGGATCCTACATCCAGGCCTACCTGTCATGCCAAGAAGCAGAAAAACCATGTCCCCCAGAGACAGCCCAGGCTTGCAGGTGAGGTCAACCTGAGCCCAAATCTAAGCACAACCGCAAATTGCCTGACCGCTCTGACCCTCGGTCTCTTCCCCAGCACTGGCACAGTTCATCTCCCAGGCTTGTGTGAAGGTAAGAGGGGACCCCTGGTGTGAGCAGGCACACAAGGCAGTCTAGGTTTCTGTCTGCAGTCTCAGACTGGACCTCCTCTCAGCACCCCCTCAGGGTCCCAATGGTTACTTAGGCCGAGTCCACTGGGGAACATTCAGTGAGCATTTCAGTCGAGCTCCTCCGGGAACTAGCCAACATCACGCAAGACATAAAAAAATCTTGTGCACGTTGCACCTATGAGTGTGCCCTCACCCGGAAGTAGGGCTGTGCAGACACAACCTAGCTGGGTAGCGAGGTCCCTAGATCCAACCACTGGTATCCTCACAAGCAGGGAAAGGTGTTTAGACACAGACACACGGGAAGGCTCGCGGAAGAGCCTAATCTGAAGACGCAGCAGGGATGAGTTAACAGCCATAAGCAAAGGACTGCTAGGGACTGGGGACGGCCATCGGAAGCTGGAGAGGCCTGGGACAGAGTCTCCCTCTGAGCCGTGGGAAGAGCCCACCCAGCTCGCACCTGGCACCTGTGACTGGGAGGCAGCGAGTTTCCGTGGTTCCGAGCCACGCAGCTTGCGTCATGGCAGACAGACCTCGGCCACTGGTCCAGAGACCCGCGATGGACTTGAGCTCCTGCACTCACCCTCAAGGGGACAGGCACAGCCCAGGACAAAGGCCTAGAGGGACCGGGCAGTGAGGGGGGAGTGTGGTTGGGCTGTGGTGTCCCCAAGGTTGGTGCGCTGAGGGTGGAGGGGACCTGATCAGGTCATGCGGTGACATCCTGAGACCAGAGTGATGTCCCAGAGAGACTGGCTTAGCTCCCCAGACTGGCAAGGTCCTGAGGGAGGCAACTGCTCTCTTGGGAGTGGGTTGGGCCTTCTGGACAGTCAGGTCTCAAGGTGGACGAGTCTCCAGATAGAGGGCCATTAGGAAGCAGCTGGCCTCCATTTCTCCCTCACGTGTGCACCCCCACGACACCTCACTTCCATTCCCTCTCCTCACCCGATGGTGACACAGCACAAGGCCCTCACTGTAAGCTGAGCAGGTGCTGGCACCATGCTCTTGAAATTTCCCATCTCCAAAGCCACCAGCCCCAACAAACCTCCTCTCTTTATAAAGCAACGGGCATAAGGAATTTTGTCATAGCCACACAAAAGGGACCAACACAAAGGGGAAGGACGAGGATCTGGGCCCTCCCACCTGGCCAGTGGTGCCGAGGACCACAGGGCTGTAGCAGCAGCGTGCGGTGATGCGGGGGAGCAAGGGACAGAGAGACGGGGAGGGGGTTGCGACAGGTGAGGCATCTTCATCTTAATGACAAGACAGCAGGTTCCTGGAAAGGCAAGAGGGGACGGGAGCCCAGGCGGGAGTATCAGGAGCCCTCCTCGTTAGATGCAGGGCTGACGCGAGGCCCCTGGAGCCGCCCCAGCTTATCAGGCCGAGCAGGCTGGCAGCGCCAGTGCCCGAGGGATGCTCCGCTAGCTGTGCCGACACGAAGCTGGTGCAGGGTTCCCACTTAGAGTCTCCCTGGGTCTCCTTCTAATTCTCAAAGTGAATTTGTTTTGAGTCATGAGTCTCTTGGAAAAAAAAAATAATTAGCACAAACACAAATTAAATTGATCACATTTCCTGTTCTAATCTGTGATATAGAATCGCAGCTTCTGATTAGGTCACACTGCAAAACGGGACTTGTCACGGCACATGGACTTCCTCCGGGTTTCCACGTGACGTCCTGCCTGCAGCCGGACCGAGCACACGGGCACTCCAGAACCCGCAGTGGTGGGCGGGGCGTCCGGTTTAGGTGGTGTTGTGGTCAGTTGCAAACCTGCCCTTTGCAGAGGCAGAGGACTTCCGTGGGGGCAGCCCACAGTCTGAGTGGGGAGAGGGCCTCGTGGAGGGTCGGACCCCGCACACAGCCCAAGGCACAGCTGGACGTTGCCACCCGGCCGCACCTTCTCATGCGGCAAGTTCTAAGTGGGCCTTTTATGCTCAAGATGAGCTGAAGCCGGAGCTGTGAGCCAGTTTTTCTTCTGGAACAAAGTCCTGAAGAAGCTCTTTTGCCACGTCGTCCCACAGGAGGACACACGGTGACTTGCATACTAAAACTGTCAAGCTGGCGGCTGATCAAAAGTCGACTCTTCTACCTTTTACTCATTTTTCTTGAGCCCTAAAAACATGAAGGGCTGGCGGGGAAAGGAAGCAGCAGCCACAGCGGGGTTAGCATCCTGTCGACACCTCTGTCCTTCTCCTGGCGTCACCAGACCCCGAGGACGTCTGAAGCTTGAGCCACCGGCTTTTTCTTCTTATGGACTTTGATTCTGGGGGGGTGCTCGTTTCGAGGACCACAGGCCGATCTTGTGCTCGGGTCGGGCCTGCAGCCAGTCCTGCCTGCGAGGCACGGTGCGCGCGGGGTGTGGCCTCGCTCACTGCAGGGAATGGGGCGCCTAAGCACCCCTGGCCCAGCACCGGGAGGGCGGAGCACTACCCAGGAAGGAAGCAGGGAGGCTCTGGGACTGAGATTTTCTCCTCCATTGAGCCACAACGCTGTGGACCAAGCAGAGATGAGAAGCTGCTGGGCTTGTTGGGGGAAAAGAGAAAAGGAGGCCGAAGGCGTGGGAGATGCTCACGGGATTCCTTTGGAGGGAGCCCCAGAGAAGTAAAGGGGCAGGCGTGGAGACAGTCCTGAGGAGGCCCAGTGACACGAGTCCACCGCAGAGCCTGGGTTCTCCACGAGGCGAAGATCAGCAGCACGCAACACGCTCCACTGGGCCCCCCGTCAGCATCCAACCCCGGCTCAGCCCCACGGGTCCGTCCCAGCTCCTCCCTCATGTCCTGCCCCAGGACCCTCCAGGCCTTGCTGCTCCCTACGCTTCCACACCCCGAGCACCTCTTTCTTTAGGCCAGCCATGCCCTTTGGGACTTGATGTCCCCTTCTGAGCTGACGGGCGATGAGTCAAACTGACAGACCTCTCGGTGTCCCCCACTTCCCTGGCAAAAAGTCCACCCTGCTGGGGGGGCCTTCTGATCCCCAGGCAGACACTGCAGCGCCCCTCCAGCTGCCCAGGCCTCGACCTCCCCACCTAGACGCAAGTCTCCATCACGGGAAGTCCTTCTGCCTCTGGAGAGCACGGAGCAGGCGTGATCTCTTTGTCACGTCAAACCAACCAGAACACTTCTAGGTGTGCTATGAGCCTAGAAAATTTAAGCATTCAGGTGGGATATCTTTAAATACTTCTTGTGCAGATTTTGCGATTTGAAATAAGATTTGCACATGGATTATACAGTGTTCAAGCCTATTAAGGGAAATGAAGAATACAACAAACACTGGAGACTCTTCACAGGGTTTAGGGCGCTGAAAGGCCTCACAAGTCGCCCAGGGCTTAGCTCAGGCTTATCTCAGCAGGAGAACACTTTGCATGGCCTGTCATTTGCTGCAGAGGGAGCCCAGGACCCCGAGAGACCCCTCAGACTCATTGTGGCCCTGAAGCAACCCTGCAGTTTGGGGAAGACACCTTCCAAAATGCTCTGGTCTTTTCCTTGGGAAGTGCATGGGAAAATGCACAGGGGGACTCTGGAAGGGGGACACCAGATGGCTGGGTTTGATTTTCTTTGGCTCCGAAGCTTTGGAATCCACATCAGTATACGGACAGCAAACATTCTCTCTGGTGGCCTCACTGCTGACATCACTTCAGCCTGGGCTGTGAACACCACGCTAGCAGGAGGGAGGACCCGGTGCACAGCCACCGGCCCTGGCCTGGGGGGCACGCAGCGTGTTGTTTTGCCAGTTCTTCTAGGCACCTCCCCTCCTGCAGGCATCCTTAAAGGCAGGTGCTTGGCAGAAAATGGTTCTGGGGTCAGCCGCCACGGGGTCTGTCACTTTGTGTGGCCATCCTGGGCAGGGACTCTGGCACAGGCTGAGCCCTCCTTGTGCATCAAGGGGTCGTGGCGGCTCTGGGTGAGTTGCGCTGCACGGGACCAGCGTGAGGGGTTGTCACTATTTCTGCACCAGGAGAGCTTTGCAACTACAAGAACGGCAACACTGCCAGCCACTGTCCCTCGTTTCCTGTGGTCCCAGGAGACATGAGTGTCCTGAAGCAGGGGCTCATGTTGGGTGCGTCTCTAGCAGGTGCTCCGGGGTGAGTCTGTCTCTGGAGGCCGCGGCCACAGTGCACGATGAGGACTGTGTTTGTCCAAGGGTGCACAGCTCTTGTGGCCGCGGGTGGGCACCCTCCGTCTACTCTGTGCACGGCTCGCCAGGGGCAGGCCTCTCTGCTGAGCAGTGATCACTGTCCACAGCCAGGGCTGTCAGGAGCTGCTCAGCTGTGGGAGCCTGGGGGAAGCTGGCCAGGTATTACCTGCTCGCCAGTTCCTCGGTGTGGAGCCAAGCCCTGAACACAGTGCAGGTTGAAGCCTTGGGCGCTGAGCTACCCAGACCAGGAACCCACCTTGCGCTTTCTAGGCACAACTAGCCAGTGATTCGAGCACCCTGTCCATCATCTTGCTCATGTGGAAAATACAGATGACACGGGACTTAACGTATAGTTTTGTTTTGTAAGGATTACATGTGAAAAACACAAAGTGCGTAGAAGGTCGCCAGCACATAGTATAAGCTCAGTAAACTATTTGCTGAACCCTCTCACTCTCCAGGGACATGGACTTTCCATTTTTACTGCAAGGAGCTCAGAGCCTCCTGGGCCTCCCTCTGCAATCTCGAGCCTCAGGAGCAGCAGGGACTGGGCGAAGCCTGGGCGCAGCCAGGACACTGCAGAGGCATTCTAAAATGTGACCGGGCACCATGGTGCCACTTCAGAACTCGTTTTCGAGATACTTATGAAAGGGACACTGGGAGCATGGGGAAATTCTTGAAATGAAGGCAGAAAGAGAGGAGAAGATCTCAGAGTGCCCGGATGTTGGAAGGAAACTGTGTGACCTTTTTCTTCCTTGATCCTGGAACAGGGGCAGTGCCGGACGCACAGTGGGGTGAAGGAATCCCAAGTGCTTTGCAAAGACCTTGGCCTTCGTGGGGCTTCCGCCGGGTTTGCCTACATGGACCCGCGGGGCTAGTCCTGTCCATTCGCATCTCCCGGCCCGAAGACAGCTGTCTGCGGCCAGGAAGGAAACCAGCAGTGGAAACTCCACCCCGAGCGGCTGGACAGTCCCGACAGGCCAATGGCTTTCACCAGAAGCCTGGCTTAGAAGCGGAACTGGAGAATTAAGCCCTGAAGCAAGCCACACGCGGAATGACATCAGAAATGGTGCACAGCAAAATCGTCATCTCAGAAACTCAAATTCTGTGTTGCTCTAATCGTCTTGAATTGCACTGACTTTGAACCTACCAGGATGAATCCTGCAATTTTAGATCTTGATTCATGGGTTAGAAAAGGCAATACCCAATTCATGATTTAAAACCACCCCTTCATTACACCGTGATTACATCTCAATTTGTACCCAGTTGGCTTAGAGAAGACATGAAAATTATGCTAATAGAGTTGGAGGCGCCTGCCCAGGTTTCTGAGCAGGACGAGGACTTACTTGTTAAGGATCTTGGCTCTCTTAGCACTTGAGAAATTCTCCAGTTGCAAGGACTCTTGAGTGAGGAAAGCGACAGCCAGGTGAAAGTAGTTGTTCCACAGCTGAAAAACAAAACCGGGATGTGTTAAGCTGTTGAACGGCCCAATGTATGATCTCAGAAAAGCTCTGAAACATTTATCATTTGCTTGACACAGACTGCTGAAATGTTTTTGAAAACCAAAGGCCTGCCAGCCAGTCTCTACAGTGTGGTTCTGGCTGAGCTGTGGCTTCAAGGTCACAGTGCATGCCCTTAAACCCCAGCTTTGCAATTCACTGCACAGCTCATCTAAACTCTCTGTGCCTCAGTGTCCTGATAAGTTTGGCATTCCAATAGTATCTCCTTTTGGCTTACTGCAAGTACCATCAAAGGCATAACGTATACAAAGGTGCAGACAGGTGCAATGCTGCAGAGCCTGCAATGAACACTTAGCTCTTATTGTCATAACATCTTGGTGCTCCTGGCTGAAGAATAGCATGATAATTTATGATTCATTTTTCTTTTTCAGTGTTGGGGATGTAATCCATGGCCTTAGGCATGCTAGGAAAGAACTGAATTGTGCCCCAGGCCCTCTGACTTTTTTTTTTTTATTATGTCAAAACATTATTCATGCACTCAACAATTAAGGAAAACTTGTAAAAAGATCAAACACTTTATATTTTGAGGGTTTATGGATGTGATTTACTCCTTGCTCAGTATTTAGAAGAAATCTGTGAGTGTTGGTTTTCTCATCTACAACCAGGGATGTAATCAAATGAGAGTTTCAGAGTTATACTGAAGTTAGCATTGACTGTGTGTCTAGTTACCTGTGCAGGGCACAGACATTTAGGGGCACTCACAGGATCCGAGAGTGTGTGGGCTCCATTCGTTTGACACTGCCTGGGAATGGACACCTGCTATGGAAGCACATCTGTGCCTCTGATTGCCACAGGACCAAGGAGTTGCAGCCCGCCCTGCCCCACAGGAGGTTGGAGACGTGCCCAAAGCTGTAGGCAACCTGTGACACTGGGCAGGGGCCCTGGCATCATAGCCCGTGCTTCTTCACTGCCAGCAGGGTCCTGCTGCTCTGGCCTCTTCCTATAGCAGGGGTCTCCATCCACTAACAAACACGTGGCTATTAATGTGTTGGGGTTCAGCCTGAGAATCCAGGGGACCAAACTCAGGTAGCAATATAAAGTGTACTGTCACTGATGTTCTGGGAAGAAGGACCCCTCCCAACAACCATGACGGCAACACACAGGAATCCACCAGCCTGCCACGTGCCAGGCCAGGGCAGGTCGGAACGAAAACCTCACAAAGGACACCAATAAAGTCCCACATATTCAGTAGGGGTTGGTGAAGGAGCCCTAATCAAGGAGATAGCTAAGATTGCGGTTAGCTGAGAGCCATGAAAGATGTTCTAGTTTCCACCTGATAGTAATACATTATTCAAAGAATCTTTGTATGCCCGTGAACACTGCGTGACGCACCTGTAAGCTCGAGCTGTAAGCACGTGTCCTTGTTAAGGAAAAATGTATATAACCAGGTGAGGTTGGTTAGTATGTGTGGCTGAGTGGTGTGGCTGGTGGTTGGAGTTAGAGCAGTTGGAGTTGGAGAGATTACTGAAGCCGGAGAGAGAAGAAGAAGAAAAGACCTTTTTTCATTTTCATCCTGCCTCTGAATTTTCTCCCGCGGCGTTGTTGCTCCAAGCGGCAATCACTTCAGGCAGCAACAGGTTGGGAAAACACGTACTGCAAAGTATGCCCTCAAGTAGGGTAAAGTCCCCCCAGACCAAGTTAATAAGTTCAGCAGAATTCCCAGTTAAAATCCAAGCAATGTGTGTTTAAAAAGGAAATCTAACTAGCTGGTTTTAAATGTCATAGGGAAGAGGAAATGCACAAAAATAGCCAAGATTATTTTGCAATAGAACATGAATGGTGACCCAGACTCCAGGGGCTGGGCCTGGAGCTACAAATACACAGCAAGCAGAACCGACAGGCACGCAGGTGCAGCCATGCTCTGAGGCCTTCAAGCCCTCGTGAGACGTGAGGCAGGGTGAAGCCAGAGCCTCGCTCCAGGCTCGCCGTCACGAGCCCCGATGGAGCACCCTCAGAAAGCTGAACAATGGGGAAGGGCAGGAAACTCTGAAGCCAACCTCAGCAAAAGCGAGGTGCTAAGCAACTTGGTGAGCCCCTGTCTCTAAATAAAATACAAAATGGGGGGATGTGGCTCAGTGGTCGAGCGTCCAGAGTTCGATCCCCAGTGCCCCCCACCAAAAATAAAATACTAAGCAGGAAGGATTTGCCAAGCAAAACCAAACCAAATAGCTGTAAAGCAAATGTCAAATTTAAATAGAGAAAAATGAAGTGTTCGATAGCATAAGCTTAAACCCATAACCAGGTTATATCAAGGATTCCAACATTGTATATATGTGTATATATACAGATAGACGTATAGATCTATATACCCACATACATATCTATATATAGATGTGTACATCCACACACACACAGCCCAACAGAAAAATAAGCAGAGGAAATGATTAGACAGTTCACAGTTGAAATCCTATAGCTGGACAGTATTCTCAGGCTAACTAGTCCTTGGAAAAATGCTACCAAAACAAAAATCAACAATGCCGGGCGCAGTGGCACACGCCTATAATCCCAGCACTTGGGAAGCTGAGGCAGGAGAATCACTAGTTCAAAGCCAGTCTCAGCAATGGCGAGGCACTTAGCAACCCAGTGAGACCCTGTCTCTAAATAAAAAATACAAAAAAAGGGCTGGGGATGTGGCCCAGTGGTCGAGTACCCCTGAGTTCAATCCCCACTACCAAAAAAAAAAAATGTCAACAATATCAAAGATGTTGGTGCTAGAGAAGGTTCTGGATAGCAGCTGCTCTCAAAGAAGACTGGTGAGATTGCAAACGGCTACAGCATTTTAGGGAAGTGGCTTGTCTTTTCCATTAGGCTTAAACCTTCCTGTCCTGCCTGGCCATTAACCTATCTTCACCCACGCCTGCACGGTGACGTACAGGTCTCACTCAACTTGGGGCGGCAGGTCTAGGGTGGTGATAAACTGGAAGCAGCTTCTAGGTCGTCAGCATAGAAATGCTGGGTGAGTGTTGTATTGCAGAACATGACAGACTGCAAACACAAAAGACGAACCAATTCATGTTAAAAGCAACAGGGCAACATGTGGGGGACCACAGAAACACATAAAGGTCAAGGAGAGCACGCGGCGATTAGTCACAGCTGCTCCTCCAGGGCAGGGGTGAGAGCCGTCAGGGGCAGGAGGGACTCCCCAGTAAACCCCGTGCACTGCCCAGGCTCGGCTGCCACAGAGGACGTGTCTGAGTCTGTGACGTGAAAACAAGCGTCAGCAGGGAAGACGATAAAAATTTACAAAAATCATAAAAAAAGTCATATTGTTACCGGATATGTTATTACTATAACATTGTACAATCCTGATAAATTAGAAATTTAAAATTAAAAAATTATAAAAGAAATAAGGTGTACATGCCTCAGAACTTCACCTAAACACATTAGCTGTGTGTTTTCTGGAGGCTAGGGGTGCAGGAGAGTTCACAGGTGTCTAATTTCTGTTATCTGGTGACACATTTTTGGATCAGCTGCTGAGAGTACATACATTTTTTTCAGGTTCCTTCTCAGTGAGCAATCTTACCCAGAAAACAAACATACCATTTGCATTCTCTTTTATTTGCAGACTTTTGAAAAGTATTTTAAGTAATAATGAGAAAGGAAATCACCATTAGCAGAAAAACATCCAGAGTGCACGGGAATTGAGAGCCACTGATCCCAGATGCACAGTAGGACACTGTGCCAGGCGAAACCCACCCTGATGGCGCATACGCCACACACACACACACACACACACACAAGCAGTGCACTAATGAGGTCTTTCTGAAACTGGTGGACCAGCTGATGACAACCCTGGGGCTGGGGACACAGGTGGCACAAAGCCAGGAGACAGTGTTAGGGGGCCACGGCTCTGCAGCGAGCTGAGTGCAGACCCCTCCCCTGCGCCTCAGGACAGGCAGGGAGATAGGCTGGGGCCTCCTGCGTGGAGAGTCCCTCCCTGTCACTCTGATTCTCTCTGAAACGACTCCATCTCCTGACTTGCTAAATTGAGCAAACACCCCGGAGGCGTCACTTTGCTCCTCCAGCTGCAATAGTACATACTGTAAATTTCGTTTCCACACCTCGGATGGAGACCAATTAAGTTCAAGGATTAGGAATAGAAACCTCGAGCGCCCGTCAGCCATTTGTTTTAACATGATTCCTCCGCAAAGGTCGCATCTGCCTCTTCTCTTACCTGTAGCTCAAAGTTGGCTTGGTCCAGAAATTTCTTGTTCAGCATATCTGCATACTGATTAATCGCTCGCAGGAAGACTCTGAAAGATCAAGAGAAAATTACATAATTACACACTCAGGCTCTGGCACCTCTGTGGGCTTGGCATTTCAATTAGACACAACCCCAGACTGTCTGGGATGTGAAGCCTCCACGTCCTGTGCAAAGCTGGGAGGTTTGGCCAATGAAAAGCTCACAGAATTCTATGCAGATGTTCTCCAAATTTAATCAAGGAAATTAGAACATGCAGAATGAAGGAAACACCAAAATAACTGCTCTGAATGTAACATTTGAGAAGTATTACTGAAAAAAATCTAATTAAAAAAAAAAGTTGAAAATAAAATCCTTTCTTGGAGTTGCAATGCCTTAATATCATATTATTAAATGATCTTTCCTTAGCTGGCATTTTAAAGCCACAAATTGGAAAGTGTCGTCAACACACACACAAACAGGCTTGGAAAGGGTTTGGTGCATAACCGCTGTGCTTGGAAGTACGGCTGGCTTCAGTATCATCTGCCCAGAACGCCACAGGCTGATTTAGACCTTCTTTACATGTTAAAATGAAAAAGTTTTAGTGGATAGGAAGTGATTTGATAAGAATTTTCACTGGGATTTTAATTTCTTGAAGCATTAATAATATACCATTTTAAGCACAGTCTTCAATTTCTTGGCATCGTCTTTCCTATGGTGAGATAGGCAATTTGGTTTGTCCCAAATGACACCAGAGTACTGTGTTTCCCAAGCTCATTCATTCAGTAGATTTATTTTACAACCCTCAAAAGTGTTGACATAAAGCTTTGACCAGCTTCTTCTTTGCAAAGGGCCTTCTTCCCCTGCAAAGGCAAGGCTGCAGGAGGAACTGGCATCAGGTCACAGATAATGAACTTAATTACACTGCTCCATTTAGACAGCAGGAAGCAGCCAGAGTGTAAGGCAGATCTAGGTTACTTACTACCACCTGCTGCTCTGACAGCATTCTCTCCTAGCTCAGCTCGCCTGGAGAAGTGCCCTGCCCTCGCCATCCCAGAGGTGCTCAAGGCCAGTGAGCTTGGGAGGAGGGAGGAAGGAGTGCTCCACCTTACCAGCGCCTGCCTGGGCCACCTTGCCCAGTGCATACTGCCCCCACAGTGTCTCTCCCTCTCATCCTGCGTGCAGCTCTGACAAAGGGGACATGCAGACACCGTTTCCTCAGGAAGCCTATCAGCTGCAGGTAGGGCCCACACAGGTGTGCCTTGGGGCCCCTGGTGCTGGAGCTTGCTCTCAGTCATGGAAGAAAACTGCAGACAGAGTGATCTGGGTTCTTCTCCGGGGTAGTTAAAATATAGCCAGAATGAGACTGAGTGTCTTCAAGTAGCTGTTAATGGAGGGCTGTGGGGATCCCTGTGCTGTCTATCACCAAGAGCCCAGCTGGGTGGCAGCACCCGTCAGCTCCAGGGCTGCCAGATTTTGCAAATAGAGGGTGCCCAGTTGAATTTGAAAAACAGCTCTTGTTGCTGAAATTCGTAATTGACTTTTTAAAAAATAAACTGAATATACTGCATTTGGGCAACCTGACAAATTTATGTAGAACCCAGGAAAAATGTCACAGAAAACAGGACATGCCTCGTCTGTGTAGGAGGCCTGGCAAGTCTGGTCAGTCCTCCGTCTTGGGCTGGGGTCTGCTGCCCCGCGTTCAGTCCTTAGAGCAAGGACGTGAGGCTAAAGAAAAGATGGGCCATCTTCGCCACCTGACGCTCAGCACTTGTATGCAGACAGGAACGCACACTGTATTGACCCTGGGAATTACAGACCACGCCCTGGACAGTGGCTTCCTGCACTCCAGGGTAGGCTCCCAAGTTCAGAAGCACTGACCATAACAATTTTTTTCCCTTAATATTTTCCTTCCGCTTTAGAACTTGGCTGTTCACTAGACTGTGTTAGGGTCCTTATGAACTCAAAGACGACACCGTCTCCAGCTCTCTATGACAATAATGACAAGTTTACTAGAACATGCATTATTATTATAGGGTAATTATTTTGCCTCAAGATAGCACCCAAACAGTTGCAATATGCTACTTCTAATTAAGCTCTGGAACAATTTCAGTTGGCTAAACAAGGATATTTCTCAAAATGATTTTTTTCTTTTCAGAAGAAAAACACGTCATGCTGAAATGATATGAAACCTGAACAAAAACTTTTTTAAGGAGCCATCAACTGAGAAAGAAGTGTGCAGAGATAGATTCAAATATAAAATTTTAAAAAGCAAGAACAGAAAAAATAATATAGAAGATAAGTTCTACGAGGAAAACTAAAGGAGAGATCACATCAAAACCATAATCAGGGCAGTAAATAAAGATCAGAGGAAGCTCAGGTTCAATGCATGAAGGGTGGTGTCACCTGCCAGAACCATCCAGAATAAACACAAATAACATCTTCCAGTTCACACTTGCTGGGATGAAAAACCTAGCCACGTTCCAGAGACCATGTGAAGATAAATCAATTAGCTAACTAGGCAAAAAGAAACATAAACAGAGACTTTTAGGTAAGAATATCTATTATCCAATGTAATTAATAAGTTACTTCTAATAAATGTCAAACTAGGGAGCATAAATAAGGAATCCCATTAGAAGCTTAGTATAATGATCGCCTGAGGAGCAGGAGGAGGATCACAAAGCAAGCCACGCAGCTGGAGGGAGGGCAGGACACCTTTCTAGACCAAACCAAGGGCTTCGCTGGACTCCACAGGCAAGATCTCCATCGGTTTTCGGGGAGTCGGTCAGTGGGCAGGTGGATGCAGTGGACTTGCCTCTGAGGCAGCTCTATCTGCCGGACACTGGGGGAGTCGGCCCAGGGTTAGGGAAGTCCTCCAGACCAGGAATAAATGGTAGCAATCTCAAAGGCAGTGGATACGCCTGCTGGCGCACCTGAGCACCCCAGGCCACTCAGCACCTGGCCCGTGGAATACACTCACTAGGTAACTGTCCCAGGAACCCAGGCAGAAATGAGCATGTGGATGGGTGAGCTGGCCCAGAAAGAAGGTCAGGCTCTGACCCAGCCAGAGGGCTCAGGGAGGCCAGAGTGTGCGGTAGCCTCTTGCTCTCCCAGAGTCCTTGAATTCCGTGAAGCTCTTTGGTGGCAGGTGGCCGGGGCCCACTCCTTTCAGGTTCTTGTCACTCACATTCTCATTAGGCATGGGCATGGACGGCTGGGGCTGTTCCCCCTTCTCCTCTTGACCACCAGAGCTTGTTCCTTCACTCTGTTTCTCCTCTCTGGTGCTTGTCCTTTACACATTGGGGTCCCCCATGTGCCTACGAGAACCTCCTGCCATTGCACATATTCTAGAAGGCCCTGCGTGAAGGAGCCACCTGTTTATGACTGTGCTGAGAGATCTCTCTGAGCCAAGGTGTGAGTCCAGGACTTTCCACCAAAAGAACAAAACAGAAACCATCAAAACCACCCTGAGCTCGCTCCAGTGAAGAGGCGGGGTCCTCCGTCTGGCGAGCTGAGCGTCCCTTCTCCCCGCTCAGCTCTGCAGTGTGGAAGCTGCAGGCCACAGTGAGGCCAGGCTGCGCACCGCCCAGGGAACGGACAGAGGTGCTTGCAGAGACCGGGAACTGGACAGGCGAGTGCTGCTTCCACTCTTCCAGAAAAGTCAGGGACTGCAGGGGAAGAGATCAGTCGCTCTGGGAGCCAAACAAGGCGGGCCTCATTCCGAGCCAGGAGAATAAAGAAACTTCTAAGAAACAAAGCTGATGGCATGAGAATGTAATGCTGTCATGGACACTGTCCCAAATGGACCAAATGATTAAAAACAGGGTAAGCCTGCATTTAATAGAGTTCTTTTCGATCATTTTTAATCTATGGAAGGATTTATTTATAATCCAAAATTTTAGAAAACCAAACATACAGATAAATAATGCAGAGAGAATCAAGGGCAAATTATGTCATTCTAAGAAGGTTCAAATGGCCATAAGGCCAAGAAGGCTGCAAGTTTTATTTATTTTATTTTTTTGGTGGTGCTGGGGATGGAGCCCAGGGCCTTGAGTGCACTAGGGAAGAACTCTACCACTGAGTCCCAATCCAGTCGGTTTTATTCCTCCCTGTTCCAGGTAACTCATTCCTATGTCCAGGAAGTCGGAAGCAGCAAGCTTATCGTAGCACTACCCACTTTCAAAATTTGGGGCCAGTGGGAAATGGAGACAGTTCATTCCCGGGACCATACAATTCTACAAACAAATGAACAAACTAATCCCAGAAATTTTCCTAACTTCCTTCTCTTTTATCGCGGACATTTAACCCTGGTGAGCTCCTACTTGAAACAATGCACAGTTAGATCCTGACACGTCAAGTGTGAGTTTAAGTGTAGTCGACACATGTATACATGTGTACAACTGGAGTCTCCGTCCAGTTTCATCTGCCGGCCAAAGGCTTCAGGTTCACGTAGACGCTGAGCCACACGGCCTTCAGACAGTTGCTCAGCACCACGAAGACGAGATGAGGATGGGAGGCGAGGATGGGTCCCTCATCTTGACTTAACCAACGCACAGGTCTGCATACACCAGACACCACAGGGTGCCCCTACACACACACCATCAGCATTCCTCCCTTTAAAATAAATGTTACAATAAACGAAGAAGGTACTTGAGTTTGTGACGTTCTCATACTTTCTGCAGGAGAGAAAAGCACCCAGCTGTGGTACCTCTAAGCTCCCAGCACTTCAAAGCCACAGGGTTGGTTTTGTCCTTAACTTGGAGACAGAGGTGAGAAAGAGATACGGCCACATCATACAAGTCCCAGGACGCTATGATCTCCACTGACATGTCACAAAATTTTAAGTCCCATTTGGTACGAGGGAAAGACGTGCCTGGTAACTTCTGCACTCTGGTGTCTTGGGGAAACGGGCGGGGTGTGGCCCGGGAAGGTGGCTCCTGCAGGAGGTACCGGGCACGTGCTAAGCCTCTTGGTGTTGTGATGTTTCTAGGGGGCGTCCAGCCGGCCAGGCTTCTTGGCCCACGTGACACCCTGTTCTGCACAAACAGGGTCAGGAGAGTATCTCGAAGGCCGCCTGATGGGAGGCACTGTGTGCAGCACCATCCGCAGCACAGTCCTAAATAATTATGTGATAATTGAGAAGAGGGGAACTTAGCAAGTGGAAAGTAATCAGAAACCAATTTAACTCTTACAAGCTCCTGGCACCATCACAGGCACTAAAATGACTATTATGACGGAGCCTCAGGCATTTCTAGAATCTCTGTTACCCAGTGTTTGCTGCCAATAAAACTCAAGATGAGGTGCCTCATTACTAAAGAGGAAAAAATATGGAGAAAAACATTGGATTTCCACTGGAATACAAAGCTCCATTTCTCAAATTGTGACGCTGTGGGGTTTTGTTTATTCCTTCCCTAAACTTACTTTTAAGTTATATAATTAGATTGTACAGTTCAATATGAGGGCATTTAAATACTTCTGGCATTAAAACAATTCCCTTTGGGGGAAAAATGCATCCTTTAACAAAATGTTTTGCCCGAAATGGGTGGAGAAAAGGAAACAAATTAAAAGTGACAGATTCCATCCCTGCAGGACAATGAGTCAAGTAATAGTAGCTGGAAATTTGCCTTAAAACGATTTCCGCATAATTCAGGAATGCTGGGAAGCGCAGGCGACTTCAGGTGAAGAGATAAAGAGACGCAGAGATTATCACTCACGTAAAGGGAAGGGGGGAGAAGGAAGGCTTTATTTTAGCTGAGGGGTCCTCTCGCACAGCCCGCGCTTGGCAGGGTGGCTCTGTCGTCAAGGTAGTGATTAGAGAGTCAGCAGCCGCCATCATGGGACCTCGGCTGGGAAACCGAAGCCTCACGCCCAGAGGTGACTTGGGAGAGAGACTCCTGGCGTGGGGGGTGTAATGAACACACAGAAGCTGGGCATTCTCAGGGCTTGGGAAAGAGCGGGAAGGCCAACCTCACCAGAGCTTTCTGGGAACGAGGCTAGAAGGGGCTGGGGCTGGGTTATGGAGTGACCGGCAACGTGGGGCACAGTCTGCACACACTTGTGGGTGGGCAACAGTGGGTGGGGTGGCCGGGGGACTCCAAAGCAAAGGTTGCTCATGGTCAGGAAGCCCCAAGCCAAAGGACTAAAGTCCTACTTTGCTCTCTGCAGGAGCGAGAGTGCTTTTCGTCCAAGATTTCCCAATTTCTTTTTCAAACCAATAAAGGCTTAAACATCCATCAAGTTCTTAACCCCAAACTACCTTGAGCATCTCTGCTCACTAGCCCTGGAGGAAGCAGACCGGGCCAAGGGGTGTACGGGAGACTCCAGGCAGACCTGCTCTGCACCCTGGCTGGGCCCCCACAGGGTTGGGGAACCCAGGAGCAGAGATCACAGGCCCTGGTCTGCTCGTCTGGCTCCTGCTCTGCAGAGTGACACACAGTCTGTCCCCACTCTTACTGAAACGACGCACGTGGTCAAGAAATCCTGGGGGCCAAAGACAGCGATCCCGGGACTGCCCCCCCCCCCACTGGGCCCCTTTTGCTCTCCCAGATGCCCCCCTGGCCCTGTGGCTGGGGCTGTTCCGGGTGCACTGGCAGCTCCTGTGACAAGTGGCATGGCCTTGCTCACTTGAACCTAGTTTCCTGCGCACAGGGCCTCAGTAAGAATCATCTGATATGGTACAAACCGGGAAGCTGAGGCTGAGAGGTTCCAGCTCCCGGAGGGCAGGGCAGGCCCGCCCCGCCACACCCACCCCATCCCCCTGCCTTCCCCCCGGAAGCTCAGCGCGGCCAGCACAATCCCCGTCAATCCTGCAATCCTGCTGCCTTTCCTTCCCACTCAGGGTGCCTCCCAGCGTGGCGGAAGTAGGGAGCAGGCTCCGGCAGCCACCACCTTCCGCCCAAGACTGTCGCCTGGCACGGTGCCCTGCTCCTCCCATGCCACTACCACTGTTTCCACACTTCAGGTTTTACAGCAGCTTTGGGTCCCAGCAACCCTGAACGGGGAGCATGGGTTGGCGCAGGCGCTGAGACCCGCCAGGGGCACGGCCTGGCCTCCCTCGGTATCCACATCCCCAGCAGAGGGGCACGTGTGCGAAGACCAGTGGACCTGCCCCGACATCAGAGTTCACCTTAGGGTTCACTCCGGGTCTCGGGCGTCCCACAGGTCGGAGAACGTAGAACAACTCGTGTCCCCATTGTAGTATCATATCAGTGCCCTAAAACATCCTGTGCCACCCTGCTCACCCCACCCTCCCCTGGCAACTGCCAATCACTTGGTGGTCTCCACGGTTCTGTGTTTTCCACAACGTCTCCTAGTTGAAATCACACAGGCCAAGGCGCTCTCCTTGGACCTGTGCTTCCTACGCTGGCTATAATGGCCCTTCCCATCCTGCAAAGCAGGGCTTGGTCAAGGCCTGTCTTTTGTGAATGAACAGAGAGCTGTAACATTAAGGGCACCAGGTAGGCTTTTTAGTGCATGTTGAGTGGCATCAGCACAGTCACCCACTCCACACCCCAGGAGCCTGCATCTGGCCAAAGTGAGGCCCACACACCCTCCCGGGCCCCAACCCTGCAACCACCATTCTGCCTTCTGTCTATGAGAATCTGACAACTCTAGGTACCAAATATGAGTGAAATCACAAATTTATCTTTTTGTGACTTGGCTTATTTCACTTAGCAAAATACCGTAATTTCATTCATGTTGGTGCTTGTGTTGGAATTTCCTCCCTCGATGAGGCTGAACAATTTTGGTGTAGGTCTACAGCACACCATGTTCATGTGAATGTCTCTTCAAGCCCCTGAGCTCAACTCTTTGGGATGAACACCAGGAACTGGGACTGCCGATCACACAGCCGTTCTATTTTTAAGGACCTGCCATACTGTTTTCCACGGCAGCTGTACCATTTCACAGTCCCACTAACTGCTCCATTGTCTCAATCCTCACCAGCACTATTTCCCTTTTTGTTAGGGCAGCATCCATCCTAAGGTGTGGAAACAGTGCAGTTTCATCAGGACACAGCCGCGGCCACACCCATTCACCCAGGGATGTCCATGGCTGTCTTCCCATTCTAGGGCAGCAGTGCTGAGCCTGTGGGCACTTTAAGAATGTTTGGCCAGCCGGGCGTGGTGGCACATGCCTGTAATCCCAGCACTTTGGGAGGCTGAGGCAGGAGGATCGCGAGTTCAAAGCCAGCCTCAGCAATGGCGAGGCACTTTGCAACTCAGTGAGACCCTGTCTCTAAATAAAATACAAAAAAGGGCTGGGGATGTGGCCCAGTGGTCGAGTGCCCCTGAGTTCAATCCCCAGTACCAAAAAAAAAAAAAAAAAAAAAAGAATGTTTGGCCAACCCTGAAAAGCTGTGATTCAGTTATGATTTGCCCTCTACAAATATTTCTGGAGACTTTTCTATCTTTTTTTTGGGTGGGGGGGGTGGGTTGGTAGTTTTCGAACAATAAAACTTATTGAATAAAAAAACCTTTACAAAGCCACTTCCAAAATCTAGGGTGATGATGGCCCACTTGGAGCCCTGAAATAGAGATGCTGGCTGTTGGGATAAACCTACTCAGAGATCAAGGGAGGCGGGTTCCCTCTGCTTGCACCACCAGGCACCAAACGAGTCTTAGCCAAGTCTGATTTCAGCATCACGTTTCAAAACCCAGGACACTGCAAATATTTTCTCCAAAAGAACCTACAGAATGGAAGCAAGTATTTGCAGACTATACCTCTGCCAATTTGGACCTAACATCCTCTAAGGAACTGAAGCAAAAAAACCAAAACAAAGTCTGATTAAAAGATGGGCCAAAGACCTGAACAGAAACTTCTCAAAAGAGGACGCAGAAGTAGCCATCAGGCAAATGAACTAATTGCCAGTAAGGGGCACATCAAAACAAAACATTCTAGTCAGAATGGCCATGCTGGACAAAAGGAAAGACTGGGCCCCCCAGGGAACCCTCGACACCCTTGGTGGAAATGTAAATTTGTACAGCCATTATGGAAAACAGTAGGGAGAGTCCTCAAAATAATTAAGAATAGAACTACTGTGTGACACAGCAACCCCACCCCTGGGTCTATATCCAAAGGAAAAGAAGTCAGTGTCAGAATGGTACCTGCTGTCCTGTTTCCTGAAGCAACAGTCCCAATAGCCAAGGCACAGAATTTACCAAAATGTCCACTGGCGATGAATAGAGGTGTGGTAGACAGACACGGTGTCATTCTAGTCAGCCATGGAAAGGGACCAAGTCTTGCCCTCTCCACCACAGATGACCCGGGAGGATATCAGGCCAAGTGACATAAGACAGACACAGAAAGAAAAATACCATTTGGTGTTGCTTATGAGTAATCTCCCAAAGTTGGACTGGTGGCAGTGGAGAAGATTGGGGGTTCCCAGAGGCTGCGGGGGTCACAAGAGGGGAATGGAGGATGCTGGTCCTGGGACGCCGTCATAGTCAGCCAGGGGGACACACTGCCGGCGAGCTACTGTCCACCCGTGACAGCGAATGGGAGACTGCACTCATGAGACGTAAATAAAAAAAAGGTGTGAAGTGCCCTCACCACAAAAATGGTCCCTATGTGAAGCCACGCACTCGTCCACCATCGCAGGGCAGATACCTCAACACATCCTGTCGAACGTAAGACCAGGCAACGTCCTCTGTCAATTAAAAAGTACAAATCACTAAGCCCCCCCCCCTTCTCCCTCTTCCTCTACTCCCTCCTCTGCCTACCAACCCTGCCCTGTTCACCTGTGTTAACTTCACAAGTTGCTGGAGCGTTGATGTGTCGCAGCCTGAAGCGATGGCCGCTTGGAGCAACGACGCCGCGGGAATAAGTTCAGAGGCGGACTGGAAACGAACAGGCTCTTTATTCTGCTAGCTTCTCACTCCGGCTCCAAGAACAACTCCTACCCGCAAATCCCACTCCTCTAACCCCCACACAATGGCGCCGACCCGCCCCCGCAATCTCTCGGCCAAGTCTCACGAGACCACGCAAATGGCGCCGACCCGATCCGCCATGTCCCGGGCCAAGTCTCGTGAGATCATAGAAGGTGGTGATGCTTGAACATCTTTATGGCTCACAGCTAACCGCAATCTTAGCTATCTCCTTAATTAGGGCTCCTACACTGATGTATTTCGAGGCACCCTGGATAACAGGACAACAGTCCCCAAGGCAAACTGGCCCGCAAGGTCCCAGCAAACAGGGAAGGAGAAGCCTCTACTGCTGGAGGAGGCGGGCAGGGCCCTGGCTCACCAGAGGCCACACCACCCTCACCCAGCGCCTGCCTGTCACGACCCTCCATCCCTGAGGCTCCTCTCTTGTTCCCAGGTGGGTGTCTCAAGGAGCACCTGGAGGATCTGCCTGCCAGGGACGGTAGTGGGGGCCGTCCTCTGACTCAGGAGTATGTTCCAAGTTCCAGATCGTGGCAATGGGGGCGAGAGCCAGAGAGGGGGGTTACGGTGCTCGGTTCAGGCTGATGAAATGATCGGGAAATAAACAGTGGCGAGGTTTGCACGACATTGTGGGTGTCATTAAGGTCACTGAACCGTACACTTGTCAACTGCTAGAAGGGCACATTTTATGGCATATATATTTTATCAAAATAAAAAGAGAGAAGCACGAGAAGCAAAGGGTGGTTTCCGGAGGCTGCAGCAGCCAGGCCGTGGTTTCTCTGTCCGTATCTGCACCATCGGTGTGGCTCAGCCCCGTGATTTAAAAAATTAAGACAAAAAACCCTGGGGATAAACGTCTGGCCTTTGCACAGGCTGTTCAGATCTGTTTTAGGAAGAGGAAGGCATGACTAAACGAGCACAGGGCACAGACACCCAACAGTGCAGCAGCTGCCCCAGCCACGGCTTCTCCTGTGACTCTGCACAGGACGGAGGTCAGCAGCTGGCTCACGCCCTGACATCCTCTGCATTCCCCTGTTGCCGCCTGAAGCGATGGCCGCTTGGAGCAACGAAGCCGCGGGAAGAAGTTCAGAGGCGAACTGGAAACAAACAGTTTTTTTTTTTTTATTTTGATAACTTTTCTCTCTGGCTCTAACAACGACTTTAACACGCACCACACACACCACCAAAATGGCGCAGACCCAATCAGCAATCTCGCTCAAGTCCCGCGAGATCTCGGGCCAAGTCCCGTGAGACTACGGAAGGCAGCAACAGCCAAACATCTCCTTGGCCCGTAGTCAACCGCAATCTTAGCCATCTCCCCAAACAGGGCTCCTGCATCCCCCGAGGACACACCCACGCTGGTCTGACCCCACAGCACCCAGTGTGCATCCTGTAGAAAGAAGAGCAGCTGAGACAGTCCTGCCCGCCCGGGAGCCCACCCCTGAGGGAACCCCGGGGCTTCAGGCAGCACCTCCCGAAGGAGATGGGGACAGAGGAGGGGGTTCCTTTCCAGTCCTGTCCTGCTCAGCACGTGCCAGCCTGGCCTGGAATCCATGCTGGTGTGCTCTCCAGGCCTGCGCCGGGCACCTCAACCATTCAGCACACTAATGTAACTTGCTGGAGGCTCATCTGCCACCACTAACAGCAGGACAGGGTCCTCTGCCCACTGGGGCCTCGGGGTCTGAGAGTGACGGGGAGTGGCCACGTTTCCATGGTTTCCCTCCTCCCTGGTATTTAGCCTCTGCCACCCACTACTCACTCAGTTCCTCTCTCCCCAGGCCTGTGGGTCTCAGTGGGAGAGGAACCAGGGAAAGTAAGAAAGAGGTGCGGAAGGAACAGGAGACTTGCACCCCCGTCATGTGCCGAGTGATGCGTTTTCAAGACAGGCTGTGCAGCCCTGGTGGAGTTCATCAACAGCTCTGAACTGTTTTCTTTACAGTGGATCAAACAGGGCAGTGTTTGTAAAGACCTGGTAACTCCAGCAGCTCAACTGCTGGCAGCTGCTGTTGGAAGCAAGGTAAAGGTGCCAAGGGTGAAGTTCCGCAGGATCTCAGCGGGCAAAGGGGAGCTTGGATCAGTGCTTGCAAGAGCTCAGCGGATGTCAGACACATAGGAAAGAGAAATCTCGCAGCCCAGAGCTTCCACCAGCTTGACTCTAGGATGGCTCAGAACTGCTGACGTCCAGTGGTTGAGCACACGGGGGCCTCTTTCCACCCTCTTTGCCCATGGAGAGTAGAGCAAGTGCCCCAGTAGCTCACAGGAGGGGCTAACTTCCTAAGGTGGAGACAGGCGGTCCAGGGAAGTGCATGCTCAGGTTCAGACTTGTGTTTTGATGTGCTGTGCGGCAGAGACAGGATGCCAGCCCAGGGCTTCCCACTGCCCATGCTGGGGCTTACCCATGGAAGGCCCACCATCTTGGTAGGGTTCCCTTGGTGCCTCACAACTAACCACAAACACAGTGGTTTTAAAAAACACTCCTTGATGGTCTCAAGGTTCCAATCCAGGCATCCTTAAGGGGATGCTTAGATCGCAGAGGAGGAGGTCAAGGTGACTGGCTGGACTCTCATCTGAAGCCTGTGATCTTCCAGCCAATCCTAGTTGTTGGCAGAATCCAGTTCCTTGGGGTCGTGGGTCTGAGGTCCCGATTTCTCTGCTGCCTGGGAGCTGGGTGCCCCTGGCTGCTCTCGGGGCAGCCGACATTCCCCTCACGTGCCCCTCCTTTACATCAGCAACGGAAGGCGGCCCCTCCAGCTCCTGGCCTCTCACTTCCTTCTTTGCTCCCTTTGCAAGGGCTGAAGGGGGTGCAGCAGGCCCACCTGGACACTCTCGTGAGGTTGGTCAGTTAGTGAGCTCGACTGTGCCTGCAGCACCCTGTTCTCAATGCTGGTGGGTCACAGTGGTGACAGGGCAGTGCCGTGACCATGTATGATGTCCACAGCTCCGCCCACACTGGGAGGAGGCTATCCACGGGCGAGGCCTTGACCATCACTAGAATCGCCAACCATGGTGCGGGCTCACTGCATACCTCGCTGAGCACAGCTGCCACAGATCTCAAGGCCCAGCGGGTTCTCTGGGCCGCTCCATTGTCCTGCAGCCATGGCTACCCCACAGATAGCTGCCCTCGCGGGGCCTCTCCTTGCAGAGAGGTCAGAGCTGTGAGAGGTATGCGGGGGAGCAGGGATGCTTTAGGAACAGGCTGGCTTGTGTGTGCCAGGGTACGTGGATGCAAAGAGCTGTGTGCAGAGACGGTGCCACAGCCCGGCCTGGGTTCCCAAGTCGAGCCACGGGTTGGTGTGGCTGCCTGGTGGTGACTGTGGGTCTCGTCTTTGGAAAATTTTCTCGAATGAAACCATTTCCCAACGCGCTAGCAGAGCACCTCACATAACAGAGAAGGGCCCAAGAGCACGCTGAAATGTTCTTCGAAAATGCCTGTGTCGAAAGAACTCAAAACACTTAACACCAAATGTAGGAGCCCTAATTAAGGAGATAGCTAAGACTGCGGTTAGCTGTGAGCCATAAAGATGTTCAAGCATTACCACCTTCCATGGTCTCGTGAGACTTGACCCAGGACATTGCGGATCGGGTCGGCGCCATTGTGTGGTGGTTGCAGGAGTGTGGATGGTGTTGGAGTTGTTCTTGGAACGGGAGAGAGAAGCTAGCAGAATAAAGAGCCTGTTCGTTTCCAGTCTGCCTCCGAACTTATTCCCGCAGCGTCGTTGCTCCAAGCGGCAATTGCTTCAGGCAGCAACAACAAAAAAAACAAATAACCCAATGAATAAATGGGCTAAGGAACTGAACAGACACTTCACAGAAGATGATATACAATTGATCAACAAATACATGAAAAAGTGTTCAACATCTCCAGCAATTAGAGAAATGCAAATCAAAACTACTCTAAGATTTCATCTCACGTCAGAATGGTAATCATCAAGAATAATTCCCTGGGGATGGGATTGTGGCTCAGTGGTAGAACGCTCGCCTAGCACGTGCGCGGACTGGGTTTGATCCTCAGCACCACGTACAAATAAACTCATTGTGTACAACTAAAGCAAATAAATAAATATTAAAAAAAAGAATAATTACCCTAAGTGCATGAATGAAGTTACAAATGGTGTGAATATACTTTGTATACAACCAGAGATATGTAAAAGTGTGCTCTATAAGTATAATATGAAATGTAATACATTCTGTTATTTCTAAAAACTTAGAATAAAAAATAAATTTGAAAAAAAAATCACCAAAAAAAAAAAAAAATACCGGCAATAATAAATGTTGGCAAGGATGTGGGGAAAAAGGTACACTCATACATTGCTGGTGATACTGCAAATTGGTGGAACCACTATGGAAAGCAGTATGGAGATTCCTCAGAAAACTGGGAACGGAACCACCATTTGACCCAGCTATCCCACACCTTGGTTTATACCCAAAGGACTTAAAATCTGCATACTACAGTGACACAGCCACATCAATGTTTATAGTAGCTCAAATCACAATAGCTAGACAATGGAACCAACCTAGGTATCCCTCAATAGATGGATGGATAAAGAAAATGTGGTATATATACTCATTGGAATATTACTCAGCTTTAAAGAAGGGTGAAATTATGGCATTTGCCAGTAAATGGTTGAAGTTGGAGAATATCATGCTAAGTGAAATAAGCCCGTCCCACAAAACTAAAGGCCGAATGTTCTCTCTAATATGCGGATGCTAATTCACAATAATGTGGGGGGCACTAGGGAAAAATAGCGTTACCTTAGATTAGGTAGAGGGAAGTGATGGAAGGGGAAGGAGGGCTTCTGGGGATGGGAAAGATAGTGGGATGAAACAGACGTCATTACTGTGTGTATCCATGTGACTGCATGACCAATATGATTCTGCAGCCACATGTACCCTTAGAAAAATGAGAAACTATATCCCATCTATGTATGACATGTCACAGTGCATAAATGCATTCTACTGTCATGTTTGTATCTACAAATAAAAAACTCTTTAAAAAATGCCTGTGTCTGCGGCAGACTTTGGCGGGGAGCTCTCCTTCGGTGTGACCGTGGGGAAGGGGTGAGGCGGCCCACTCCACACACTGTCGCCACAGCCGCTCACACCCTGGGTCACACCAGCGGCAGGGCTCGCCCCACCCGGCGTGACGTGGGGCCGTGGGGGCTTCAGCTCCCACACGCAGCACGGGTTTAGAAGGACCGCTGTCCGGGACCTCCCGGGGCCACGCAGACTGTCTTCTGCCCGTCCCTTTGGAGACCCAGTTTCCAGGTGCTTCTGGGTTCGTTTATTGACAGGGGGCTTTAAAGGACGGCGAGTATGAGAGGACGGGCAGGTGGCAGCAAGGTCCCTTGTTTCCCGGGAGACACGGCCGGCGAGCGCTCGTGCGCTGGTTTTGCCACGGGTGACTGTGCTCAGTCCATCTCGGTCCTGTGAGCCCGGGGTTGAAGGCACCGGAAGCCAACTGCTCCTGCCACAGGGCCCTGTGAGTCAGCATCTGCCTCACACTTGTCTCCGTGACCTTGAGAACACTGCTGTCACGAGATCCAGCGAGGACACAACCCACAGCTAAGCTGGCTCCCTCTGCCACGGGCGGGAAGAGCTGCGGCCAGCAGCTGCCCGCTGTCCCTGCCACCCTGCTCACCACCTCGCCTGGAGTCACGGAGCCAGGAGCAGACGCAGGGTGGGGGCCCACTTCACGTGGCACCGCCCAGCAGCAAGAGGAAGGCTGGGCCGCAGGAGAGGCCCGTCAGCCAGGGGCTCCCACGGGCTCTCCATCAGTCTCCCCGGTTTAGAGGTGGGAGACGGAGGACCCACGAGCTCCCGACCGCCCAGGGTACCCAGCTGCTACGTGGCAGGAAGAGGTAAGCCAGTGCCAGCCCCTCCTCCTCAGCACCACAGCTCAGGGGCGCACAGTGTGAGGGGCACCACGGGCAGCCCGCCCCTCAGGGGACAGCCCAGCTCTCCAGCTGCCTGCCGTGCCCACCACCTACTCTTGGCGGGTAACGTGGGCTCCCAGAAGAGGCACTGGCAGAACCACAGTTTCACTGCCCGCCTCTGCCCAGCACAACGGGGTGAAAATGCCACTCGTACTTTGTTCAAGCACCAGAGGCACCTGGGGAGGGACAGCCCAGGCCTCTGGGGAGGCTGGGGGGAAAGCTGGGAGGGGGACAGCACAAGGGCATCATCAAGGGCACCCTGCAGAGAGGCCACGGGGAGACGAGTCTCCAGCTGCGCCAGCGCTTGTGTCCCCCAAGTTCATGTTGAAGTCCTGCCCCCAAGGTGATGGCACTAGGAGGGCGCCTCAGGAAGTGGTCAGGTCACGAGGCCAGCCCTCAAGAGGACGGCGGTGTCCCGAGAAAGCCCCCACGCCTCCCACCAGGCAGGACTCGGCACGTGTCACCTACGAAGGGGGAGCAGCCCTACCCCAGCACCAAGGGGCCACAGCTCTGTCTGGTACTTCCTCGCTCCAGAACTGTCTTCTCAGTGCCCAGTCTGTGGAGCACTAGGGGAGGCACCAGTGTGCAGCTGTCCAGGTGCAGCGGGACTCAGCCTCCCCAGGCCTGCTGTCCCCCACTCCCGCTGAGTCGGCCACGGGCGGGCCCTGGCTGAGCTGCTCCCATCCAGCCATGCTGGGGCCCAGTGGGCACCCAGAGCTGGGTTGGCATGAGCACACACAGGTCTCCAGGGCATGCAGGCCTATATACACGAGGCTCTGGCTTCTGCTCAGGGTGCAGAGGCGGGGAGCAGGGAAGAAGGTGGGCTTGGAGAGGACTCTACTGGGGGGGGGCGACCGTGAAGACCAGGGGTCTGTCAGGGTCCTTGGGCTCTACAGTGGGTAACAAAGGCAGCACCCAGGACTGGGGACACGGTCTGCACCAGGCACAGGCTCAGTGGCTGATGGTGCTCCCCACCGTTCTCCACGCCCCTGCCCCGTCAGCAGGACACCCTAAACGGGGACAGAGAGCCAAAGAAAAGTAGTTGGGCCTTGCAATATGGCCCGTTCTCTGTCCTCCAGGCTGTCGGGCCTCGAGACCCAAGTGCTAAGCAGCCTCAGAAGTTTAGAGCCACAGGGAATTGCACGGTGCTGTCACAGCGAGGGAGGGAATTCCAGGAAACTGCTGCTTAGGACAAAATCCACGCATGTCAATCCAAGTCAGAGGAGGACAGTAGTCCTACTTTGTGCCAATTCATTCTGAGGGCCACAGACACAGGGAATCCCAGGCCCCCACCGGGCCCTGGAGGGAAAGAGACAAGGCCAGGGTCAGGGAAAAGCAAGCAGACTTGGCTCAGCTCAGAAGACTAAAAGGAGTCCTGGGGTCATTTTATTTTATTTTTTTCTAAGTAGGAAATTCAGAAGGGACCCACTGGTCTTCCTGAGTGTGCTGGAATCCTGTGCTGCTACGACAAATTTCCATATGACACATTTATTCCCTTATAGTTCTACAGATCAGACATCCAAAATAGGCCTCCCCAGGCTAACCTGAGTTGTGTTCCTCTTGGGAGAGCCGGTTTCCTCATCTCATTTAACTACTGGAGGCTTCCCACGTGTCATGGGTAACCTTACCACCCTGGCCGTGCAGCAGGACAGCTCGCGGCCTGGGAATTAGGACATGGACCCCTCTGGGGTATCTCACTCTTCCGGCCCTACTGATGTGAGAAGACCCTCCAGCACCCATAGCACCGCAGCAGCCCTCAGCACCAAGGGGCCTCTCTCCCACCGAGGTGACACTGCTCCTTGTTTCCTCTGGGTCACGGCCTGGCTCCAGGGAGGCAGAGCCCACATGCAAGCCATTCTGTGCCCACCGTGCCATGCTCTGCACGTGGTAGTTGCCGGTCAAGATCGGAGTGATTGGTCATGGATTATTCTTGGCCGCAGCATGTAACAATGTGCCCGTTACAGACCCTGTCCGTCCATACTGAAGGGCTCAGCCACGGGCCAGCAAACTCTTCTGTGAAGGGCCAGATAGTAGGAGAAGAGGCTCTGCAGGCGCCTGGCCTCTGTCACGACCACTCTCCGACAGGAGGTGAGTGAGTGCAGGCACGGCTAGGTGCCAGGGCAGCTCTACTTGTGGACCCTGACATCTGGACTTCAGACAGACGTCATGTGGCATGATATATTCTTATTTTGACTTTTTCTGCCCTCAACTCTTTAAGAACGTAGAACCTGTTTTCAGCTTGTGGGCCACAAACACCAGTGGGTGGCTGAACGTGGCCCCTGGGCTGCAGTTTGCCACCTTACCCCTGGGAGTGCCCATCGTGGGTGTGCTGATCTCCTGTGGCCTCTCCCTTGTCCCCACTCCGTCTTTAAGGAGACTGGGCACCCCACAGGTGCCTAGACCGGGCGGCTCAGGAAGGAGTGATGGGCTGAGTCTGGGGAGCTGTGAGGGGAAGGAGGTTCAGAGAGGGAGACGCCTGCTGCCTGGTGGAGGACGGGCGGAGCCACGGGCGGCCAGGAGAGTGGTCAGCAGGCCGCCTCCTGGGGTGAGGCCCCATGTCCAGCCGGAAGGATCTGGGCGTCAGGGAGGCCTGAGGTCAGGCGAAAGGTAAAAAGGGGGACCGACATTGGGATAGACATTTGGAACTTGATCTGAGTCCTCTAACAAATAAATCCTTGGGAATGGACGCAAGGCCACCAAAGAGGGACTCCAGGACAGCGCCCTGGGAGCTCCGCAGTTCTTCTGGCAGAGGGAAAAGGCACCTGCGAGAGGTTCGGGGCGGGGTAGAGATATTAGGACAGGGGCGGGAGGGAGGAGGGAGAAGAGGAACCGGGCACTGGTGGGGTCACAGAAGTTCAGGGACAAGAGCATTTTGAAAAGAGGCCATGCCCGTGACCAGGGCTGGTGAGGATGCAGACACGGGTTTGCTGACAAGATGTCACCCTTGACTCCAGCAGAGCAGATGTTGGAAGGGCGACCGGGCAGGTGGGGACGGGACACCGTCGGGGTAAGTACAGTGACCCGGACTCCACGGGGTCTGGCTGAAAAGAGGGCAAACTGGGGTGCCCAGGGGGGTAGCGTGGGGCCAAGGATGCACTGGAGAGAGGAGCTTGTCTAAGTGTTGGAGAAACGGGGCGACGGGGCCGTCCACTAGGGAAGGACCCCGAGGTGGAGGAGAGCTACTCAGAGCCCGTGGAGCCCAGATGGGGTTCCCCCAGGCTGGCCTGGGGCCGACCCGCTTCAGTGCTTGATGAGTATTTTTAGAACAAATGAACCATGTCCCAGCCAGAGTTCGAACTGAGGACGGTGACCTGACACCGCCGCTGCTCTTGGCCCGGTCACTCCTCTTCCCGGCACACCCGGAGCCCACTGCTCACGTGGCCGTCTGTTGACAGCCCCCCACCCGCTTCCCTGGCGCTGACCTCCTTCCCGGTTCCCCACGCGGGTCCACGCTGCCCGATGTGATGCTATCCAACCTGACAAGCTCCCAGCCACGCGGCTGCGCGTGAGGAGCCCTGGGCGTCTGGTCCTGCTTACGCAACGGCTCTTGGGCGGAGGAGGCCCTACGTGTGGCTGGTCCGTGCTTCCCGGCAGCCTCTGGAAAGGCTCGAAATAGATCTTAAGCCAGTTCCACATCTGCCTCTGCCCTCCCGCCAGGTTCCCCCTCCCCCATTTCCTGCTGTCATCATCTGTCCATCCTCAAGGGGGGAGGGGGACGTCAAGGGCCAGTGTCTGCAAAGCCTGGCCCCAGCACCTCCTGCTCCTTAGATGGGGGGTGGGGGGAAGGGAACGGAGTCAGCGAGACCCGTGAGCACTGCGCACAGGGGGCTGGTTCTGTCTCATTCTCTGCGTGTTGAAAGGATCCCACAGGCAGATTCCATGGCCTGTAAAATACGATGAAGATGCGGCTCCCGCTCACAGGTTGGTTTAAGAATAGATAAGTGGACAGGGGTCAGCACCTAGGGGTCCACGGGGCTGAGAGGGAGGGAGCAACTCCAGGGACTGCAGGAAGCAGAAAGGAGCAAAGACCTGGTCTGTCTGCTTGAAGCCCGGTAGAGGCGATCAAGGAAGTGCAGCCTCCGTGTGCCCCAGGAGATGAGGACAGAGACAGTCCAGTGCTGCGTTCTCACCTGAGCGGGTGTGGCCTATCAGGGATGAAAGCCAGGACTTCCCTGTTCTGACTAACACAGTGGAGAGTCCCATTTTCTACACTGCTCTACATTTCACCCCCAAACACAGCCACGGCAATGGTGTTCATCGACGTTGCCATTAACGGGAGGCAATTGGGTGATCACGGGCTAATGCTCGTCTACCTTCTTAATGCTCAGTGACTTATTACCCATAAACACCCACCCGAAGAGCTCCAGGAAGCTCTCGCCAGCCGAACGCGTGCAAGTTAAGCTTCTTAATTGAAAATATAATCTGTATTGCGGAGATTAAAATATATTGGATTCATTGTGGCTCTATTCTTCCCCATTGTCCCACATACATTTTCTTTATGCTACACAATCAAATTAGTTCCCCAGCTACGGAAATTATTTCAACACAATAAATCAATTTTATAGTGAAGCTATGACTGAATGTCCTATTTAAAGAAAAAGCAAATCGGGGATGGAAACAGCTTTCTTCCTGATGTGATCAGTATTTGCGCCACATGCCTTTGGCCATCTCGGTTGGTTTTATCTGTTTTGACTGTGGGCTTCTTTTCTTCCCCTTCACTGTCCTTGAGGAAGGCAGGCGTTAGTTTGGGGAGGTAGGAAGAGTCAGGTGAGGGCTTCCTGCCTGTCACAGTGCCAGAGCAAGCCTCCAAGGGAAACCTGAGTAGCGTTGGCCTCCCCGTCCAGGCCCTGCTCCTAGGACGACTGTCCTGCCCTCCACAGAAGCTCTCCAGACCTCCCTGCCAAGGGCAGCACAGCCTCCAGGCACACTGCCTCCATTGGGCTTTATTTATTTGTTTACATGACACTTAGTTTGCACTAACTTTATAAGACTTCACCTCGCATGCTGCACTAGCGTCTGAGCTCTCGCCGACGCAGAAGGCCGACTCCAGGCAGGCAGAGGCGTGGTCCACCTGATTCAGCATGTAAGACAGGGCCTGGCACAAATGTCCACAATGCCAAACACCTAATGGAATGAGAAAATGCCACCCTGCTGCGGCCAAAGCAAGTTGAGCCTCATTCTAGCTGGAGGAGGGTGGGCAGGGAACCTGATCATCAGCAGTGACCTTGGGGCACGGACCTGCAGGGTGAATGGAGCACAGGTCCCCTGATCTTTCAGGCCGTCCCCTCACTGGGCCTCTGCACATGCCAGGCCTGTCCTGGGAAGACCTGCTTCCTGCACACCAGGCTAACTCCTCCCGATTCTTTCAGTCCAGCCACCCCAGAGCCCCGAGAACCATGTGCCTTCCTTCAGGGGGTCTAACCGGAAGGAGCCTTAATCAAGGAGATAGCTAAGATTGCGGTTAGCTGAGAGCCATGAAAGATGTTCAAGTTCCACCTGATATTCATACATTATTCAAAGAATCTTTGTATGCCCGTGGACACTGTGTGACGCACCTGTAAGCTCGAGCTGTAAGCACTTGTCCTTGTTCAAGCTAAATGTATATAACCGGGTGAGGTTGGTTAGTGGGTGGAAGAAGACGAAGAAGGTTGCTGGTGGTTAGAGTCAGAGTGGTTAGAGTTCGAGAGGTTGCTGAAGCCGGAGAGAGAAGAAGAAGAAAAGACCTTTTTTCATTTTCATCCTGCCTCCGAATTTTCTCCCGCGGCGTCGTAGCTGCAAGCAACAGCATCAGGCAGCTACAGGACCGACCGCACGCGCCATACATGCTCACTCGCCTGGTTGTGCGCGACCAGGGTGTCCTACAGAGTGTGCTCCTGTAAGCAGGCTCCACAGCTGCTTGGGCTCATGCAGACCCCGGCGCCCAGCATCTGGCTGGCATTCACGTGCACTCAGATCAAGACAGGACGAACGAGTGTTGCGACGAGCATGACCCAGGAGCGCATCTGTCATTTTCTAGGTACATGCCGTGGAGCCTGGCCAGTCAGGGTCCAGGGGCGACCTGATGAACATGTCTACTTATTTCTTGTGGTGCTGGGGACGGATCCCAGGGCCTTGTTGTGCCTTTGAGGCAAGCACTCTACCAACTGAGCTACATCCCCAGCCCCAAACATTTCTACTATAAGGTGGGAAAAGAGAAGGGACTAACTGACGGGCAAGGACTGTCCCCAGACTGGCTGCCAGCTGCCCTGGAGACTGTGCCTCTCTTCAGCACAACGGCTCGATACACAGTGAAGTCGCAGCGTCTGGATGCAAATCCCACGGCCATCAAGCCCACGTACCTGGGAGCGCAGCAGCTGCGGGAGCTGACCGCCTTGGCAGGGGGTCAAGTAAGGAGTCGGGAGTCCCCGGGAACACAGGGAACAGGCGAGGCATGCCAGCAGCATGGGAGGGCACCGGAGTGCATGGGCATGATTACAAGTTTGAAAGACTTGCTGCCCCAGGATTTTCAAAGACGGACGAGTTCATTATCTCAACTCACCAAACCAAGAGGGCGCCAGTGCACGGGCTAAATGCGTACGAAGCTGCGGTACAGGGGTTTTTCCACGAATAACATGCCCCACATAACCAGGGAAAGAACGGGAACTTGAATCCAGAGCTCCCACCCGGCACACGCACTCTGTATCTATCACCTACTTCAGGTGGCTCAGGGCCATGCATGAGGAACAAGACACCTGCTCTCCACCTTGGGTGTTGGAGAATGCCCTTGTGTTAACACTTCAAACAAAAGAAGACAGAAAAATCGATGGGATTTTAGCAGATCCACGTATACTATACCAAAATTCAGAAAACAGTGTTGTCAGTGCCTCTGTGCCGCGGGTTGTGGTGGCCCAGACCTCCTCCCTTGGTCCAGACTCTGGGGTGTGGACCTCATCCTCAGAGCAGGGCCGTTTCTAACTTGGGCTTCATGAAGAAGAACACATTGCCTGTCCTTGTGCCCATACCCACAGGCTTCAACAAAAATACGCGTTTAATGAGGTCAGAGCGAACACTGCAATGCCCGAAATACATAGTGTGGGCCCAGAAAAACTGTCAGCAAAGTCTCAAAATAGCTTCACTAAGGTCTGTCAAGTTGTGGGAAATAATCCAGGAAAATGACACGCGCGTGTACACAGAGGAGCGGCCGTTTCCACTAATGAGAGCCGTGAGCAGGGCTCCGTGAGGCGCTGGCTACTCCACACGGGCATTTTGCTCTGGATGGGGAGTGGCTCCTTCCAAGCACCCTGGGCCGGAGCCAGGTGTGAGGTGGGCTGCTGGAGGCGCTCAAGCCGACCTGGGGACTCCCCTGTCTGGGCACGTTATTTTCTGGGACAATGCTGTTCCACACACCCACCCTCAGTCGCATCTGTGCCATTCATTCAAGCTAAATAACGTAACACGTCTTTCCCCAAATCACCCACAGTCCCCAGAACTAGACCCCAAATGTCACAAAAAGAACAACCCAAACTGTGCTTTCAAATACAATGACGGAAGAAGAAACCAAGGGATTGGACGAACGGACTGTCAGTGTCCTCCCTCCCCAAGGTGGAGAGGTAGGCAGGTGGGGAGGGGGAGACACAGGTACAGAGGAGAAGGTGCCGCTGCTCCAGGGACCACGTCAGACGCTAAGGGACAGCACGGGAGGACGAGCAGGGAATTCACCAAGCGAGACCACAAAGAATAAAAAGGAAGAGGTGAGAACTCGAGGTGGAGAGGTTGATCTACCCGGCTGCAGCAGCCGCTTCCCTATGCTGTCTATCAAAGCATCAGGTGTAGACTGTAAAGGTAGAGGAGGGAGGGCCAGTTCTCAAAAGGCCACTACCTGGGGAGAGGACGTGGAGTGGGAGGCCACGTGTGGCAGGCAGGTGTCTCCGAGGCCTCTCGCCTGGCAGGCAGCTGCCACCTCCTCTGGCTTCCCCACAGCGTCCCCCTCTACCTGTCTGCATCCTGATTTCCTTTTCTATTGAGAACACCAGTCCCGAGGGGTTAGGACTCACCCTAAGGACCTCGTCAACCCCGACGGCCTCTTTAAAGGCCCATCTCCACGTCTAGTCAGAGTTGACGTCCCGAGGAGGTCCTGGGGGCTAGCGGACCTCAACGTGAATCTGAGGTCATACACAATCTAACAAGGTGGTCTCGCTCCCTCGGCCTGTCTGTTGTTTTTCATAGTGCACAGCACAGGTTCCCGTGGGTACACCGAGGGACCTTGGTGTTGACTCTTCTCCTGGCCAGCATCCTACCCCATGCCCTTTCCTGGAGAAGGGGCCAGCTCTCTGCAGTGCCCACCAGGGAACCCCAGTGGCACAGGGAACAGAGCCGGCTCCACCCACCCGAGACCAGCAGGCCCCGCAGCCCAGGGCCAGCTAGCCCAAAGGGGGACCTGCTTCTCCGGGCAGCTGCTCCCTCCTCTTCGAGTGATGCCCGCAGTGTGGCTGTCCAGTAGCATGACTATCCTGTTTTGTTAATACCGTCTTTCTGCCTGCACATGGTGAGCACCTTGGGAGCAGAGTTGGCAGTTTCCCCTCGGAGTTCCCAAAGGCTTGAGACTCAACACGTTTTCTGGGCCCATGAGCGCCCCACCGTCTCTAGTCACAATGCTGCTGACCTGTGCTCAGCTCAAAGCAGGAGCGCGGGCCCCTGCAAGTCTTAGGAGGGGCCCGGGTCAGAGTGCACACATAGCCTGCTCACAGACGCCAACAGACAGGGTTCCGTCCCCACGGCGAGGCTCCGGGGAGATCTGGGCAGACTGAACTGGGCCCTCCTGGAGGGTGCTTCCGGGCCCAGGCGGCTCTTCTTGGATGAGGGCCTGAGATGTCGTCACACTGTGGCTCCTAGTTTTCAATGGAAACCTGATGCTGAGGTGTGTGTATGTGGCTTTGCTGTGATTTGAATGTCCTCACCGTAGACCATGCCGTGATTTAATCCCCCAGGAGGCACTGGGAAGTAGGAACTGAATCCGATGACAGTATTTGGAGTGGGACCTTTGGGACACAACTAAGATTAAGTGAGGCCATGAAGGTGGAGCCTAATCCACGGGACTGTGGCCCTTTAAGAAAGGAGGAGAGACTTGAGCTAGGACATTCTGCCCTGTCTCACCATGTGCTGCCTTGGGATTGCTGAGAGGCCCCAGCAGCAAGAAGGCCCTGATCAGATACAGCAGTCCGACCCAGGACTTTCAGCTTTCAGAACCGTAGGTCAAAGAAAGCTCTTTGTTGGTAAGTCAGCCAGTCTGTGCCTCGCAGTTACAGCAGCAGGAGGTGGAGCCAGCCTCGTGGGTGCCCGCAGAGGCTTCCATGCCCAAGTGCTGAGAAGGCGGCAGCTTGGAGACCAGTGAGCCTTCCAGTACCTCCCTGCCAAGCAACGCCCCTCGGCCCTGGGAGCTGCTCCGGGTGACGCAGAGGCTCCCTGACCCCAGGTGACGCTCATCAGAAAGCAGCAGGTGCAGTTCATCCACAGCTCGCCCAGGACGCCCGCAGGGGCCCGCCATTCATCTCCAAGTGGCTGTTGGCTCCAGCTCTTTCTTCTTTGCAGGAGCCCTGTTTGGGGATTGGCTTGAATTGCAGTTGACTATGAGCCGTGGAGATTTGGCCTTTGTCGCCACCCGTAGTCTCACGGGATTGTTGCGGGATCTCGAGTGACTTGGCCGAGATTGCTGATCGGGTCAGCGCCATTTTAGGGTGTGTTTTTGACGTGTGTTAGTCGTTATTAGAACCAGAGAGAAAAGTTATCAGAATAAAAAGCTGTTTGTCTCCAGTTTGCTTCTAAAGTTTTTCCCGCGGCTCCGTTGCTCCAAGCGCTTCAGCCAACAACACTTCTTCCTTTCCCCTTCTTGTGCTTGTAGTTGGGACAAATGATCTATCAAATCACACTAACATACGCGTGCGCACACGCGCACACACACACACACACACACACACTCTCCTGTCCTGCACTGGATTGCCCACTCCAAAGGGCAGCATCTCTATGGCCTGTACTTCCTTGTTTTCAGGACACACTAAAAATAGACATTAGGATAACTTAGGTCCTCGGAGGAACGTCACGTCATGGGCAAGCTCATTAGCCCCAGTGTGAAAACAGGTGTGTGCAGATGCCTCTGAGCTGAGAGAAATATTTCATTTTAATATTTGTGGGCATGAATAGTCATTTTCTCTGAAGAGTATGGCTCCAAAACCCACCACATAAAATCTATCCCCGCAAAACCTCAGAACAGAACAGAGCGGCGTGTACAGAGAGGGCCCATGAACACCACAGCATAGTCTGCACCAAACGTGAGCGAACGGGGAACCTCAGCCTTGCAGACGGAGCCGGCGAGAGCCGAGGGCCCCTGGAATCACTAAGGGGCTTGAGCCTTGGATTGCGCTCTCTGCTTTTAGGTGACTCTGTCCCACAGGAGCAGGCCCTGGGCCTACGTCCCCGGAGGAAAGAGAGGGAGCGGGAGAGGCGCCCTGAAGGAGCTTGCCAAGGGAGGGTCGGAAGATGGCGAGGTGGTAATGGGGCGCAGGGCAGTATGTGCAAAGCAGATGAGCGGCCTTGTCCCAGACCCCGTCTTCTGAAGACTAGACCTTTGGTAGGCCTGTGGGAGGTGGCGAGGCCCCATGCACAGCCACAACATCAGAAAGCAGGAAGTCAGCTTGTTGGCTCAGGAACTCGAGCTTCACCTGGCAAAGTCCCTGGTCACGGATGTGAATTTGGGGAAAACACGAGTGGCTTTCTTGTCATTGCTTCAGTGCTGTGCCCTGAAGTCAGCGCTCTTAGCAGTTGAAGGCGCCTGGCGGTAGCACACGCCTCCACTCCCCACTCTTCCACCCGGCACTCAGGACTCCTGAGGAGCTGGTCAGCGGACACTGTCCCTGATTGCATGTGTCAGGGTCGTGGGCTGCGCTGGGGCGTGGGGAGGGCTATGTTTGCTGTCATTCAAATGCAGGAAGAGAGGCCCGGGATCCAAAAGACTGGGCTGCACCAACTGGGAAGATATCATAGGGGACCTTGCATTGAGTGGGCCTCGAGGGTGCAGTGCAGCTGGCACGTGATATCTAGCAGAGAAGATGGCACGGGCAGGGGCCGAGGGTCAAGACAGCCCAGGATCAGGGAGACCAAGGGACCCCGCCTGGAGTGCCCAGCAGAGGGAGTGACACGTGTCTCTGTTGAACAAGAATCCTGAAAGGTTTCCAGCAGGACAGAGCAGTGGCCCCAGAGTGTGCAATGTCACCAGGCTCCAAAGAGCAGGGGACCTGCCTGTAGGTAGGTGTTGCCGCCTGAAGCGCTTGGAGCAACGGAGCCGCGGGAAAAACTTCAGAGGCGAACTGGAGACAAACAGCTTTTTATTCTGATAACTTTTCTCTCTGGTTCTAACAACGACTAACACACGACAAACACACCACTAAAATGGCCCTGACCCGATCAGCAATTTCGGCCAAGTCACTCGAGATCCCGCAACAAGTCCCGTGAGACTACGGGAGGCAACAAAGCCCAAATCTCCACGGCTCATAGTCAACCGCAATTCAAGTCAATCTCCAAACAGGGCTCCTGCAGGTGGGAGGCAGTGAGGGCCGAGGGGGGAGCTGCCTGTGGGAGCAGGGAGGACCGAGTGGAGGCACAGGGCCAGGTGGGCACAGAGGCAAGCTCGGTCTTGATCAAAGGGAGCAAGGGAAAGGCACGACCCCAACCTGAGAGAGCCCGGAGCAAGTGCACAGTGCTTAGGGGCCAGGGCTGGAGCCTGAGCCATGTGGCTGGTGCGTGCAAGTTGCCCTTTAAATGCCGCGTGCAGAAATAAAGGAGTGTGACCGCCTCGCTGGAGACCATCCTGCTGCACCTTCCTAGAGAGCTGCACGGGGCCCGGGATCCCCACTGAGCACAGGTGAGAGGGCAGGGCACTGAGGACAGACCCAGGGTCCCGCCTACAGCAGGAGCAGGTTGGCTGGGGGAAGCCCGATCGCTGGCTCGGGTGGGCAGTGGCGATGCAGCGTCCTGCATGAAGGACAGCACTGGCTTGTGGATCTGGCCGCCACCAGCAGGACACATGGGACCTCAACGTCGGCCTGGGACAACCACCGGAGAAGCCTGCCAGAAATGCAGAGTCCCAGCCTCTGTCCAGACCTTCTGGGCTGCATCTCAACAAGTGCCCGAGGATGGGTGTGCATAGTTAGGTTCGGGCGACACTGAGGGGCAGTCTACCAGCCTGGAGGCATACCCTCCGGCCCAGACATCTACAAGGAAGAGACCCAGCACCAGGCGCTGTGTCCGACCCTGCCATGAGCCCCTCAGGGGCCCTCGCACCCCAGTCCCGCAGGCACATTCCCCTCCACGGGCTTGGGTCGCCCCATTCTTCTTCCGAATGCCACTGAACGAGTCCCAACAGGAGATAAATCAGCCTCCTAGTTTGGGGCGTCAAGAGATTGTAGTAATGTATCCTGGCAGCCTGCTGGAGTTTATTTCCTAGTATTTCACGACATCTGGGGCATTAAATAGTCTTAAATCACCGGACTGCCCCTTGCCTGCTCTGTGGCTACTCCCGTGGCTTTGACGATCCAATAGGAGCCATTATTCTTCATGGCTACCTCCATGGCTGCAAGCAAAGCGATTTAGAGAACGCTTTTGCAAGACGGGTTTCTGCATACCCTGCCTCTGTTACAAATGACTCCCTCGCTCCGACAACACTTAGGAAACACGCAGTTTAAGTAATACAAATGGATCATCAAATTTCTATGATGTAAACAGTCAAAAAAGTTGTTTCCTCTCAACACAATCCATAACGAGGCAGCAGCCCAGCCCAGCCATTAGCTGGGAGGCCCCTCCTTCCAGCAGGTGTGGTGCTCGGCTACTGAGGGAGTTTGGCACCCATTTCCCAGGGCAGTGTGCTTAATGCTGGGTGGGTGGCTTCGTCTCCTCCACCTACTGGAAGGTGGTGAAGAGGGGTGGGGGTATGCCGTGTGGTCCCCGACAGGCACACACTCCCATTCCTAGCCAGTCCCACGTCTCGTCCCCGATGGTCATCAGGACTTCAGTAAAGAGCCTGGGTCCTGGCGGTTCCATAACCTAAAACATAAGTCATGGAAGGAATTTTTTTTTAATGGTGTGAATCATCTCTTTGATTAAAACCATTTTCACTGATAATGAAGAAAGTCCTTGGAAATGGTCAGAGAAATTCAGTCACGGTCGTGTGACTGAGAGAAGACAGAGGCAACTCCAAGCTGAGTCCAAACAGAGAGTGGGCCCAAGCATCCCAGGTCACCTCCCAGGATGAGGAACAAGCAGGCAGGGACCCCTCCCGAGAGGCGGCCTCCAGCTGCCCGGCACCCAGAGCATGGGGCCCAGCCAGGTGCCCCAGAACCCACGAGGATTCCAGGAGGGGTGCAGGTTCACCTGTGCCCGGCCGGGAGTGAAGGCCTACGCGTGAGGTCACAGGAGTGGATGAGGAACGGGGCTGCAGAAGCACCTCGTCCCCCAGAGAGCGGGCGTGACATCACCAGCCCTTCCCCAAGGACCCTCCAGGGCAGTTCCAAATGGAATGAGACTGGTAAGTGCCTGTTCCACAATCACAGGGGCCACTTATCAGACAGCAGGGGGCTCCAGTCCCCACCCTCACCCCACAGAGCCTCACCTTGCATGCTTGACACCCCCAGGAGAGCAGGAGGCAGGGGAGACAGTGCCCTTCAGAGAGGTCTCCCTTGAGGAAAGGAGACAGGAGGCAAGAGACAAAAGACAGAGAGGGCTGGCAGCAGGTGCCAGCCGCAAGGCTGGCATCTTCCCTGGGATGTGTTGAGACGCTCACAGTGAGGTGGGGAAGTGTGCCCCCAAATCAGAGCCTGGGGGACCCAGGAGGCAGGCCAAGAGCTCTGCAGAGCAGGGCTTCATCAGCACCTGAGAGGTGCCGGGCAGGCCTCCCGCTCAGGGGCTGCAGAGGTGCTCAGCATCTGCGCCTGCGCCTGTGGAAGGCCACGGCGGGGCCGCTGCTCTGAGGAGGTGCCCGGCCTGCAGGCAGCAGAGGCTTGCTCCTTGGCAGGGCACTGCTCCATACAGGGAGGCAGTCTGCTGCCCAGACTTAGAGGCCCAGGAAGACAAACCCCTAAGACAGAAGAGGCTGGGCAGGCAGGCGTGGACGGCCTTGCCGAGAAAATGCAGAAGCTGGAAAAGCACAAGGACAAAGTGAGACAGCACGGAGCTTCAGTATACCATGTCCCCACCTCGGGGCCTGTCATGGTCTATATACGAGGTGCCCCCAAAAAGCTCATGCAGGACACAATGCAAGAACCTTCAGAGATGAGATCGTTACATCAGGAGAGAAGAGGCCTAATCGATGAATTAATCCACTGAGGGAGATTAAGTGGGTGGTAACCACAGGCAGGTCACTGGGTGCCTTTGGGGTATATATTTGCCCCTGGTGAGCCTGGCTGCCATCTCCTGACCGCTTTCCTTCTCCATGCCCTTCCAACAGGATGTTCTTGCTCATCTCTGGCCCAGAGCTATGGAGTCGGACCACCACGGACTGCAAGGTTTGTACCTATCTTTCAAAAAAAGACAAAGCTGTCAACACAGAAGACTTAAATATTCAAACACACTGACGAAAGGCCAGGAAAATACAAAGTACGTAAATCTGATTAGCACAGGTCCCGTGGGCTCTCAGAAACTCTGTGTACCTTCTCTCAAAGTAATACCCTGAAGTTATCAAATGAACATTACTGAAATGAAAACATTTTCTTACAAATGGATCTTCCTTTTAATCCTAAAACCATTCCCAAACTATTGTCAGTGAATTGCATCCTTCCAATTATGGCTAATTTAATGGTTACTCTTTGCACATAATACATGTAAATATTTTTTTCTTAATTCTCATCCAGAGAGAGATTATGGTAAAATGCCTTTTAAGAAATCGAGATTTCCAGATTCTCAGATTTCCATTTTCATGTCCCCCATTGCTTTATTTTTGGTTTTGTTTCGTTATAGCTGAAAATCTATCAAAGAGAAAAATTTAAAAGCCCCCCAAACACATATCCACGTTTCCCATTATGTGATCAGTGTAAACAAAGAAAAATTTCCCTGATAAGTTCCTAAGACTGTGGCAGAGCCAGAGTAAGTTGATCTAATGCTGACCTGTGTGCCAGAAAAAACATTCTCGTTATCATCAAAACAATGATGGGTTCAGGTGGCCACTCTTCCAGGTGCCCCTGAGGACCCCTCTGGTGCCAAAAGCTGAGTTTCTGTGTGCAGTTTTGGAGAGGAATTAGGTGAACACGTGTGCTCAGAGCACCTGCAAACTTGGCCCTAGGCAGTGGGGTTCCCGAGGACCACTTTGGAGGTTACCAAGTTCATACGACAACTCAGAATCAACCAAACGTGTACATAAACTTGAGCTAACCACAGAAAACATTCAACTTCCAATGACCATATTTAAACATACGGGGCCTGAGCCAGCAAAGCCAGGAGTCTGGTCTTCGGCACCAACGGACCAACTTAACTCTCAAAAAATGACTTCTGAAATCCATCAGAGGAAGCCAATCAATAAACTTCTGCCTCAGTCCAGAGCTGCCGCAGAACACTGACATGTCAATTCTCTATCTCACGGGTGTGGTCCCTGTGGATTCTTCTCTGATTACAAATGGACTGTCCATTGAAAACAAAATTGTGTCTGGACCGTCAGTCCTGGGGCTGACCACATTCACTGTTCTCCCTGTTGGCTCCTTGTATTAAACTCGCTGAGGACACATTGTTTACACTGTTACCTGAAAGCTGTCCTATATCCCACACTGGTGTCCTATGCTGTGTGGCCTTAGAGTGATAAATACCCAGGCGTTTCCCTCCTGGCCCAGCAACATGCGTGGGGCAGTCAAGTGTGCTAGGAATCCTCCTAAGTGATTTCTAGAACACACAAGTCCCTGCCACCAGTGCTTTGTTTGCCACAGCGAAATATACTGACCAGTGCCCATGGCACACTGGACACTCCAGCCATGGGCTCCCATGAGAACGTGGCCTCTTCCGACACTACTCCTCAATGACGTCCCAAATCATTGAATTTCACCCCAAATTCATTTACACCGATTCTTCTTGCTGTAGTCGCCTGAAGTGATGGCCGCTTGGAGCAAAGAAGCCGCGGGAAGAAGTTTAGAGACAAACTGGAAACAAACAGCTCTTTATTTTGATAACTTTTTTTTTCTGGCTCTAACTACACCCCGACACGCCGTCTACGCTCTTCTAACCTCTAAAAATGGCGCAGACCTCATCAGCAATCTCGCTCAAGTCCCTCGAGATCTTTGGCCAAGTCTCGCAAGATCTCGGGCCATGTCCTGTGAGACTACGGAAGGCGCCAATGCCCAAACATGTCCAAAGCCCGTAGTCAACCGCAATCTTAGCCATCTCCCCAAACAGGGCTCCTACATCTTGCTATTGTAATTGTGTAATTCAATTAAACATGATATGAAACTGTGGCTTATGAGACCAAAAGAAGGAAGAACCATTTTTAAAAAAACTAGAGGGAGCACTTCAGAAAGGCTTTATCAGTAAGTGGCTATAAAGAAGAATGCAAAGTTAGACACAGGTGAGTAACTGGAAAATGAGGCCACTTCCTAACTCCACTTCTAAAAATGTCACGATGGAACTGATGGCCACGCATTATAAACATTATCAGTGGGTCTATGTTCAAAATCAAGCACCGGGTCTACATAAAAACATTAGCAAAAGACCACCACCACTAACAACAGAGGGTGTGCTCATGTGACTCTGGTAAAACCCAAAGGTTAAGGTATGTTATAATCAGCAAAGCAGCTCTCACTGTTTGGACTACTCCATTAACTTCTGGCCTTAAACATTTGTTGCAGAAGATTCCTTCCACTCTGGAAGCTTTAAAACTTAATCAAAAGTCATAAGGAGATATAAGTACCTTCAGGAAAAGGGCTGACATTTTTCTGTTTGGTATGGTTAATGAAAAATGCAAAAATACACTAGAATTTTGCTAATCACAAAAAAAAGAATTTATTTTCTAAAGTGCATTAAAGGCCACTGAACTCAACCCAGGTGACAGAGGGCTGACTAAGCAGTGGCTGGGTAACACCTCCTGAAACAGCAGGGCCCAGGTGCACCTGTTAGTGCCGGTGGAGGTCCCTGTCTGTGTTTTTGTCCCAACTTCTGTCCCACCAGCGCCCCGAGGCCTAGCTGAGGCTCAGTGCCCTCAGTGACCGGGCAGAAGCTCCTGTGATCTGCACTGCTCCACATTCTGTCCCTCACCTCCCCTCTCTTGGCCTTTCTGCTCAAGGGCAGATGTGCCCTCTTGTCCTATGTGTCCCAAGAACCCCAGGAGGTGCCTGAAGGCACGGTGCTACCAGACCTCACACATACTCTCTGGCTTTTGGTACACATGTGTGTTATGATGAAGTTCAACCTAGGAGCCTAAGGTAGAACTCATAACAGTAAGCTGTCATAAATGCTATTGATAACTTTTGAAGTTTTCATCTGAGGAATTTTCCATTTAATATTTTTGGACTGTAGTTGACTGCAGGTGACACAAATCACAGAAAGCAAAAACTGGGTAGGGAGCTACCACACTCTCACATACCACGAACAACCTCCAGTGCAGATCCTCCAAGACCTGCCCCTGTGGCCCACGGTGGGTCCTTCCGGATGAGCCAACACCATGTTCTGCACAAAGTCCGACCCTTTCTTTTTACTGCACTGTGATTTTATGATGCTTTCTCTATTCAACTTCTTATTTTAAAGAGCCTAACTCAGAAGATGTCCCTAACTGCCAAGCAGTAAAGCTCAGTCAAGTCCTGACAAAGACTACTCTTGACCACACGAGAGTCTAGCTGCCCTGAGCCCTCCTCTCCATCAGACTGCGACCTTAGCCCTGTCCTGCCACTTCAGTCCAGAGAGAATCCCTGATCAATGCCTCATCCCCACATTGGATGTCTGGGTCTTTGGCCTGCTGTCAGCAGGACTCTTATCAGGTTGGTTTGGCAAGAGTCCCCTACCTTCGGGTCGGGGGCTGTCCTTCTGGTCATGTTCCGTCCATCGTCCTCCCCACAGCCCCAGCTGGCTTCTTGTCCACAACACCCCACTATTCTTATTGTACTCAGAGAGGAGACTGACCTCTCTCCCCCACTGCATATGTCTTGACACCTGTGGCAATCGCCTGGCGAAGTCTTCCTGGCCTTCTTAACAAGCATCAGGGATTTTCCCCCCTTAATAGTACATGTTGGTTCTGTTTTTAATGCAAACTCAAATACCAGATTTCATCTTGCTACATTTTGGTGAAAAATTTAATATCACACCGGTATTTCCAGGAGCAAAAGCTTCAAAGAATGATTCAGCGTGTGTGCAGGGATCTCAGACCTGCATTTTTATTGCAATTGGAGCTGTCCACACTGCATCTGTTCTGACAAGACCCATTTTGAAATGTTTCTTTTCCATCAGTTTTTGAACACACACACACACACACACACACACACACACACACACACGTCTCCTGCTAAGAGTTAGGGTAAGCTGCACCGTGTATAGAACAGTGTGTCTACAAACTACCAGCATTAACTGCAAAGACTGCGGCTGAAGGAGTAAATTGAGAAGACAAAATTGCTAGAATTGTGCCTTTCAGCCCTCCGTCTCCTGACAACAGTCTAGTCAGGGCTTGGGCTACCACAGTATCAGCAGGTCTTGATGAGTCCTGGGGAGGGAGTATCTTTTCTCCCCATATGGCCTACAGCTTTTACCCAGGGACAGGTAGAAGGAACCAGGAACTACAGAACAGCCTGGACGCTCCCTGGAAAGCAACTCCTGGCCCTCCCAGAAACGGCCTCTGGGAGCTCCCCTGAGCCCCCTCCACGCCCACCTCCTCTTCAGTGAGGTTTCCCCAAACCTGCCTCTCAGGCTGCCTTTCTGCCTCTCCTGCAGGTGGCTGGAGGGGCAGGCACCTGGGCTCAGATGGAGTCAAGTGAGATCCGGCCCAGCAGTCAAGAATGACCGGATCCCAGAAGGGCAGACCAGGAGCAGAAAACACAGGCTGTGTGGAGACCTGGCCAGAAAGGCACCTGGGTCAGCATTTGCATACAGAGGGGACCCTGGATCCTGAGGCCTGCCAGGGAAGACCGTGCAACCCCACAGGGCCTCCAGCGTACAGCAGGCCTGTAAGTCTATCACCAGAGGAAGACAAGATCTGACAGCAGTGCACTCACAGGCTTGGTTGAAAGTCGGCATTTGATGGCCAAGAATCCTTAAGTAGGTGACTCACTCTAAACCTGTAGGAGCCCTGTTTGGGGATTGACTTGAATTGCAGTTGACTATGAGCCATGGAGATTTGGCCATTGTCGCCACCCGTAGTCTCACGGGATTTGTTGCGGGATCTCGAGTGACTTGGCCGAAATTGCTGATCGGGTCAGCGCCATTTTAGTGGTGTGTTTGGCGTGTGTTAGTTGTTGTTAGAACCAGAGAGAAAAGTTATCAGAATAAAAAGCTGTTTGTCTCCAGTTTGCTTCTGAAGTTCTTCCCGCGGCTCCGTTGCTCCAAGCGCTTCAGGCGGCAACAGAAACCCCTGCCCAGGATGCATGTGAGTTTCATATAAATACTAAAAGCAAGATGCACATACGTATTAGTCGGCTTCCTGTCCCTATAACAAAATATCTGACACGAGCTACATATGAAATCGAGTTTTATATTGGCTCACTATTGTGGAGTTTCAAGTCCAATATCAGGTGTCCTTGCTGGTTTGAGTCTGTGAGGAGGGCAGGACATGTAGGGGGGTGGGGGTGGGCAGTGTTAGGTAGGTGCTCACACCATGAGCCAGGACACACAGAGACCTAGACTCCAGTTCCACCATCCTCTGAAAGCATGCCCCAGGGACCTAAGGGCCTCCCACTAGGGCACACCTCTTACAGGGCCACAGTACCTCCTAACACTGCCACCCTCGGACCAAGCCTTTAAGTATGAACATTTGAGGGACAATTATCCAGACCATAGCAACGTGTTCCCAGGTGACCACAAAGCATCAAGAAATGTTTTTTCCGCACTCATGAAAAGAGCCAAGGCAAGCTGACCTGCCAACCGTGTCCGTCCCCCTCCCCCCGCACCGACCGGATCAAAACAGAGCTGTTAGTACAGTACTGTTTAAGGTTTGCTTTACGCCATTTGTTACATAAACCAAATATTTGGTGTCACTTTGCTAAGGTCAGTACACATGGCCAGCAGCTCAAACAGAGGAAGCTAAGTCTGTTTTTAAAAGCTTACTGCATTGCTCTGGTGTGAGAAGGAGCAAGGGAAAGGCTCGTCATTAGCTGTGATCCAGACGCCCCCTGGCACCTGGTCCCCGCATCCAAGAGCCACTGAAAATGAGGTCCCATGCCTGCTCAGAAGTGGACTTCACCTCTCGCCACGGAGGGAAGAACTTCAAAGCCCTTCCCCGTGTGGGTCTTGGCTGCTCTTACAGAGATCTGATGGCCCGATGCCCACTGTCTCTGCGAAGACGGAAACGTCAACCCCTCTTCCCAGGAGAGCCACTGCTCTGACCTCCCTCAAACAGCTCAAGGGTTTGAACTACCTGAACGGTCAGGAAGTCGGTAGCATGCAGAGATCACAGGGAGCCAAGGTACCTAGCTGTCGCAACAGCCTGGCCCAGCCTCCTGGTGGCTCGACTGTGCAGGCACAGCTGTCCAGCCCCTGTCACAGCCTTCAAATGCCAAGAACAACGGAGAGATCAACCCCAAAGCTAGAGCCAAGAAAGCTGGAGTGGCACCTGGGACAAGGCCAGCTTGAGAGTTCAGAGGGATGAGGCCAGAGCAGCCATCTGCAGGTGGCTGTGCAGACCCAGGGCCTGGAAGAAATTAACTGCCTCAGAGATTCCAGAGGTGGAAAGATGGGAAGAATCCAGACGTGGATTCCTCTTGTAAGGAGGGCCTACACAGGAAAAAGGAAATAAACTGGGGTATCATTCCTGGTGCCCACATGACTGGTAACAGGCCCAGGGAGACGAGAAGAGACCCTTTTCTGGTCCTGTGGCCCAGCCCCAGCGCTGGAGGGGGTGCCCCAGGGGATCCTGCCTCAGTACGTGCCTGGCAAGGGGGGGGAGGCTGCCTCCTCGGGGTCCCGGGGGAGAACACACTTGGTCCAGCCCAGGCTCTGGGCAGCGCATGCTTTGCTTGGCTCTCCCCAGGTGGCCCAGAAGGGAGGAAGAACAAGTAGGATGGGGAGGGACACTGGAGGAAGACCCCGAGGGGCCAGCAGCGCCAGCAAGGCCTTCTGCCCCGTCCAGTGTCCCCGCATGCTCTGTGGTCTCTATCTGGCCCTCCCCAAGAGCCCAGGAGAGGACACGCCCTCCCAGTGCAGCCTCCAGCCCTGTGCTCAGAGGCATGCCAGCCCAGTCTAAGGCGCTAGAACTTTCTGGGAAGGAAAGGCAGTATTTGCTGAGCCCATCATGCACCTTGCCACCTTTCTGTTTTGGTTCAGGGCATGACGAACGTGAGGGAGCTGGCTTTGGAGAAACCAAATTTGTGTCCAAGCCAGGATGCGCTAAGAAGCGCCGGGGAGACTGAGACGCATGCCTTCGCAGGGACACTGTCCTGCTCACACCACGTCTCCCGAGAGGCAGGAGAGAAGGGGCAGGAGCCAAGCTCTGGTTTCCCTGGGTCGAGGCGACAGGAGGCACAACTTCGATGAGCCGACCGAGTCCTCTGCCAGCAGCGGACCACACCATAGTGGCGTGCCAAAGTGGCCGGCATGGCTGCAAGGTCACACCAGGACTCAGCCACAGACTGGAGGCTCCAAACAATAACAAGTAGCCTCCCAGGTCCAGAGGCCAGAAGTCAAAATCCAGGTGTCAGCAGGCCACACCTGCTCTGCAGGCTGCAGGGAAACCTGTCCCCAGCCCCATTCTGGTGTCCGGTGCTGCTCGCACTCCGGGGCGCCCGCCGATGGCAGACGCATCCCACTCTCCGTGGCCTCGAGGCCTTCTCCCTGCTTCTTGAAGGACAGGGGCACGGGACTGAGGCACCTCTCACGCCAGCATGACCTCACCCATTTCCTAACAGAGCCCTGTTCAGGTTGGGATTTGACGTGTCTTCTGAGGGGACACGACTCACCCAGCTCAGGTGGGCTGGCTGGGCCACACCTCCTCGATGACGGCCACCTTCTCAGGGACTTCATGAATGGACAACTACCAGCCCTTTCCCCACCCTCAGAAGACTTTCTCCTCTGCCTCCTGAGCAGTGCCTTCACTTACTTTCTCTTAGGGTTTGGATACAAGGTGTCCGCCAAAAGCGCATGTGTGAGAAAATGCAAGAATGTTCAGAGGCGAAATGAAAATGAGAGTTGTAACTAATAAGTGGGTTAATCCACTTGAATGGATTAACTGGGTGGAACTTTAGGCAGGTAAGATATGGCTGAAGGAGGTGGGTCACTGGGGGCATACCTCTGGGGTTTATAGTTTGTCCCTGGTGAGGGGAGCTCTCTCTGCTTCCTGCTGTCCTGTCCTGAGCTGCCTTCCTCTGCCACACCCTTCTGCCCTGATGTTCTGACTCACCTCAGGCCCAGAGCTATGGAGTTGGCCTTCTAGGGACTGGCACCTCTGAAAACGTGAGCCCACATCAACTTCTCCTCCTCTATGATTTCTTGTCAGGTCTTTTGGTCATAGTGACAGGAAGGCTGACTAAAATACCTTCCAAAGCCAAAGCACAGGGAAGTTCTGACAAATGGCTGACTGATTTTCTAAAGCGCCGTCTGCTAACTGCAGGCGCTGGGCCTCGTGGTATAAACCCACACGCGTGCGCTAGGTGTCTCTTTGGAAATCATCCACTAACAGTTTTTATGCGTCTTCATAAGGTTTAACAAGGCCCAGTGCCGAGCAGATCATCAGCCTCCAGGCTCCCCGGGAGCAGGCAGCAATCTCAGTCAGGAAAGGATTTACGGCCCAACCGGGAGAGAGAAATGCCGATGGGAAGTTCTTTCAGGCCGACAGCGGTCCAAGCGACTGCCTGGGTTCACTCAAGGAGAACGCAAGGAGGCTCCAGTAAATTTAAAAGGCAAGGAAAACTCCCTCATAATGGAACCATGAGAGGTAATTTAACGAAAAGATTTCATTTCAGTTAATGAATGATTTATTGAAAATGCAAACAGATGCAGCCCTCTGCCACAAATGCCGCTAGAATTCCAAAATAGGGGACAACCATCTAATTAGCCACAGATTCAAACTAATCCCCAACAAAGGGATTCACCTGTGGAACATGGGATTGGCTGACCTGAGGTTTTTGACGCTAATTACCATATAGATATTATTTGTTCAGGAATTAAGGTTCCAAGGTCACAGTAGAACAAAGTATGCATGAGCAAATACTAAAATTATGATGCTCATAACCAGGAACCAATCTGATCTTAATAATAGCTTTTAAATTCACATTGATTCACACTTAATGGATGATTTTCCCTACAGACGGGTTATTACATATGGTGGGAATAATTGCTTTTCCAATATTGTGTTTGGTGGGATTAATTAAGTAGTGTTTGTTTCCTCTCCAGATAATATAAACAAAACCTTGAAATGAATAATATTCAGATGAGGAAGCGGGGAGCAGGCACGCCGGCAGGTAGTGGTGGGCGGAAGCCCCAGCTCCAGAGGCTCTGGGTACTGCAGCCGGGGGAGCGCAGGGAGCGCAGGCCTTGGCTCTAGAAACCCTTCCCTCCTTCCTCCTCACTTCCTCCCACTGAACCGATCTCCACTGCGAAGCCTTCCTGAGCTCACACCAGGAGGGCTCCTGTGGGTCTCCACCTCCTGAGAGGCTAAACCCTGCCTGTGGGAGTCGCCGCTGTAAGACTGGGAGGCTGAGGGCCGCTGTGCCCACCTGGTGAGGATGCCGCCCTTCCAGCGCTCCCCGGCTCAGAGCAGCTCACAGGGCTCTCTTCTCCCTCTGCCCGTCACCTCCCACAGGCCCTCTCCTGTCCCCTCCATGGACACGGTCCCTAGAATACTGTCCCCACTTCTCTTACCACACATCTCGCCCTCATCATGCTGGCCTGGGGTGGGGACTTGCTGCCCTGCCCTCTATGCTGGCCCCTTGGTCCCAGCCATGCTCCTTCCAGGCCACAGGACGCAGGCAGCCCAGGACACCTGACCCAGTCTCTGTCCTGGGGAAACGCTGGCGCGACACTGATGAGACCCAGCTCCACGCGAGCAGCTCTGCAGGACGCATTTCCAAGCTACTCTTCTTCCTCGTGCGCCATGAGGTCCGGCTGCCCCAGCCCTGCCCACAGCTGGGGATGCCGCCCTCCTGCCTATGCATGCCACACTAAGGCCACCCTGCAGGCCTCTGTCCAGGCCTTCCCACCAGCCCAGAGGCCTGGGAGTTCAGCACTGACCGGGCACAGGACAGCAGGGCCTCCGCACACCCCTTTCCCAGAGGTGCTGAATGCAGAGGAGAGAGAGACGTGGGAGAGTCCTCGTCTGTCATCCACACACCTCGATGGCATCTTGGGAGGCTGCCTTGCTGTCGCTGTGGATGGCAGAATTCTGGTGGCTTTGGCAGCAGGGTGAAAGAGAGCAGCAAACCCAACTGTTGACTAATCATCTGTTTTGCAAATTAGAGCCATCGTGGTTCCGCGTGTGGCTTCCTTATTTAAGAGAACGATTCACATAAAAGACAACGTGGTGCAAACAGTGGTCTCTGGAGAAAAATGAAGTTTGACTTGTAAATAAAAACACTTCTCTTCCATTACAAGTATATCTGAGAGAGGCCTTAAAATGAGTAGCAATGGCCACACCAAGGGCTTATGAGGACGAGGGACAACTGGGTGACAACAGACACTGAGGTGGGGCCAGTGAGGTGGCCACCCCGCCTGCACTGGAGGGTAGAGGAAGCACGTACTAACTCCTCCACACTGCATGTCCCCGGTGTGGCCCTGGGCAGGTTCCCCCGAGAAGGGAAGGGGCCCAGGATGGGTGCGTGCTGGAGGGAGACAGGGAGCAGGAAGGCTCTGATGGCATACCAAGGGCAGAGGGTTGGGGACAGGTGGGCTCTGGCAGAGGGAGAGCCTTCCGGTCCACACAGGTGTTGAAAATGCACAGCCTTCACTTTTTGGCAAAACCATCCCACAAATGTGTCCTGAGAGTGACAAGGTCATAGAGACTGCTGGCCAGGTCCCCAGGGGCTGGTCCTCTGGCTTACTAGGCAGGCAAGAACCCTCCTCTTCCCCCACCCCATGCCCCAACGCTCATCTCTCTGACAGTAGGTTGAAGAGGATGTCCTGCCACACAGTGGGGTTGGGGGGCATGTTTTGGTCAAGGACACACGTCTACCTCTGTCGCCATCTGAAGCAATGGCCGCTTGGAGCAACAAAGCCGCGGGAATAAGTTCAGAGGCGGACTGGAGACAAACAGGCTCTTTATTCTGCTAGTTTCTCTCTCCGGCTCCAACAACAACTCCAACACCATCCACACTCCTACAATCACCCCCAAAATGGCACCGACCCGATCCACCATCCCCCGGGCCAGGTCTCGCAAGATCGTGCAAATGGCGCCGACCCGACCCACAATGTCCCGGGCCAAGTCTCACGAGACCATGGAAGGTGGTAATGCTTATGGCTCACAGCTAACCGCAATCTTAGCTATCTCCTTTATTAGGGCTCCTGCATACCTCAAAGGCACAGGCACTGCTGTGCTCGCTTGGACCAAGCACCCCACTGGCCTCGCTGCACAGAGGGAGAACTCAAGTGACGTGTGAAACCCAGCACTGGACCTGCAGTGTCCACATGAGGACAGCAACGTCTCTTACAGGCCCCAACACACAGGTCAGGGAGAGAGTCACCTTCGGGCCGTGGGGCTCTCCCAGGGAGGGAGGTGCTTGTCCCTTCCCCTCCTGTGCTCAGGCCCCCTTTGAGGTGAGTCTGCAGCTACAGCGCCCGCTCCCGCCCCGCCCCGCTCTCTCGAGCAGCCACTCCCGCCCATCCCGGGTTTTCTGGAAGATTCCAAGCAGCAGGGCATCCAGAGGGAGCCCCTGCTGTCCGAAGAGACCTTCGGGACCAAGCTCCCCAGCTCTCCTCTCAGAGCCTCGTACCCCACGAGGGGCCTCCCGCACCCCTGCCCCCAATGGGCGCCTCCTCTCTCGGCCTTGCTGGGTGTCGGTGCCACATCTGGCAGGAGGCTGTCTGGCCCTCGCTTTGTTTCTCAGAGCCTTTCACATTACAAATTGAACCTGTCAAGTCGGGACTTCCCATCTCTGTTTTTAATATCCCTAACAACTCCGAGGCAGCAAACTGGTGACCAGGAGACGGGGCATGAAATTTGTCTGCCAATATCAACTCTCGGCGGGGTCGGGTGTCACTTCACATCCTCGGCAGCTGTTCCTCGGGAAGCACAACACATAAAGCCCATCACCGCAGGCGAGCTGCGTGAATGGCTTCATTTCTTCCCAAATCAACGCGATCAGTAGCACACCTGACCAACAGGCACGGTGCACTTTTAATTAGTAAACAGGACTGCAAAGGTATACGAGGATGCGTGCAAGACACCCCGAACACACCTGCTGTCAGTTACCAAGTTTCTTTCCTCCACAACCTGACCTCCGTTGCTCCAAGGTCCTGCTCCCTGTTGTCCTGGGACTGTTACCCAGAAAGACCCTTTAAGCCCAGGACTGCTGTTCCACCCCAGCGTACCCCGGGGAACACACAGCCAAGCTTCGCAGCAGTGGTGTCCAGCAGACGGTGCTTCCCAATTCCCCGGGGTCCTGGGCCCGGAGCACAGAACTCAGTGCTCAGGTGGGTATTTCCAGATGGACATAAGGCCCCAGCTAGCAACTTTTTATTTTTATTATTTTTTTTTAATTTTGGGGGTCCCAGGGATTGAACCCAGGGATGAGTCACATTCTCAGCCCTTTTAAATTTTTATTTTTATTTTTATTTTTTTTGGTACTGGGGATTGAACTCAGGGGCACTCGACCACTGGGCCACATCCCTAGCCCTTTTTTGTATTTTATTAGAGACAGGGTCTCACTGAGTTGCTAAGTGCCTCGCCATTGCTGATGCTGGCTTTGAACTCGCGATCCTCCTGCCTCAGCCTCCCGAGTGCTGGGATTACAGGCGTGCACCACCGCGCCTGGCTAAATTTTAATTTTTTTGTTTTGAAACAGGGTCTCAATAAATTGCTTAAGTCCTCACCAAGTTGCTGAGACTGACCTCAAACTCATGATGCTCCTGCCTTCGCCTCCGGAATTGCTGGATTACAGGCATGTGCCACCACACCCAGCCCCAGTTAACATTTTACAGAGGACTTAAAAGGGGAAAAAGAAAATGCAGAAAGCTGAAGTGGTCATTATCGGAAAAGCACATGAGGAAAACTGCTCCAAGTCTGAGGGGCCCATCAGAAATGCGTCTGGAAGCCACTGTGACCCCCCTCAGCAAGTGAAGCAAAGGGACCCAGAGGCACCTCGGACATGAGGACCTTCCACGGGACTGCAGCTTCTTGTGTCCCTGTCAAGCCACACATTTCTGTCCCAGAGCAGTGCCTGGCTTTATACCTGGTACATGGCCCCGGGTGGGCCAGCTCTTTGCAGTGGTGGGAGGAAGTGGAAAGCCTGTTTCCTCCTGGGACCCCTCCTGAGCTAAATGCTTGTCTGATAGATTATTCGTGGGCTGCATCTCCCTGGGCCTGGCTTGTCACCAGACACGCTGTGAATCCTCTGTGCTCCCCACCTAGCCTCTAATCTAGTGCAGCCCAGCACTAGGGCAGTGCACCGAGGCTGAGCTCCAACTCTCCAGAGAGGGGAAGCAGCAATCCACAGGTGGAGTGGAGCTCCGGGAGTCTGGGCCAGTGCTGACCCCTGCTGGCCTTGACAGCCCCCTGGCCCCTGGGTGCTCACAGGGGGTTGAGTCAATTGCTTCCGGCAATGCCTCCATTTCCGGCACTTGCTGTTTTAAGGGGTTGTATTGTTCAGCCTCAGTCCCGGCCACACTCACAAAAAGAGATGCCTGATCTATAGGGACACTCGGACGTCCACCCCACGATTCTGGAACTCGAACTAAAAACAAGTAAAGTCTCAGTCTGGGCTGGGAGCTGTGGGGCCTCAGGCTGAGGAGGCCGGGTGCCACGTCCTCTACCTGCCATGAGGCTGCAGGGAGCCAGTGGCAGGAAGGCAACGCGGAGAGGCGACGTCCCGGTTCTGATTATCCCCACATAGCCATCCACACGGCATCCAGGGCCAAGGTGGTCTTTCCAGCACATGAGTGCTGAGCCTCGTCTACCCCGGGCCTGTGTGCTGTCTTCTCCACCTCGCCTGGGCCAGAGCACAGAGGCCCAGACACGTCTACAGTGGAAGGAGTTGGGGATACAAAGCCCCAGGTACGGCATGCGCCCCTGAAGCCCCAGCAACCGTGAAATCCGGCTCCCAGTTCCTTGCAAATAGAAACGTGCACTTGGCATGGGACCCAGCAATTGCACTCCTGGGCATTTATCCCAGAGAAATAAAAACCCATGTCCACAAAAAACTACACATGAATGTCCACATAGCCTCCAAATGGAAATAACCCAAATGCCCTCAATGGTTAAAAAAAAAATCATGCACATTACGGAATATTCTTCAACCACAACAAAAAGGAACAGAAGATTGCTACATACAACTTGGACTGATCTCAAAGGGATTATGTTGAGTGGAAAGAAAGCCAGTCTCAAAGGCCACCTACTGCATAATCCCATCTACATAATAGTCTTATGCTGAAAAAGATTATACAGATGGAGAGATTAGCAGCTGCCAGCAACCAGGCAAGTTGAGGAAGATGAAGGCGGCTGTAACTCAATTTCTCAGTTGTGCTGTGTTACAGTCATGCAAGATGTTTAGCACTGGGGGACACTGAGGAAGGGTCAACGGGACCTCTCTGTATCACGTCTTATAACAGCATAGAAACCCACAGTGATCTGAAAATAAGTTCCAAAAAGTACAAAAAAAACCTGCTTTCCACTCATCTCTATTACCTGCATTTTGGACATCACAGGACTAGATGTGTTATATAAATATACACAATACAAAAACACAAGGATGAAGAGAAAAGGTAGATGCTATCAGGAGGAAGACAACATCATTGTATGCTTAATTAACTCTTTTTTTTAAACACAGGATTTTTGGCATTCGTTTCAGAAAAATCCAGGCATACAAGAGATCAGGATGTAACCATAAACAAATCCTTACTCCTCCCACAAAAGTCTATAGTAGCAGACCTGCAGAAACAAGAGTGTTCAAGGGACAAAAAGAGTAGACAGAAGTGGATTTTGGCCGGGCGTGGTGGCGCACACCTGTAATCCCAGCACTTTGGGAGGCTGAGACAGGAGAATCGCGAGTTCAAAGTCAGCCTCAGCAATGGCGAGGCACTTAGCAACTCAGTGAGACCCTGTCTCTAAATAAAATACAAAAAAGGGCTGGGGATGTGGCCCAGTGGTCGAATGCCCCTGAGTTCAATCTCCGGTACCCAAAAAAAAAAAAAAAAAAAAAAAAAGTGGATTTTGGCTACAGCAAAAATAACAGAACAAAATTTCCATGACAGAACCTGAAATCAACCTGCATGGATTTACCAGCAGATTACATGGTGGAAGAAAAACAGACAAAACAAGAAAACATCAGAAAAAGATAACTAGATTAAAATGTGGTATATATACAAAATGGAATTTTACTCAGCAATAAAAGAGAATAAAATAATGGCATTTGCAGGTAAATGAAGTTGGAGAATATAATGCTAAGTGAAGTTAGCCAATCCCAAAAATCCAAATACCGAATGTCTTCTCTGAAATAAGGAGGCTAATTCACAGTGTTGTTGGATGGAGGTACATAGGAGGATTAGAGGAACACTAGAATGGTCAAAGGAAAGGGAGGGGAAGGAAGGGTGCAAGGGGGAGGGAGGGGGGAAAAAAAAAAAAAACAATAAATAAAAAAAAAAAAAAAAAATAAAAAAAAAAAAAAAAAAAAAAAAATAAAAAAAAAAAAAAAAAAAAAAAAAAATAAAAAAAAAAAAAAAAAAAAAAAATAAAAAAAAAAAAAAAAAAAAACAAAAAAAAAATAAAAAAAAATAAAAAAACAAAAAAAAAAAGGAAAAAAAAACTGGTGGTGGAATGAGATGGATATCATTATCCTAAATGCATGATTGAAGATCTGAATGGTACTTATATACTTTGTATACAAATAGTTGTATGTAAAAAGATGCTATATATGTGCATTATGAATTGTAATACTACTACTACTATAAATAAAAAAAAATACAGAGAGAAAATGAAAATAACAGTTAAAAAAAAAAAAACAAAAAAAAAAAACAGAAGTGAGATGTCTGAAAAGGCCTTACACTTAATGTAGGTGAGTTCCAGAAAAGGAAAAGAAAGAGGCTAAGATAGAAGCAATAATAATAATGGAGATATTCAGTGAGGAGTCTCCAAAGATGAACTCCAAGCACCAGAGAACCAACCACACCAAAGCCACACGCAGCAAGCCATGCAAAAGCATGCTCAGACGCCATTCCTGATGTCAGGCTTAAAAAACACTAGTTTGGAAACACAACATGTTAGAATGGTTGTGAGGAATAAACACGCTCATTTATTTCTGGTGAGAATGTGTAAGAGGCTAACCTGAAGAGCGGATCCCATGTTCTCTATCAACATCTTATATTCATTTGCCCTCCCAGTCAACCCACTGCAAGGAATCTATCAAAATCAGACACTGGCAAGAGCAACAGAAGGTGCGTATACAGAAGGCTATTCATCCAAGTACCATCTTCAAGAGCAAGAGACGGAGAACAACCAGGTTAGAGGACTGGGTGACTAGAGTACAGTGTACACAGGCAAGGACTTCAGGGCCCTGGTGAAGCGATGAGCAGCACCTCCACAGACCGCAACAGACCAGTTTCCAGAGCGCGAAGTTAGATGGAAGGTTCTACGGCTCGGTAAGAGTGAGAGTGGGCAGATTCAAATGTGTGCAAGTCACAAGAGGTAGACACAAACTACAAACTCGTAAAAATAGTTCCCTGGAGGGAAAGGGTGGGACTGAGATGAACGGATTATGCAAACACCTGTTCACTACATTTGAACCACCTAATTATAACAAAATCATGAATGTACAATCACTAAAAAACAAAAACAAAATGAACCGTTATAAACACCAAATTGATGGCTTTAGTCACACAAGAAGAATTATATTCCTGAAAAACACAATGACTTGATGTGTATCTCTTGCAGCACACATCTTAGAGAGAAGAGGGATTTCCCAAGAAAACTCTACCTGCTACATTAACTGCTGTGTATTAAGAATCATTACTTTATATATACAGAGAGAGGGAGAGACAGACAAAACAAGGAATCATGCTGGTGTACACAGGGACCAAGATTTTCAGTGTGAGAGACAAATTAGAAATATAAAATCGAAGAAGATCATTGAAATCTGAATAACCCTAAAATAAAATCAGATTCTAGTACAGACTCAAACTGATTTTTTGAAAATGGTTTTCCCAGCTCTATCCACTGAAAGACCTGGCAACAGTGACTAGCTCAGTCACAATGAGCACACTTGGTGCCCAGATTTGGTCTCTAAATACCTCTTCCCACTAAAAGCAACTGCAGTTTTCTGACTTACTCCAGGTCTATCTCAGGAAATGTGCAAGATCAGCCTGGGATACTATGTGATCTCAGAAAGCAATGACATTCATCATCAAAGACTACATGGGTTGTATGAGAAGGACCCAGGAGAAAAGTTTTCCATGGCCTAAGAATAAGAATTGCAATAGTTGGACACACATGCTAAATTCACAAAATTATTAAAGGAAGCACCATCATTGGTTATCCTTGGAGGTTGCCAGGGCAACAAATCAAGTATTTGGAAAACAAAGAAATGTGGCAAACATTTATCCTTCCTTTCCTTTAAAAACAGATCTCTCTCCGTGATGACCAAATATTTTGTGGGAAAATTTTCTACTTTATAAAGAATTCCAGTTGATGAATGCACACAGAATAACATAATGACAGGAACATATTTTGATGCCCCAAAGGAAATAATGGGTCTAGTCAATGTTCACCATTGGCTACTATAACCCTTATGTGAAAAACTACTGCATGCTGAATGTATCTGGATAAATCGATAGATACTCACATCACCTGACACCACTAATCCAGCTTCATGTTCCAGGAGAGACAAGAGTGACAGGCGTGCTTCTTGGTGTGATGAGAGGGGCAACCTCCCACCCACCAGGTATTGTTGCCAAGCAACAACTCCAAACAAAAACCAGAAACTCACTGAGTCTGCAGCTCCACCAGTTTACAGTAAATAGAGCAAGGAGACAATGTCAAATAATACAATAGGGACCCATGAGGAGCCAATCTACAAAATCTGAATGTGGAAATTCCTATAGCATAAGCAATGTGATAAAAAGAGAGAGAGGCAACATGAAGATTACAAAGAAACATACTAGATGTGATGTATGTACCTTATTTAGATACGGCATTGAGCAAACAATAGAATATATAGTTCATATATATAGTACATGTAACCAGACATATATATACACACATACATATACTCATATATACATATATATAAATAAAGTCTACATTTTCTAAGGTTTTTTAAGTGATAGAAATAAAATATTTGTAGATTACATAATACCTGAAACTTCTTCAAAATAATGATGAGAAAGAAAGTTGGCCTGATAAGTTTAGCCATGGTTGACAGAAGAGTTTCATAATGGTTATAAGAAGGAGTTGTTGTTCTATTCAACTTTTGTACATGTATGAAAGCTTCCATAATACAAAGTTAAAAAACAAAAACCAAAATCCACCTGGATGAGCCCCTACTGGAGAAGAGGACACGCTGCCTTCACCAGAAATCACGACAGCCAAAAGATGGTGGGATGATCACCTTCGAGCTGGTGAAAGACATCAACTCCCAGCCTCAGATTCTAAATCTGAAATCTTCAAAAATGAAGACAAACCAAAGACATTTTCAGAAAAAACAATTAAGAGAATTCAAAACCAACAGACCCAGATGTTCCTCCAACAGAAAAACTAAATGATCCCAGATGGAAAGTCAGAGGCGCGGGAAGGGCCCTCGTTCGACTCTTGTGCTCAGGGAAGAGGAGACACAGGAAAGGTGGGTGGTCCAGGCACGCAGGGCCGCCCCCCGCAAAAAGTGCTGGGGGAGGGCACCTCTGGACACGGAGCGTCCACCACCCTCTGAAGGAAGGTTTGAAAGCAGGATGTGTCCCCGACTCAGGGAGCCCGGTGGCAGCAGATGAGCTCACCCAGCAACGGGCTCAGGAAGTTTCACTGTGTCCGATGGAGGTCTCCCGGGGGGAGCTGTTCTGCAAAGCCGCCACCTCACAGAGAGCTTGTGGAGGGCACTGGGGTGGGGCTGCTGAGCATATTCATTCAAGACTGTCATCAAATCCCTCTTGTCCCTCCACCTCCCCTACACCAGGGCCCAGAGGACTGTGTGACATTGGTGGACCAAGACACTTTGCTAAGGGACCAGACCTGCTGCACCCCTTGCATCCAGACCCAGCTCCCTGCTAAGGGGACGCCAGGGCACTCAGTCCTCAGCACAGAGGCCCTCTCCAACCTCCACGTAGGAGCTGAACCAGGGCTGGGAACAAGGTGGGTGGCAAAGCCCCACCATTAAGCCTGAGAAAGAAAGCATGGGATAGCGTGGAAGATTCTAGGTGACATGGTCAGCAGGGGTCAATTGTGGGCGTGAGCCACGTTGCTCCTCACTGTTTTCTATAATAAACACGGATCACCTGTGCAAAGCAAAGGAACCACAGGCTCTGAGCAGGAACGGTGGCACTGGGACAGGAGCCTGGTCCCAGGAAGCTTCAGCGTAGACCCAGCAGCATCTGAAAAACGATGACCTGCAGTGGACCTCACAAGATGGCTGCGAATCTTATTTGGTAGATCAATAGATAAGACTATTAAAACCCAGAAAGAAAAATGAAGGAGTATGGGCTGCCAGGTATTCAAACCACATTATAAAGCAATAGTAATGTGGTCCTAACCCAAGAAGGAAAGAACGTACCATTGATGCAACACACTGTCTAGAAATTGCTTATGATATTATTTCAAAAATTCAGCTGATAGGATCGTCTTTAGACTATGGAGGATCAGTTCATAAATGGTGCTGTCATAACGAGCTGGAATTTAAAAAGGCAATTTTGATACATTTAGCACCAAGTATCAAATTCCAGATAAACTGAAATTTTAATGAAGATAATAAAATAAAATAGTAAAACCTAAAATTGAATATTAAATTTGCAGAGAAAAGATGCCCTGATGGAGAAATCATAAAGAAGAAAATAGAGAACTATAAGTTAAACATTTGTTTATGAAATACCAAAAACAAATTTTCAAAAACCACAATGAAGCAAAATGGTAAACAACATAGAAAAATATTTGAGAAAAAAATATGAGCTAAGTTAATGTGAGCATTATATAAAATGCAGATAAAATTCTTAAGAAAAAATATCAAAACACAGGAGAAAATGAGTAAAAGATGTGAGCAGTTTGCAAAACAGCAACTATAGTGAGAAAGGAAATGGATAGAAACTGTTTCCTTTTGCAAATAATTGAAGAAATGCAAATTTAATCACGATAAGGCAACTTTATACTATTACATTAACAAAACTTTTCTTGTTTAAGATAAATACTGGATTCTGGCAAGAATGCAATAAAATTGGCAAAATCCTTTTGGAAAGCAATTTGACAATGTGTATCAAGCTCCAGTAATCCCACTTCTGGGAATGTATCCTAGGAAATAATCCAAAATATAGACACCATATGCATGAATACACTTGCTACAATATTACCTCTAACAGATACAACCCAGAGCAAGTCAACGTACAAAGAAGAGAGGATGTCCTGCCAGATTCCAGCACGTTCACTGCAGAGACTCGTAGGCAGCCAGTAAAGGAGCTGGTAATGAACGCTCTGTAGTAACAAGGAACGGGCTTGTGGGACCATGAGGTCACACGTGTTGCCGCAGGCCACATGACTGTGAGCAGGGGAGTGTGCCTGGGAACACGCCAGTGGGAAAGCAGGTGGAAGAGGGGCCACCGTGGTCAAGTCACGGGTTCTTTTCTCAGTCCTTCACTTTTCAAACTAGGTACAGGGTGGCTTCATTCCTTCTGTAATTGATGAGTAAAACGCATTCAAAGGAAACAGCGACCAGCGCTCCTCTTCCCTGGATGTTGGAGGAGGCATCTGTCACCTCCATGGTGAGCATTCAGGTCAGGACTGTGGAGTTGGGCGTAGCCGCAGCCAGGGTGGCACCAGCCCACGGGCCGGCTTGGCTATGCGTACACTCTTCCTCTCCCTCCTCCGACCTGCTAGGCCCAACAAGCACTGTGCAGGGCAGCAAGCAACACAGCAGCTCCACCCAAGGGCAGAGCTGAGAGACAAACTCATGGTCCCCTCACTCAAGGCCAACAAGCAAAGCCCAGTGCCATGCTCCAAGGAGGCCACCTTCCACCAGGCACTGATGGCCTCATGCCAAGCCATGCAAAGGGCTCTGCCCCCAGCACAGACCCACCCAAACTGCTGTCTTTGCCTAGCAGGTCCCCAGGAAGGTCCCGCTCTTCTGCCACATTTGAAAGTCACAGGATGCACAGTTCTTTGTGGATTTTCCCCGGGAGCTCTGCATGTATTCACTCTTGCATAATAGGATGCAAGAGCATGTGGAAATAGTAGGAAGAGCCCCCGGGCCCCCTTGATGTCCCCGACAGCTCCCTACCATCACTGCAGAGAACATCTTTGAAGGAGCCCTAATTAGGAAGGGCTGTTGTAGCTAGCTGGAAGCCATGGGTTTCCACCTGATATGTATGTGACGCACCTGTAGGCACCCGCAAACCTGAAGGTATATAACCGGGTGAAAGCGGTCCGAGTTAGGAGAACGGAGAATTCAGTCAGCCGGGCAGTCACTCGGTCGGTCAGAAGAATCAGAGCGGCCAGAACGTAGGCAGAGCGGTTACAGAAGAGAAACCAGATAGAAGAAGTAATGACTGGCCAGAGTTAGGCCGAGGCTCCAGAGGACTGGTCAGAGTAAGGCCGAGGCTCCCGAGGAAGACAGAAGACAGAAGACAGAAGAAGGAAGAAAGAAGAGAGAAGAAAGAAGCTCTAGTCTTTCTCTAAGCTACTCTAAGCTACTCTAAGCTAAGAAGAAAAATCTTTCTTTCCCTCTCTAAGAAATCTTTCTTTCCCTCTCTAAGCTCTAAGAAAGTAGAAGTAAAAGTAGCAAAAGCTTAACTCTGCCTCCGAGAATTTTCCTCCCGTGGCGGCGCCATGGCTGGCCGTGACAGGCAGCTTACAAATGGTGGTCCGTCCGGGGCTCGGCAGGCAGAGAAGAAAAGCTAAGAAATAAGAGCAATGAAAAAGCATAGCCTCAGACTCAGTTGAGACCAGCAAAAAGAGTAGAAACAAGAGAGCAGAGCCTTTGACTCAGTTGAAGCCAGTTAAGAATTAAGCCGAAGCAGAGTAGCCGGCCAAAAGCCGAAGCAGAGTAGCCAGCGAAAAGCCGAAGCGAGCCGGCCAAAAGCCGACTTAGTTGAGGCCAGTTAAGAATTAAGCTGAAGCAGAGTAGCCAGCGAAAAGCCGAAGCGAGCCGGCCAAAAGCCGAAGCAGAGTAGCCGGCCAAAAGCCATAAAAAAATATAGAGAAAAAGCCTTGAGCTTTAGTATAAAGAAAAAAGCCATGAGCTTAAAAGAAAATAGAGAATTAAATAGCATGGTAAAAACCATGCAGAAAAAAAAAAAAAAAAAAAAAAAAAAAAAAGCCATTGAGCTTTGGCAAGAAAGCCATAAAGAAAAATAAAGAAGAGGAAAAAAAAAAAAAAAAAAAAGTCAAAGCCGCTTATGCAATTGTGCTTAACTAGGTGCGTTAGCTGCTCCTCAGCATTAGGCTTCCTTAAAGCCACAGCACCTTCTCAAAAAGGGCTCAAATATCCACCCTTTCAAAAATAAAAGGTGAAAAGCTAGGTAGGGACAAGAAAAGAAAATAGAGAAAATAAAATAGAGAAAATAGAACAAAAGCACCTTTTTAAACTAAAGGGAAGGAATATGAAGGAGCCCTAATTAGGAAGGGCTGTTGTAGCTAGCTGGAAGCCATGGGTTCCACCTGATATGTATGTGACGCACCTGTAGGCACCCGCAAACCTGAAGGTATATAACCGGGTGAAAGCGGTCCGAGTTAGGAGAACGGAGAATTCAGTCAGCCGGGCAGTCACTCGGTCGGTCAGAAGAATCAGAGCGGCCAGAACGTAGGCAGAGCGGTTACAGAAGAGAAACCAGATAGAAGAAGTAATGACTGGCCAGAGTTAGGCCGAGGCTCCAGAGGACTGGTCAGAGTAAGGCCGAGGCTCCCGAGGAAGACAGAAGACAGAAGACAGAAGAAGGAAGAAAGAAGAGAGAAGAAAGAAGCTCTAGTCTTTCTCTAAGCTACTCTAAGCTACTCTAAGCTAAGAAGAAAAATCTTTCTTTCCCTCTCTAAGAAATCTTTCTTTCCCTCTCTAAGCTCTAAGAAAGTAGAAGTAAAAGTAGCAAAAGCTTAACTCTGCCTCCGAGAATTTTCCTCCCGTGGCGGCGCCATGGCTGGCCGTGACAGGCAGCTTACACATCTTGCCTTCTTTTTTTCTTAAAAATATCTGCCACTAAGAATAACTGGAGGTCACCAGAACAGAGCTTGCTCTCAGGAACAAGCTGCAGCAGAGACTATGGAGCCAACAGAGTCACTTGTTGGCTTAAGAAGCAAAGAAAGAAATGGGAGAGAGGAGAGAAGACAGCACCAGCCACGCCCAGAGGCATGACGTGAGGCGGAAGGTCACCGGGCTTGCCCCTGGACCTCCTGCAGCATCTCTGAGGACTCTTCGTGGTCTCAGTGCTTCTGAGGACAGGTCTGGGGCAAACAGGCCAAGAATGCCTGCACGCAAGTGTGAGGGAAATCCGCCTAGTCAGGTGCAGGGGACTGCCTCACGGCATCCTGCGACCACAGGGCTCTGGCACGTTGGCGGGCTGAGCCTTCTGGTTCTGCGGTAAGGGGAACATGTGGACTCAAGTCTAAGGAGGCGCTCCTTGCAGAACACACCGGCCCTGCAGGTCCAGAGATGCCAAGGAGGGTTCTTTGACCTCGCACTGAAGCACAGGACACCGCTGAAAGATGAAAGTAAAGCGACACATTCTGATGTACGTGATTTCCCCACCAAATCGCAGAATCGGGGTTGGTAAACCTGCCGCTCCCAGTCACCAAAAGCCCTGTGTGGCTCCGCCAAGCCAGGCGCAGGGCAGCAGTAGGTCAAACTCCTCCTGCCACACAGTCTCAACTTGTACTTCAATGAATGTAAAGTGTGCCTCAATAAAGCTGATTACATTAAAGCATAAATTAAAGAGGGACTAGGTCAAAGGTCCTGGAACAGGGAGTGTTGTAAGTGATAACTTTTTTTCTTTCTTTTTAAAATTCTGTTGGGAGAAGGACAACTGTGTTCCCTTTCCCCTTAGGTTTCCCAAAGGAACCTATAAACCAGAAAAAGAAAGCAAGAGAGACAGGAAGGAAGCAAGCAAGAAAGGGAGGGGGAAAGGAGGAGAAAGGGAGGAGAGAGATTAAGAAAGGAAAAGAAGGAAGAAGACTAAAATCCCCTGAAACACCCATTACACCTACCTGGTGTGTGTGACTTCACTTAGGCTATGCAACTCTGAAGACACCATTGGGCTTTGCTGGGTACAAGCCTTCCAACTGTCAAAGCAATTGAGTCTTTCCTGATTTTATTTTGGTCAATGTCATGGTTTGGTAAGAATTAATAAGTGTGGAAAAGTCTAGAGCTGATTAAGAATTTAGCTAATTAGAAACTCTTGTTATTCCAAGGAAAATATCTGAACTTTTCCTGGGCAGGAGACTTGAAGGGTACCAGCCCCACTGAGGGCTGGGTCTGGGTTTACTTTATCAGAAAGGAAAAATACGGGTCAGTGAGTGTCCCTCACACTTTGTGGCCAGGTAAGAGGTGTCTCCCAGGGCAGGCTAGAGGCAGAAAGGACAAAGGAGAGAGCAGAGCAGACATTGTGGAATATCCACTATGTACTCCAGGGGCATCTCTGAGTGCCCACCCTGAACTATACCTTCACACACTGAAGGAGAAAGAACAAGCCTGCCTGTCTGGGTAGGCAGAAAGGTGGATCCCAACGCCGCCTGTGTCTTACACCCCAAGCTGTGAATGCTGAGGGAGGCGGAGGCTGCAGGTGGAATTCCAGGTGCCAGGGGCTGACTGGAGATGGGGAGTTTATCCTGGGCTGTCTGGATGGTCCCAGTAAATCACAGTGGTCCTCATGAGTAAAGGAGGAGGTAGGAGAGTCAGTGTCAGGGTGAACCAGTGTGAGGAAGACTGGACTCCTCCTGCTAGCCTTAAAGATGGATGAGACCATGAGCCAAGAAATGCAGGCAGTCTCAAGAAAGTGGAAAGGCAAGAAGATGGATTATCCCTGCCCAAGAGCTTCCAGAAAAAAATGCAGCGCTTCAACACCTTGGTTTTGCCTCTAAGACCATTTTGGACTTCTGGCCTCCAGAACTATAGAAAATAAACCTGTGTTGGAAATCTGTGAGAGTAGAAATAGGCCACCTGCTGTCACCAAGTAGGTCCCTTCACGGCTCCTATAGAAACTGTATGTCCTAAGTTTGTAATTCAGGGATCCTGTGATCTGGACCAAGAGCCCTTCTCCAAGGCCCCATCCTACTACATCTACATCCCGTGTCCCCCTCTGTCCAGCTTCCTGGGTGACCCACTGCTTCCCTAACAAGGCCATGGTATACGTCTGGGTGTTTACACACTCTGAACCCCCAAGTCATGGGAACTATCCCCTCTGCTTCTGGTCATCAAATCCTATTCTCAAGGGTGGGGGAGTAGCCCAGAGATAGAGCACGTGCTTAGTGTGCACAAGACCCTGGGTTCAATTCCCACCACTGCAACGACAACAAACTTCCTCTTCCTTTAAATCTTAGGTCCCAGCTCAGCTCTGCTTAATGCTTCCCTGAGCCCCTGTGCCAGGGGCCCCTGTGCTGTGGCCACGGCACATGGTGTGCACCTCCATTGGCCAGACTGGTTGTCCACCTATCCCTCCTGAAGCAGGACTGCTTCCATAGAGAGAATGTCAAGCACAGCCGGGAACTTAGACACGAGCAGCCAGCCAAGCCGAAACTGCAAGGCGCTCTCTAAACAAATCCCACAATAACGCCCCTGGCTGACCTGAGGGCCATCAGTGTCCCCTCTACCTGTGGATCCCCAGAGCTGCCAAGTCAGCATCTGCTCATCTGAACCCACGGGTCCGGGTGGGCACCCCAGCTCTTGAAATCAGGGGAGAGCTGCGAGCCAGGGATGACTCCTGCCCGGTCTCGGAGTCCCCTCCTCGGCCACACTTGCGAAGCACTGAGTCAGGAGCTTCTTCGGGACGCCAGGAGCCCGTGCAGAGGCTGCCTCCTCCCGACGTCCACACAGACTCCTGGCAGACAACAGACGGGCCTTCCTGTTCACCGCTCCTGCAACGGCGCATCCTCACACATTCCTCCAGAAGGTTCTGGAAATGCCCTGTTATGAACATTCCACAAAGACTGCCTTTGTGGGGTGGGGGCCTGCCGTGTCACTGCGTGTGCTGATGCATGCTAAACTCTGGATCATTTTCTCAACGAGCCACAAAACTACGAGACCTAGACAATTTGTTAGGCCACGGCTCAAGGAGCTAAAACCTCTTTCTTGCATACTCCCTACCAATTATAACTTTGGCAATGCATTTAGGAAGGCTGTGGCTTTATGAATTTGTTTCTTGAAGGATGTTAAACAAATCCACTTTTCAATTTAAAAACGAAACGGTATCAGGTGGCAAGGCCCCAGAGCCTCCATCTCCAGCCTTGCTGGAGACACAGAAGCGAAATCTCCCCCACAAACCAAACATGGAAGCCAAGTCAGTTATTTAAAACAAATACTTGCTAAATGGAAATATATTAAATGTGGCCTTACTGTAAATTCCAAAGGAGTAACTTGTGAAACTAAGCAGTGTCGGTGATTTTCTAGCTCAGGAATAAAGGAGGGACCAGGGGCTGAATGGATCTGCAATTCCTTTGCCCTCTTTTACAAATAAAAGAGCTGAAAATGTTCTCGATTTTTCCCCAGGTTGCGGTGAAAGAATGAAAAGGAGAGAGAGACAGAGAGAGAAGAGAGAGCCATCTTCAATTCTGCACCGGCACAGGTGTTAATGGCAGCATTAAACTGCTCGGGTGTTGAAGGACGATGGCATTTTGCATTTCTGCCACACACCCTAACTTACCTGCACATAATTTGCCTCTGCAGCCACTGATTTCTGATCTACACTCTGAATTCTGTGATGTCAAAGTGCTCGGCAAGAGGCTAAGTGCCTGCAAGAACAATGAACAAATTGCCAACTCTGTCCCCAGCAGCTGTCAAGGATGAGTGAATCCCTTCTTTCTGGCCTTCAATTTCCCGAGTGCTTGAGAGCTGTCTGAATGCGGGGTGATGAGAGCAGCGAGCATGGTGCTGTGTGAGATGTGCGGTATTTTTGTCTGAATTGGAAAAGAATATCCTCAAAAGAAACAAAAAGATCTTAACTGCTAGGGCATTTTACTCAGAGAACAAAGGTCTCCCTCTTTTTCAAAAATAAAAATAATTTTAAGTAAATTTCTAATACCAGAAAAACTTCTTTAAAAATGAACGTGTTCTCCAAGTGTGACATTGGATTCAATTTAAGGTCACTTTCTTACAACTCCATTATGTGGAGATATTAAGAAAAAGCCACTGTGTATGGGCGTGAAGACGGATGGAGAAAAACATGTGCTGATCGTTAGGAAACTGCCAAGCCCTCTAACACCGCTAGGACGCAGAACTCTGGGCCCCAGGGCACCAGGCTGGGGGCTGCACTTGGTGCTGTTCCCCGGTGCTGTACAGGAAGGTGAGGACGGGCCCCAGGTGAACACCACCAGGTGGACCTGAATTCCAGCTGTGTGTCTACAAACACCCACTCCGCTGGCACAGGCTTGAGATGGGTGCAGAGGCTCTAGGTCAACAGGACAGGGGGAGACACGCTTGTCCAGTGGTCACACCACTGGATGACCTCATGCTTCTGCCTCCTGGCCCCACACGGCAAAAGGGTGGAGAGGGTGGGAGAGAGGTGACAATCACTGGAAATGTAGCAAGGAGGCCACAGCCCTTGGTCAGGCGAATGTTCTATACCAGGGCTTCACAGCTACTTGGCTAACGCACTGAACTCACTGGGGTCTGCCGGTGACTGATGGGTGACTGGAACCAGGCAAAAGCTTCCTGCTGCATCTGCCTCCTTTCCTATCTTGAAGTTTGGGTCAGATTCCTCCAACTTTGCACCTTATTTTAATCCCTGAAGTGGCCACTAAAACTGGTAATGTAAGGTGATTATCCCTAAATTTTCCTAATCTCTTTCCTCCCCCTTTGAGGCTAAAGACACCAAGAGATTTTCAAGACTACCTGGGACATCGTCATCACCAGACCATCAGCAACAGCTTTCACAGCGTCCTGTTCCAGACCACTGGAGTGGCACCTACCCGTCCCCAGCCACCGCTGTAAACCCGGAGCAGGACTCTGACTGCCCCAGTGAACTCCTGCTTGCTCCTCTGGTCACTTCTCCCAAAATCACTTCTCCTAAGCTTACGGAAAGTTCTAGGGATAGCGAGCCTCGCAGGCCATCGTCTGCCCGGGCACGAGCAGGACCCCACAGAACTGGACCTGGGAGGGAGGATGAGAAAGACCTCGGTCTGACCAAGGCTGCTTGCTGTACTTCCTGCTGCCCACCCTTGCTCCTGCCCTGCATCGTCCTGGAGCTATCAGGGCCTGGAAGACAGCTCTTAGGAGGGGCTGGACTCACTGTGGCCACACTGAGAACCAATTGGCTTCCTGTTCCACCTTACTGGCCTCACGGCGCGTGCCAATCTGGGGCGCCAGAATCAGGCCTGGTCTGGGACTCCGGCAGCAGTTGTTCTCTGATTAGCCACGAGGTCCCATGTGGGCTGTCAGTATGGACGCTTGCTCCCTCACCTGTGGAATCAAGACCACAAAATCTGCCTTCTGTGGCTCCCAAGAGGATTAAAAAAATGATTAAAGTCAAGTCTGTGGCTTGGACTAACGGGTCAATAAATATGAAATGCTTTGATTACGAATTTCATTATTCTTGATAATGATTTATGTGAGATCTACCTTCAAGCCTAACAAATAATTGGTGGATGTTTCAGCTGTTTTTAAGCATCACAAATGACATTTTACTGTGAAACAGCCGTGAGTGGAGTCATAACCATTAATAGGAAGCAAGGCATTGGAATTATTGATTAAATGAAACACAGGAATAAGGAAATTCATCAATTCAACCAAGCATTTCCTGGGAGCCCAGAATGTTCCTGTCCCGGAGCTGCCACCCTGGGTGTGGGTGGGACACAGCAGTTCCACAGGTGGGCGTCACGCTGGGCCTTCTCTTGGCTGATGCCTCAAGAGTCAGGATAAGTGCTTATTTCTGCGCCACCACCTCGTTAGCCGCAGATCTTAGCATTGCCACCTGAACCAGTTGTCACTCAGGTAGCTTCCCATGTGACAAACAATGCCAAGAGCGTCTCATGGTCTGCTAACAGCTGTGATTACATCTTGACATGAAAGAACACATCTTTTTTTTTTTTTTTTTTTTTTTTTTGGTACCAGGGATTAAACTCAAGGGCACTCGTCCATTGGGCCACATCCCCAGCCCGTTTTTGTATTTTATTAGAGACAGGGTTTCACTGAGTTGCTAAGTGCCTCGCCATTGCTGAGGACACATCTTTTTGAAGGACAACAAAATACATTTCTTTCCTCTCCTTTCTTCCACACCCCCAGCCCAGCTCCCGCCCCGGCCATCTGGGGAGGAACCGTAACATATCGTCAGGTGCTCTGGCTCAATACCCTGGAGTTAGGAAAGAAAACGAGCCTTTGAACTCCAACTGACCTTCTTTCTTAACTTTCTGAACCTAGTTACCTGAACCCCCTCACCTCCATCAGGGGAGCTACTGGGCGGAAACGGGAGAACAAAGCCCAGGTCCGCTGACGTGACGCTCACTGAAGCCCTTCCATGGTCTCTCTGGGAAAGACGAACACGATGGAGTTCAGGCCTCTTCCTTCTAAAAGCTAAGTGCACTGATTTAAGGACACCTCCATATCAAATTGCCTACCCCCAACAGTGACAAATAAGAATCTAAGTTTTTGACTTTAATCGATTAAAAAAAATCTACATAGCAGTGACACCATGGGGTTCCATTAACTAGCTCCTGCGTGAGGTGGACCTGTAGCTCTGCAGCTGGGAAACCTCCACACAAATCGCATGTGCTCAGTGCGTCTGTTTCCTACCTGGTCGGTGCCAATTAAGTCTGTTATTATTATTGTGCTATTTACTGACGTGTTACATAAAGTACGCCATGACTATGAAAAGAAAGTTGACTTTTACATGAAAATGAAGTCAAAAGCTTTGAAAAGACTAAAAAAGATGACTCACTGTAAAAGCTGCTGTCAACTCCGATGTGTGTGAGACAGCCAGAAGAATCATAAAGACCTGAAGGGTTCAAATTGCCACACCCGTTGTCTCCGCTTCTCGCCCGACTTTGAAGGTAAGAGCACTCACTAGCTCTCTGGTGGGGACGCTCAGGGGAACAGTGGCCTTACATCAAGTCAAAGCAAGGAAGCGCAAACTGACACACGGGTGTTCTGAAATGGACACACGTGTACAGATTCCAGTTACAACACAGCGTGCGAGGCAGGTATGTTCGTGACGATCCACCGCGGTGCGGCACAGGCTGCGCCCTGCCTTGTTATTTCATGGGGTGCAGAAGGGACGTCCTCAGGCTGTGCCTAGCCCTGCGTGACTCCACTGTGTAAATTCACGGTTTGCCACGAGTTGCTTCATCTTGAGTACAAGCACCAAGGTAGACGCGTGGCTCTATGCTTTGTTGGAACAAGTAAACAACCACATCTGCACAGCAAAGCCACAGAGCACAAACTGATAAATCAATTAATCAGGCCAATAAAAATGACCACCTGTGAATTTATCAAATTAAATAAAAGCACATGGATGCGTGAGTGTGCCAACCATCTACCTGAAGAAACAGACTCATGAGCTCATGGAACACAGAGTGAATGAAGGACCCGTTTACCTGAGGCCCATAAAAGAAGGAGCACCTGAGACTGGTCATGGCAGACAGCAGGTCCACAGGCAAGAGCTTCTGACTTTGTTCCCTGCCTTCAGCTCAGCTAGGTGTCCCTGCTTGACGTGGCCCACTTTGAAACTGCCTGCCATCTAGACCCTGGGCTAGAATAAGTTCCAAGCACTGAAAGCTGTGCGTCTGAACCAGTTCTTCATCTGGTTCCTAATCTAACCTGACCACCGTGTGTGTGTGTGTGTGTGTGTGTGTGTGTGTGTGTGTGTGTGTGAGAGAGAGAGAGAGAGAGAGAGAAAAGAATGATGTTTGACTTCAGTATTACAGATATCAACAACTAAGATTGGAATAAAATAACCTGTGATGGCCCAGTTTGTGACTGCCAGGTGACCTGTGAGTTCTGGGTGAATTGTGAACTAATTGCAACTGAGGAAAAAAGAGGCCGCTGGTGAACTGGCTGTTAGTAAATTCTGACATTGTGGAAAGTCACAGATGTGTTTGGTCTATGTTAATGGCATAGCTCACTCACAAACACCACCTTCTCATATATTCTGATTAGCAACCAATGATGTTTATGCATTATATTGGATAAGATGCTTCTGTAGCATTGTAAATGCAGTTTTTTGTTCATTCTTTTTTTTAATATTTATTTATTTGCTTTAGTTGTACACAATGTGTTTATTTGTATGTGGTGCTGAGGATCGAACCCGGGCCGTGCACGTGCTAGGCGAGCACTCTACCGCTGAGCCACAACCCCAGCCCTCTTTTTTCTTTTTTAAGATCAAAAGGACATTAGAATCTCTGGGTTCAAAAGACATTTCCAGACCAACATTCTTTTCTGAAAGGGAACTGAGCATGTACAGTTGAGCTTGTTGTCCACAGGGGCAGCTGAAACGGGGACCCCTTAGTCATGGCTGCCCCAGCAGGCAGTAATATTTCCAGCTGACCAGAGAGATGAGGCACTTCTATGTGAATGTGATTAGTTTAGCTGTCCCAGCTCTGTGCACACTGACCGGCTGCTTGCTGGCCCCAGGGACATGCATCTTGTGTCTGAGCAACGGGGAAGGTGAAGTCAGCAAGAGGAAACGGGCCCGTAGCGCCTACCATGGGATTCCTAAATTCCCTACAAGCATTCTACAAGAGAGGGACTGGAAATGAATGGCCTCGTGGAGACCAAAGAGTAATTGTGAGAAGGATTTGATTCTCAAATTTTTTGCTGCATCCTGGGCCTGATAAGGAAGCTCTGAGCAGAGCTCTTCTGTGTATCCCTGTGAACAAGATGGAGGAGGGACGGAGAGCTGCAGGCCTGAAGGGCAGCACGGCTGGCCCGGGAGATGTCTGTGAGCCACCGTGCCTCTGCTTTGTTGTCCTTGAAGCAAGGGACGAAAGGAAAGGAACAGGAGCTAGGTCTCCCAGGAATTCCAAACAGAAGCAGCAGAGGAAGAGCAGCAGGGTCAGGGAAGGAGCCCAAGCAGCACAGAACTGCACCCCCGGACGCCCAACACTGCCCACGGGTCAGAGAGGCCGCAGCATGGCGGTGGACTCGGACACAGTGACCGCTCCCCGGGGCTCTGGTTCTGCAGCCCACCCTGGCCTCTCTCAGGGCCTGGCCACCATGATGTGCTTGCGTGAGAGGACGTCTGAGAGGGCTATTTTGAGACCAGAGGATTTTGATGGCTAATAGGGTTTGTTGAAGCTTGAAAGACAAGACCATCTAGAACTGTTCACAGGAGGATGACTTAGCAGGAGTTATTTAAAGCCGTGCATCGTTTTTGCCTCCTCCACGTGCGAGGCCCTCTCTCGGGCATTACGCAACGTGGCCACAGGAGTGCAAGGGCCCTTGCACCCATGCTGCCCCTTGGCAGGGCATTTGAGGGGAACTGGGACAGGGGCAATGTCAACATGGGCATCATGGTGCTACAGAAATACCGTGATCTTCAACTATTGCCGCCCGCCTTCTTGCTAACGACCCAGCTTCACACTTGAGGACGCAGAGACCACAGGGCGCTTTCCCCATCGTCCACACACGGCTGCCACGCATGTGTGGACAGACACAGCTGCTCTCTGTCTCCTCTCCTGTCACCACACACAAGCTGCCCTTGTCCCCATCCAGGCCTGGTCTCCCTGCCGTCCCTTTCCTCGGGCCTCGCTGCTCTCGTGGCCCTCCCCCACCCTGGCATCTGCTTCTCCTTGCGCGCCGATTGTTCCAACATACCCTAAATCATCAAGAAGCACGTAAGCCCCTCACGCCACGGCTCCCACAGGCACCCCTTCTCCGGCCCCCCAGCACCGTGAAACCAACGGGGCTGCCCAGGGCCAGTGTGCTCTTCCTCAGCTCCACACTCTGTGGCCCACTGCAGGGTGGCCTGCCCAGGGGCCTGCCCTTGTCCACGTCAGCAGTGACCCCTATGCACCCAAATCCTCTGGTCTCTTCCGTTAGACGCCCCCTCCAAGGAACTCCACACTGTCATCTCTCCTGACTTCTCTCCCTCTACTGGCTGCTGCTCAGTCTCTGAGCCCCGAGGCTGCCCTGCCTCTGCTTCCCTGCTCCAGCTATGCTCTCCCCAGGTGGCCTCAAACCTGCCATCTAAATGCTAGTGACACCCAGAATTGCCTGTCTCACCTTACCTTTCTTCTGACCTCCTGTCTTGGATTTCCAGGTGTTAGCTGGACCTCCTGTCTGGCTGTCTCCTGGGCACCCCACAATTAACTAGGCCACACATGCTCAATGGAGCAAGATCACCCTGGGGGGGTAGGGACTAGTTCTTGGTAGTGGGGGCAGCAAAAGCATTTTGGATATTATACTGCTTGTGGCCCTCCAAAGCACACTCTACCCGACAAATATCTTACTTCTTAGTATTTAACTCTTCTTAATTACATTTAAATTTAACTTCCTCCTTCCTGTAGGAGGATGGCAATGAGGGGAAAGGTTAAGAAACAGGGAGCTGGCTCAAAACCAAGCTTGTGAACACTTCTGCACTTGAAAAGTGCCACCAGCCTCGTATGGCTCAAACAGAATTTGAACACTTTCCCCCAACTGTGTATTCGCCTTCACTGCTTGAACTGTTGGTAAAGGTCCACTTGGCACTGCCCAGAAAACATGCCCAGATCCACCAGGACCTCCTCCCCCCCGCTGACTACCTCAGCCCCAGACAAAGCCATGCCTGGTCGAGCTCCTCTCAGAGCTCCTGGGTGACTCTCCAGGGTCACACCATCCCCCTCTCCAGGTGCACACCCACGCCCCTCTCCAGGTGCACACCCACTCCCCTCTCCAGGTGCACACCCACTCCCCTCTCCAGGTGCACACCCACGCCCCTCTCCAGGGTCACACCATCCCCCTCTCCAGGTGCACACCCACGCCCCTCTCCAGGGCACACCCCACACCCCTCTCCAGGGCACACTTCTTGCTGTTCTCCATGCTCTGTGCCACAGGGCCTCTAGGAAAACTAAGTCAATGATGTCACTTCTGTTTTTTTTTTTTTTTTTTTTTTTTTTTTTTTTTTGGTACCGGGGATTGAACTCAGTGGCACTAGACCACTGGGCCACATCCCCAGCCCTTTTTCATATTTTATTAGAGACAGGGTCTCACTGAGTTGCTAAGTGCCTCGCCATTGCTGAGGCTGGCTTTGAACTCGTGATCCTCCTGACTCAGCCTCCCAAAGTGCTGGGATTACAGGCGTGCGCCACCGTGCCCGGCGTCACTTCTGTTTTAAAGTTTCCAGCCCTTTCTGTCTCAAGTACATCAAGGCTGGCCTTCTTCTTTGCGGGTGCTTCCCTCCAGCAGTCCCCATCTGGCTAAGTGAATCTTCATAGATATGGTTCCTCTAAGCTGAAAAACCATCTCACATCCATTTGCAGGCGGAACATCTATGACAAATGAGCATTCCTTTCTCTACCATCTCAGTCTGACTCAGACACTCACTCCTCAAGGCACCAAACACTGGGGAGCCTACTGTCTATGGAGAACACCTATTTGAATACTGCTGAGCAATGCCAGCTCCCTGAGAATTACATGCAAATCACATTAACCCCAAGTGTGTCTCATAACAGAGAAACACTCCATCCTGTCTGAACCCAGCTGAATTTAGGCATAATATAAAAAATAAATACATCCAATATTCATTTTGTTTCTTACGTTTAATTGCTAAATCAACTACAAGTTAATAGCTAATTAAAAACACCTCCTCACCAGAAGCTACAACATCAGAAAAACCAAGCTGATCCTTTACTTTGGCCAAGCAGTAACAATGGGTCCGAAGAAGCAAATCAGATTCCTCACCCCTGTCCCAGAGACTCTGGGGAAAGCAGCAAGGGGTCAGCTCTCCTTGGCAGGGATGGAGGGGGGCTGCCAAGGAGCTGCCACCTGCCAGAGCTGCCCCGCTGCCCAGCCTCCTCCTGAGGCAAAGGAAGAGTGGGAACAGATTACAGGACCAAGACCCTGTGCAACAAACCCAAAGTGGGAGCTATTTATGGTTCAGTCTCCACCAAAGGAGCTCAGCCCTGCAAAATACTTGCCCACCTTTCCTAAACCCATGTCCACCCTGGTGCTTCACAGCTGTGAATCCAAGTTGGTAACTTAGGATCGTCCAGCTCCTGCAACAAACTTCTCTCAGTGTTCTCCCCTGAACACAGGGTCAGGAGCAAAGGTGTGGCTGTTCAGAGTAATCATGGAAAAGAAGAGGAAAAGAGGGCTCCTCTACTCTTCTCTCCCAAACCTCTGCATCCCAAGCAGATCAATGGCACAGAGGCGGAGGCAGCAAATCAAACTGGAAAAATCCGTCTTTTCTACCCATGAAAAATAGATTGCACGCTGAGATAAGTGGCAGGTGCTAAGCAGCAACTCATGTGGCTAGACAGGGAGAGCTCTCGCCCCTTATGGGGACGGTTAATATTTACACGTAAAGCATTAACAGTTAGCACTCTCTAACTCATCCCGAGAGCCTGCATCCATGGGCGGAGTCGGAGGACCTGGGGCTGCAGCGTGAAGCACTCAGGCAGCGGGTCTGATAGACAAGGCAAGAGGAGCGTGTGGTGCAGGGTTTCTGTTTTGGACCATTAGAATCCACTGAACTGAAAAGATCAAGCTGTCAGAGTTCATTTTCTTCCTAAATCAACCAAACTGTGGAATAACACAAAATATTTCACTTTACAACATAATTTGTATCTTCAATTTACTTGCAGCTCTGGGAATTTGACAGGTACAATATTAAGTAAAAACCCTTCTCTGAAGTCTCGATGGAAAGGTTAACAGCCGACAGCAGCTCCCGGCCGCTGGCCGACCTGCAGCCTGGCGCTGGCTTGGGCTTGCGAACACAGATCTCCCTCGCAGCCTTCCGTGGGAGATTTAGGACAAATTTCAATTAAGGAAATGCACTAGTTCTAGATCTTCAAGAGCATAGGAGGTTTTCCTGCTCACCATGGAGTGACAACAGGAATTAGTTCTGTGTGGACCCCAATATAAAAAGGGTAACTGCATTCATTCCTGAGAAGGGACGGCTTTGAACGTACTCCATAATGTCTGACCAGCTGACACTGTGACAGAGAGCATTCCCTACTGAAGTTCATTCTTTCAGCCAGACAGTTCAACAGACACTGTTTGTTGAGTACCTACTATGTGCTAGGCAAGGTTACAGTACCCTGTGCAGCCTCTAAGATGATCAGGAGAGGTTTCCCCCGCTCAGGGTCCCAGATCGACACCCAAAGGTACAGAATTCCATGTCAAACACAGTGGTGCCACACGAAAGGGCCTTGTACAAACAAAACCAGAAATGTCACAATCCTGTTAACACTTTGATTCTAGGAGGAAATCATATTAAATATTATTATAGCTTCTTAATCCGGAAATGCATTCCATATGTACATTTTTAAAGTTTGAGATACTACTCTCAGGTTGTTCTGAGGATGGAGACAATTTATTACCCAACTTTATTTATGATCTTGTGTCTAGGAAGTAGCAGGATGTGGATAAGTACAGGTCCATGTTTGGCTCCCCAGATGACTTCTTAGTAAAAACTGCACCTCATGGAGACACCCCACTGAAGGACAGCCAGCCTGCGACCTGGACGGTCCCCAGCTGGTGAGTCCCTTTAGCTTCCTCATGCAAGCCTTCAAGAGGCATTTTAAGTGTCACCCAACAAAGACACTTCCAAGGGGGATGAAGAGAGCAGCGACTGAGCAGAGGGCATCTGCAGCAAACACGCCCGGCCAAGGCTCTCACCCAGAAGAGACACACAGCGTAGAACAAGGGACAAGAGAGGAGACGATAACACCAACAGTAGTAGTGATACCACGTAGAAGCCCTAAATGGGGAGATAGCTAAGATTGCGGTTAGCTGTGAGCCATAAAGATGTTCAAGCATCACCACCTTCCATGATCTCGCAAGACGTGGCCTGGGACATTGCGGATCAGGTCACCACTTTCCATGATCTCGCGAAACTTGGCCCAGGACATTGCGGATCGGGTCACCACCTTCCATGATCTCGCGAGACTTGGCCCAGGACATTGCAGATCAGGTCGGCGCCATTTGGTGGTGGTTAGAGGAGTGTGATTTGCAGGTAGGAGTTGTTCTTGGAGCCGGAGAGAGAAGCTGGCAGAATAAAGAGCCTGTTCGTTTCCAGTCTGCCTCTGAACTTATTCCCGCGGTTTTGTTGCTGCAGGCGGCTATAGCTGCAGTCAGCGACAACACCAGTTTCTCACAAATGAAGAAAGAGGTGATCAAGGTAATGAGCGACCGAGAATGTGAGCTCGGTGAAACACACACACCAGCAGCTTGGTTGAAACAAGGAAATCTCCTGCTGGTGTTATGCACTGCTGAGCCTATGCAGCAGCTGGGGCGTGATCTGTGCACACGAGTGTCTGTGTGTGCACATGCACACAGGTGTGCATGTAAATAAAAGTGTAAGAAACCACTTTGGGCAACAGCAAACCTTTCTCTAAAGTCTTGGGAAGGAAAATGGCAGCACATGTGGAGGTGACACCACACAGACCTGGTGAGTACACATCCCTGTGCCCAAGAAGAGAAGGAGGGAGGAAGGAGGACAGCTCTGAAGACAGTGACGTTAATGTCACCAAAACTGAGTGCCATCCCCATTGCCACGACCCCAGGAGCAGCACTGGCTGAGGGCCTGTGGGCGCCCAGCCCCTCCCCCTTCTGCCTCAGTGGTCCTTCCCAGGAAGGTGCTGGCATCTCACATTCTGGCCTCAGCCCGGGGTCAAGAGCACTGGGCTCTAGAGTCTGACCTGTGGCTCTCATGCCCAGGCAATTCGTGTCCCCACTACATCTCAGACCCTGCACCATCCCTGGGGCCTGTGGCTCTGATGCTTTACGATGCTGAGGGAGACAGGACCACGATTTTGTGAAGCGATGCTTTTGAACAAAGGCAGCCTCTGCAGCCCAGCCCTTTCCTTAACCCTGGCCCTGTCCCATGAGACAGTTCCAAATGATATTTCCCCAAAGGTAGAGGGCAAAGCTGGTGATGCAATCATCTGCACATCAAGCAAAACTGTAACCTGAATATATGAAAAAAAATCTGTAAGAAGTAAGTGAATTTGTGAAAACAAAAAAAATGATATTTTATAATATACTTTTTCAACACAGCAGGAAATGCTCCAAATCTCCAAGGAAATGTCTTGCTTCCAGTCACCACCAGAATTCTCGGACGTGGAGAACAATGACATAATATTATCTCCATAGAAACAGAAGTGGCCAGTCACAGCTTGGTGGCTACTCCAGGCCAGGCCCTGGACAGAGTGCTTGATGGGCACCCCCTTGTCCACTCCCCATGACACCCCAGGAAGCTTCCCTTCTGTCTTCAACTCACAGTGAAGAAGCTGCAGCTTGGGGTGAGATCGCCAAACCCACCGAGCCAGGAGGAGGTGGAGCAGGGGTGTGAACAGAGACCGTGTCTCCAGAGCCACAGGTCCCCGGCACCATTTTAAGGTGACTTCTGGCTGCAGATGGAGAGAAAGGGAGGTGGGGAGCTGGGACTCTGCAGAAGGAGGCGTGTGGACAGGACCCAAGGCCACAGGAAAGACATTTGCTAATGTTTCTGCACGTGTCTTCTATGCCAGGAACTAGTGGGGGCAGCCCTGGCATCTAAATTCATGTCAGCGTGACTCCATCTTGTGACTCCCAACACCCATCACTCTGTCACCTTGAGCCATGCCCTCGGGGATCTGCTCTTGGCAGGGAGACTGAGGAAAAACCACTTCCAGTGCTCAACACCCTCCTAGGGAGTGCAGGTCAGCGATGCCATCTTCAGCAGATACCTGCTGTCATTTATTCTACAGGGCGCTGGTTTTGCTGGGGTCAGGGGCAGCGAAGGGTGGCTGAGAAATGGGGCAATAAAAGGGAGCCATTGCAATGAGTCATATATTTTGATTGGTTACTTGGTCTCCCAGAGACTATTGTCCTCCATAAAATGAGACACGGGTGACACTTCAGGCCCAGTGACGTTTTTGCAGCAGAGGCTGACTGCAGCACCCCTGGCTTCCATCAGGAGATGCCAGCAGCCCCTCTTCCCCCAGAGGGAGCGACTGTCCTCTAGGGGTGAAATCGCCTCTGGCTGAATCTCCAAAGACACCTAGGACATCTCTGGACAACCTACCTAGCCAGCCTCAGTGAACTTGACCCCTCCTCCCAGTCTTGACTTCAAACAGCAGCCCACACTAGGGGCCTTCAGCTGCACAGGCTGCACAGGCCCCGTTGCACTGGGGGCAAAGCTTAGACTGGGAGAACCCGGAGGACCTGGAGGAGGACCGTAATGAAGTGTATCTCCTCTATGTTGCTTTCAGGTGAGAGATTTTGCATGCACAAGAGGCAGAAGGCACTTGGCTTCAGTCTTTGTAAAGTGCAATCTCCAGCACTAAGTGCCAGCAGACGGCAGGAGCCACAGCATCCAGGAGCGCACAGCGAGGCGTGCACAGTCAGGATCCTTAAACAGACTGGCCTTTAAAAACTTCCTCTGAATGAGTATCCCTAACTAAGAGCCCTGGCTGAGAGCCCTTTGTCACCGCCATTCCTCTGAGAGTACTTTGATTTTTCATCCCGGGATTAAATAAAGAGGCATTTTGAATCAAGTGCACCATATAAAATATCTAGGCTACGTGAAATAAATTGGTTATAAAAACCAGGTATAAGGAGGAAATTATTTGTTTTAATCAGCCAACAAAGAGCAGAAGCACACGTGCCACAGAGAGTAGGAAGAATGACTCATGAGAGGCAGGCTCAGGAGGAGGCGCGGGGTCTGGCAGCTTCCACCCCAGAGAGGGCGTGCACGCTGTGCCACGGTGGGGCCTCAGAGCTGCATTGGGAGGACTGCCGACACCCTGCTCCCCAAAGAGCATCCTCGGGCAACGACGGAACAGGGCCACAGCAACGTGCAGGACCTTCTCCTGCTGGGCGGGCCAGAGCTGCGGCTGCACCACCTCAGCCCACCAGGAGGAAGGCCTCAGGGCCCTATGCCTGCAAGTGGGCTTCAGAGCTGTGGGCCGTCTCGGGTGGGGTCAAGTTTCCTCGGCAGGAGGAAGGTTCAAAGGCAAGATCATGAAGTGCGTGAGCCAGGTCAAGTGCAAGCCTGCAGAGTTCCAGGGAAATTTCATCCCAGAAATATTCCACTATACGGAATTTGAATTCCCATTTCTTTACTAAATATATATATATATATATATATGTTTTTTCCTTTTGGTCCTTGGCTTGCGGTGTTGTCACCATGCTCATGTCAACAGCTACTGTCTTTCAGAGGAAAACATAGTTCTCAGGCGAGGCTAAAATCGACAAGCTGTTGGATGTGCAAACCAATAAATTTAGTATGTAAACTAATTAATTTAGAAGTAACAGCATCAGCTGAAACCCTAGGCTTCTAGGAAAGAAAGGGGAAGGATGCTGCGAAGTTATAACCCCAGGGTCCCCAGAGCCCTACAGACTTTGTCGCCACGTTTTCAAGCCATGCAAAGGCTGTGCAGCTGTGCGCACTTCACAGGGGCAGCATGCCCTCTGAAGCAGGCTGAGTGGGTGGGAAATCACGCAGTCCTTCAGGCCCAGCCATCCTCAGGCCGCCCCGTGGCCTCTGCAGCAGGTCCAGCACCCAGGTGCCCCAGCCCCGTCGCTCCCACCCCCAGCCAGGGCAGGCACAGTGCTGTCATAGGTGTGAAATCCAACAGCAGTGGCCTGCAAGTTCACTTTCTGAGCAGGAACGGGATTGACTGCGAGGAAACATGGCGTCCCAGGTCGGCTTCAAGTCTCAGGGCCCTTTCCTCTCCTGGCTAGATGCCACATTGACTGTGGCAGAAAGATCAGTGAGCGCACCATCCTGGACTCTGGCCACCGGATGGACGTGACTCATGAGTGGGAAACACTTTCTGTATACAAGGGGGAGAAACTGCTGTATGGAGATACAGATGGGAAGGTCACCTCCTGGGGTGTCTGTGGTCGGTACTGGACGTGGACATTAGGCGGGGGAGTCACAGGAGGAAGGGGGCGGGGAGGCCACAGAGGAGGAGGCAGGTCCCCGTGCACCGGGGTCCCAAGCGTGGAAGGGGCCTCTGTGAGTCAGCGGCCAGCTCTGTGCCGGGTGCTCTGGGACGGAGGCCACGTGGCCGTGATACGAAAACGGGCTCACAGAGACAGGGAAATGCACGAGGGCACGATCCACAGCCTCACAAGCTCTGGGTGGGGACGGGAGTCCCAAGTGTGAAAGGGCAGCAGGAGGCCGGCTGATTCTGGACACAGTGACTCCAGCCAACAGATGCTGACCGCAGGTTTCCAGTGGCCCAGTGGTCAGCACCCAGACAAGACCCCGGAGCAGGCCAGCAGCACCCGCTCCTCCTGCTCAGTTATCCTCCAGACGGGGCCAGTCACCCCCCCCATGGCTGCGGCCCTCGCGGGTCAGGGACGTCTCCGGCGCGTCAGTCAGATGGAGACAGTGCTCTCTTGTTGCCGCGGCGGAATTCTGATTCCCACCGACCCCTCCCCTGCGGGCCTCTCCTGCTCAGTGTCTCACGTGTCAAGACCTCGTCACCAACTGTCAGAGTCCCCAGAGAAGCGGCCATCGGTGGTCTTGAACCAGTCCATTTCCCCCTTTTGCTTTCTTTTCTGCTCGGCTTCAGGTGCTCTGGCTTCCAGAAGACGCCAAGTTTCCTTTAGGATTTTACGTGTTCTCTTCTGTAGTCATGATCATCTGCGAATCATTACGTGCAAAACACACTCTGTCTTCAATAAAAACGTGCAGGAAGAAACCACAAACGATGAACTTGTTCTCCTTTAGGCCTCAGCCCAATCTAGAAGATAGTTAGTCAAGGACAAAATCTTCGCCAACAGAGAGGGCACTGAAAACACTGAGAATCACAAACAGCAACAACCCTGAGGAGCTGAAGCCACTGGTTTCGCTTGTTCTCATCTTAAGAGGGGAGGGCTAGCCGGGCGTGGTGGCGCACGCCTGTAATCCCAGCACTTTGGGAGGCTGAGACAGGAGGATCGCGAGTTCAAAGCCAGCCTCAGCAATGGTGAGGCACTTAGCAACTCAGTGAGACCCTGTCTCTAAATAAAATACAAAAGAGGGCTGGGGATGTGGCCCAGTGGTCGAGTGCCCCTGAGTTCAATCCCCAGTACCACAAAAAAAAAAAAAAAGAGGGGAGGGCTTGGTGTCCATCAGCCTGCGGAGAATTCAGGCTGGGCTAGGTGGGTTCTAAAGAATTCTCTGCCAAGTCCAAATCGTGGACAAAAGGGGACAGGGTCTGTTACCTGCTATGCAGTGGACAGGAGTGAGCCAAACTCTTAAGAATGTGAAAAGGACCCTCGGCACGACCCCCCCCCCCCACTGCTCAGAGCAGCCATGCCTCGCTCAGGTGGAATTAAAGCAGTTAATCACAAATGCTCTCGTGGAGGTGAAAAGGGAGCCCAGGGCACCCGGCACACTGGTCTGCTTCCAGCTGATGCTGAGGCTCGCGATTCTAGGGGGCATCATTGGTGTGTGACAGATACCCTGCTGGAGTGAAACCACGGTCCAGGATCACAAGAGACACGGACACTTGGCCAAGTGGCGGTTTCCCCATCAGTGGCTGAGAACGATGGGACAGCAGGGCCAGACTGCTGGGCCACGCACCCCCGCTCCCCACCCCTGTGAGTGTACATCAGGAAGAGCTACGGACAGGAGGCCCAGGACAGACCCCAGCCGTCAGCCGCAGGCTGGGCAGGTCTGTGGTTCCAGCACACCTGAGCTGTTCCAGGGAGATCAACACTCGAGCCCCCTGGGACAATGGCAACGCACACTGGATGTGGTCACATTATCTCAAGTGTCATCCTGCCATCTGGCACCGCCAGCCTAGCGCCGAGCTGTAATGTCAGGCCATTGCCAATCAGTCATTCTCTTCAACACGGCAAGCACACGGGGACAGTCCTCTGGGACATCCGTCCAGTCTTAGGCTTTGATTCTTGATTTCCAAGCTGCTGCATCAGCTCTAAGGCACGCTGTCTTTAATCACCTTTCACAAGTCCGGGCACTGAGGAAGGGGAGTTCGCGGAGCCGGCTAAGCAAGCACACAGATATTTAAGAGACCGTAGAGGTGGATTTTCTCCATTTCTCAGCCGTGGGTGGTAAAAGGACATGTCCAGCTGTGCCATTAAAACTTAAATACAAACTCCAGCAGCTTCTGGGAATCACGGCTTATCCGACTGAGGCAAGGCGGGCTCTGACGCGGGCCCCGGGGAGGGAGCAGACTAGCCTGGAGCAGATGAGACGCTGACCTGTGAAGTCGCAGGCGCACAGCAAGGCCACCAGGAGGAGGCATGAGAACACTGCTGTGTGGGCCTATGTCGTGTCCACAGGGGGCTGGTGGGATCCCAGCGCTGGGGAGATCCTGTCCCCCCCCACGCACCCGCAGGACGGGCAGGACGCACAGGAGCAGAGGGCTTCTCCCCAACAGCTCGGGCTGGCACTGGTGACGCAGGAGAAGCAGCGGCGTTTGGCTCCCATGCTCAACCTCCCCTCAGGTAAAGGACACATCTTGCAGGAAAGTTACCTTCTAAGAACACTCGGGTGAAAGCCCGCCACGCTTCCCGGGGGAAACGGGAGGCGCACTGGGGATGGAGGGGCAGGGACAAGGGTTCAGGGCTCGGCTCTGGGGCAGAACTTCAACACCAGCCCGGACCACATCAGCTCCTGTCCTTTGGTAAGTTGCAAACCCCTGCCTCAGTTTCCCTGTGTGCAAAGCAGGCTGTACAGGAGAGCTACTGAAGGGGCCAAGGACACTACTGCACAGGAAGTCCCCATGTCAGGCCCGGTGCATGGAACGCAAGCCACGCGCAGTCACTCTTAGTTCCAGAACCAAGTGTGCAGCACTCCACAGAGTGGCCGCATCTCATGAACATGGAATAAATCCTTCCTCGTGAAGCTAGTGTTCAAGCAAAGGCCTCAGAGACTTCAGGGTCACCAAACCAGGGAGTGGTGAGTATTTGGCCCCATGGAGGCCATAACCTTCTCCAAAAGCCAACTGATGTGGCTTCTGAAAATCAACGCCGTTTACTCCGTGGGTCACAGAATGTGGGGTGAAAGTTGCGATGGCCAGTGCTGCCTCTGCACTTGTGTCCAGAATGCCTCCCTCCTGGCCAACTCTCCCAGAGCTCCCTGGGGACGGGCCCGGTGCAGTGCAGGGTGAGGAAGGTGGGCGTGTGTGAGCTTCTCAGGGTGGAATCTCTACAAACACAAGTGCCTTCCGTGCAGCCACAGCCCCGAGCACACGCACAGGCACACATGCACACGTGGACACCCACACGTGGCAGACCACAGGGAGCTGCAGTGGAGACGCGGCTGGATTCCAGGGAACATGGCCCCCCGAAGCATCAGCACGTCCCAGGAGAAGCCAGACAGGAAGGAGTCCTGCACCAGAGTGCTGTGGCCACACGGGTAATGATCACACAGCTCTGGGGCAGCCCTCGAGGGACGCAGGCTGGAGGCAGGGGCTGCACGGCAGGAAGAGGGAACTGAACAGGGAGAACAGGCTCTCAGTCATCGACAAACTCTGTCAACAGTCATAAACGACAGACTTCGTGTTCTCAAGAGGGTAACGCTCACTGGGAACCCTGAAAGTTAGGGTACCGTGAGGTACAGCTTTGGGGACCACTCATGTCTGAGCTTCGCTGCGGCAGGGAACACCGCGGGGTGTGGAATCCACAACCTGATCACCAGGACATGGCCGGTCAGGGGACAGAGTCCTGGGCATCTCGTCAACAGTGAGATTTCCATTTCCTTAAGTGTGTGTGTGTGTGTGTGTGTGTGTATGTGTGTGTGTGTTTGGGGGGGGTTATTCTTGCTGATTTGTTTGTTTTTGTGGTGTAAAAAAGAAGCCCATTAAAAACACCTCTGTAGCTCTTTAGAGAAATTCTTAATTGTCAATCACAAAAGTAAATCCTATCAGAGGAAAAGGGAGAAAACACCAGTGTTGGATTTAAGTCCCTAATTATCTAGATGAGGATTCACTACCAAGAGAGATCCATCTGCACGATCAAAACCTGCCCAGCAGGGGAAGGCAGAAGCAGAGGCCAGGACCCTGCTCTGGTCCTCAGGCCAGGACTGTGTCTCCAGAGAAGCCAGCCCTGCTGGGGTCCTCACCCTGTGTCCCAAATGCAGTCTTCCTGGGAAAGGAGATCACAGTCACAGCAGCATCTGACCTGAGCTGAGCAGCACTGCTTCCTGCATAGCCCATGGGGACCGGCTCACCATCCTGCAGCTCGCGGAAGATAAGGCCAATTCTGTGCCCTTTGTCACAGAGGATCAGTGACCAAGCGGAGCCAAGAGGAAGGTTGCTGCTGCTCAGGACTTGCCCATGTGGGGGCAAAAGCCATCAAAACGAGGCAGAGCCATCCGGGAAATGCAAATTAACACCACAAGGAGAAACACCACCCACCTACCAGAATGGCTAAAATTAAAAATGGTGACACTTCCTGTTATGGTGTTGATACGAAGAGTCTCCACAAAAGCTCATATATTGGGCAATGCAAGAATGTTCAAAGGTAGGATGATTAGACTAAAAGCTGAGACCTAATCAGATGATTAATCCATTTGATGGATTAATAATTTGACTGGATTGCTGGGTGGTAACTATAGTCAGGTGGGGCGTAACTGGAGGAAGGATGTTACTAGGGGCACGTCCGTGGGGATTATATCTGGTCCCTGGCTCTCCACTCTTTCTTTCTTCCTCTGCTTCTCGGTTGCCATGAGGTGAGCAGCTCTCCTCCGTGACACCCTCTGCCATGATGTCCCGTTTCCCGTTTCACCTTGGGTTGGGAGCATAGCGTTGCTCGACCATACACCGAACCTCCGAAACCATGAGCCAAAACAAACTTCACCTCCTACGAGTTGTTCCTTTCAGGTATTTTGGTTCTAGTGGCAAAAAGCAGACTAATATAATCCTAAAGGTTGGATGTGGGCAAACTGGACCTCTCCTGCTCTGCTGTTGGGAGTGCGGCATGGCACCGCGTGGTTTGACAGTTCCCCATGAACGCCCATGTGTGGTTGCCATATGAGCTAGCACTGCCCTCCTCGGCATCTCTGTCACAGAAACGAAGACTTAATGTCCATTCGGGAGCCTACGCATGGACGTTGGGACAGCTTTGTTCAGAAGAGCCACGACGGCAGCTGGCCCAGATGTCCACCAGGAACATGGGTAAGCAAGCCGACGTCAGCTCCCACCGTGAAATATTCCTCAGCCATGAAAAGGAATAAAGCACAGATGCATGCAGCAGCCTAAATGGGACCCTCGGAGATCAAGCAGAGTGGAAAGAGCCAATCAGAAATGCCATATACTGAAAACTCCATTTATATAATGTTGCAGAAACAGGAGAGCGTAAGAAAGGGAGAATAAGTCAGTGGTTGCCAGGGACTAGGGTGCTGGAAGGGAGAGGGAAATGTGGGGAGACAGGGGCAGGAAGAGGGGCATTTGCGGTGGCAGGAAGGCACATGGCACCCTGGCTGGGAGCAGAGTCGGGAACGCGCACGGGGTAGAACCGACAGAACTCAACACAGCACTGATGGGACACGTGAGTGGGGGACCGGGGTCCAATCCCTGGTCACATGCAGTCCTGCAGTCCTGCAAAGCGTCCCACAGAGGAGAGCCAGGTGCAGCGTCCACGGGGCTCTCTGTCCCGACTCCTAGAAGTGCACGCGAGTCTGTCATTCTCCTCACCAAAAGTGCCATACGACAGAGGCTGAGAGAAATCCACCCCCCAAATCCCTGCAGTTGAGGACTCGACGATCACTGTTGGTGCTTACAGAAATTATAACACCGAGCGCCAGAATAGTCACCAACAGCCTCGATAGGCAGATGATAAGCAAGGCACAAGTTTAATATTTCATGGAGAAAATGCTCATGAGGTTTTGCTTTTTTTTGAATCTGAACTATGTGAAATATAAGTCCTTTCAAACGCTGAGTGTGCAGCTGACACTCACCTTGGCTAACAAAAACCTGTGGTTGAAAGGAGGCAGGGAAGTCACGGCCCGCCGCACCTCTGCCCGTGGCGGGGGCTGAGAGAGCAACTCAGGCTGTGTTTCTCCAGGGGACAAAGCCCCAATTCCTAGTGCCAGAGCTCCCTGTGGGCATGCAAAAGTCACCAACGCTCCACGTCCCCGTCCCCAAATGCCACCCGCATCACAGGAGGGGAGGCACTTCGTAAGAAAGCTGCCTTGGACCCTAGCAGCACTCCTGTCCCAGGGGACGAGTGGGCGTGGGCCCTGCTCGTGACTTACTTGTTCTGCATCATGTTCATTATCACCCAGTCGAAGGGGTACACGTTCTTCCCGATGAGGTTCTTAAACATGATGAAGGTTTCCATCAGAAAATCCTGGAACAGAACACACACCATTGGAACAGCCCACTCAGGAAGAGGGGGACGCCGACGCCCGGAAGGCGTGCGTGGTGAGGCTATAGAAGACTCTTATTTTTAGCTGAACGAAAGCATTCTGAAATCCAATGAAGAGGCACATGGCGGGAGCCGCGTAGCAGCTCTGTCTTCCTGTTTATCTGGGGCCCTCCTGACCGAGCCGCGCTCTCCAGGATGTATTTTGAAAGGATCTCTGGGTACATCTCTCTAAGAGTCAAAAACAGGAGACCCCAAAGGTTACAAATATTCATTCTTGCCCTTTCTGCTTATAGGAGAACATGATTTTTTTTTTTTTCTCCCCAAACCTAACTGGCAGGTTGTACCTTTTCCTTGTTTACTCTAAATCCAATTTTCAAAGGGAAGCCCCCCTCCCCCATAGGTCGAATAAGGCGTATCATTATCCCTCTCCTTTTTTTCTTTTAAAATATCCATTCATTCGCTTTAGTTGTACACAATGCGTTTATCCCTACGTGGTGCTGAGGCTCGCACCCGGGCCGCGCACGCGCCAGGCAAGCGCTCTGCCACTGAGCCCCAGCCCCAGCCCCGCTCTCCTTCTTATGCCATGTAAAATACAAGGCATGACCGGGCCACCTGCACACAGTCAGACTGCAGCAAACCCCTGGAGCATGTGGCCTCGTGGCCAACCCTTCCACACTGCAGCGCCATCCGGCTGAGCCGTCGTCAGTCACGCCTCTGCGTCCCACAGAGGGTTCTCTGTCCTTCCCAGGCCAACCGCAGGGCCAGCAGGGATCAAGGTGTGCCTGGCTCCCCACTCTGCCCCAGGCTGGTGAGAGCGCTCACAGTGACGGGAAGGGGTGCCGCTCCCCCGTGCCAGTTGGAAGTAGGTAATTTCCTACTACAAGGGCTTGATACCTGTTCTGTTCTAACGGGAGCAAAGCAAGGGTCATCCTGCGAGGAGCACGCCTCCAGTAGCCCCGTGTGTGCTCAGGGCCTGCAGGCGGCGAGTTGACTTAGAGAAACGAGGCCATGGTCAGAGAACGCCAAATGAGTGGATATTCCTCATTTATTTAATCTATTGAATCATAATGAGGTGCAGTGGCTGTGAAGGCCAAGGTGGTGAACGGAATTTAAGCAGCCAATACAGTAATTCCCAGCACAAAGTTCCTAACCAGCACCACTTGCAAAGACTCGCAAGCTAAATGTGAGGAGGACAGTCAGGTGATGTCCAAAGTTAACCTGCCTTCTCTGCAGCCTGGATCGCCAGGCCAGGTTCCTGCAAGTCACGTCTATTTTGTGGAGGGTTTTGGTGTACCCAACCATGAATAAGACTCAGGGAGCGACTGTGGCCACCCCTTGTCAAGGGAGACCTCTAGGTCAGTGACCTGGGCAAGGTCAGGAGGGAAAGTCAGCGCAGATGGGTTCCAAACTCTGCCTGTGAGGCCTGCAACCGCCAAACCTCAGGGTGGGAGCATTCCAGGTGTCCCCTGACGCACAGCTGGCTTCGCTCCCCAGTTAAATCACTGAAATTCACATTGCGTGCTGCTTCCCCGCTTTGTCAAGATTTTCCCGTTCTGAGGCCCAGGTTGCACGTTCCGCTGGCTGAGCGCTGTAACTCGGCCACCCCTCCGTTTGCAGGAATTTGCTGGCTTTCTCGTGATCACTCCTCGAAGCCTGATAATTGAGATGCAGGGTCTGGTTCTCCTTATTCTGGAAGAGAAGCATCTTCTCCCAGCTCCTTTTCTTCTCTCGCAGACACAGTCCCGTACTTCATTAGCATGGCTCAGCTGTTAAATTTTGGGACTTTGCTGAACAAACAGAACACTGCCGAGAGTGGGAGACGAGGTTTTGCAAGGCTTCCTTGTGGCTCTGCATAATTCACTAGCCACGGTGGTCCAAGGAACTGCAGCTGCCCAGGACGGCCTGTGAGGCTTAGCAGCCTGTGAAACCGAGGTCCCCAAGTCGACAAGCGATGTCCTGTGAAAGGTTCCTCGTTCAACTCTGATTTATTCCCATTGCACTTCTTTCTTTGATTATTCATTGGGTGTCCTAGATAATAAGTGGGCAGCTCTAACAATAATCATCAGTGCATTTCAGAGGCAAATTCTTCTTATCCTAAAGCCATCTGCTTCTCTCCATTTCTAAAACACAAGCTTTAATGAAGAGTCATCCTCTCACACCTGGACTGTGGTGGGGGAATGCTGGCCCATCTACCTGTATCCATCTTTAACCCCCTGACATGCACTTCATTCAGAGTGATCTTTTTAGCTATGAATCTGATCAAGGTGCCAGCACCCTCCTGATCCTGCACGAAGCCACCTCTGCAATGGCTTCCCAATACCCTTGGATTAAAGCATCTCGATACTCAGAACAAGGAAATGACCATTTTGCTCTGCCAAAGGGGTGATGGTTATTGATAGGGGCATCAGTATATTTTCAACCAATCTGATGAAAGACCATTAGGAATAGGATAGCTGTGGACCTTTGGCGGATTTCAGTTCCATCCCAAATATTACTTGAGAACTGCAAAGGGGACATGTGTGCATGCAATGGGGACATTGGTAGTGCCTCCTTTAACCAAGTGTCATTGCCACTGTGGGTCCTCAGCATGCCCTGCCAGTGTCCTGAGGGACGTAACAGGAAGGATTCAACACCAACTCTAGAACACGCTTGCCAAAAGATTGAGCTTGAATTTTAGGTAAAGCTTTCAGTCTGCAGGACAGACTGGGACATGGCAAGGAAAGACAGACAAACTGGCTGAAGGTATTACAAGGCAGGTGTCGATAAATCCAGAATGGCGATAGTCATTCACAGTCTTGGCTTGGTATGTTCAAAAACTCAAAAAGCAACACCATGAAGAGAAGAAAAAGGAAGACGCTGGGTTTGTGATAGAAGGAGAAAGAGCAGAATGCGACACAAGCAGACCAGAGAGATGAATCTGCGCTGGATCCTGACTTGAGGGAGCCCCTCGTGAACGCAGTGAGCATGGGAAGGATGGAGGAACCCACGTCCCCTGGGATGAGGGACAGCTGTCTCCTCCTGAAGAGCCAGGTGACCACCGCAGGCCCCTCACTCCCAGGGGTGCTTGCTGAGCCTCTTGGGAGAAGCATCCTGACAGCTCGCGGTTTCTCAGGGGCCCTGCTGCATCGCCAGACTCTCAGGGATGCACAGAAGAGGCACTGTGTGCAGGGCTGGCCGTGGAGGCACCCGGGTGACAGGAGCCCCTGCTCTGGCTGCACTGTGCCTTCAGCTTTTCTGAAGGGTTGAGAGTCGTCGTTCCACCTCGTTGGGGCAAAGAGTACAGGTGTTGCTGGGGAGATCTGAGTGGGGTCAGTGGGTCGCACTAACGTCAAACCCCTGGTTGCCACGTACCACAGTGCTGCAAGGTGCCACTGTCAGAGGAACGAGGCGAAGGGCACACAGAACCCTGCCGGTGACGCTGCAGCGGCCTCAGCATAAAGGGTTCATTCAAAACATCATGCTTTAGGGGCCGGGATTCTGGCTCAGCACTAGAGCACTCGCCTAGCACGTGGGCGACCTGGGTTCGATCCTCAGCACCACGTACAAATAAAACTCATTGAATAAAACACATTGTGTACAACTAAAGCAAATAAAAAATAAAAATGTATAAAAAAAAAACATCATGCTTTAACAATGATTCTGAAACAGTGGTAAAACAGCAATTAAAAAAAAAATAAAAGACAAAGGTTTTTATACTGCCTCAGAGGAGATCCGCTGTGGCCTGACGCCTCCACCCCCTTCTGGGGCTCCCAGGGACCCCTGTTCCCCCAGCACTGCCCCATACTTCCCCTCACACCTGTGCCAGTGCCTCCACTGTCCCCTTTGCAGAGAAGGTGCCTGACCCCTGCTTCACTCCAGTCTGCCCCCTGGACAGGACCATCCTTTCAGAGCCAAGATGATTTTGGTTAACTGGGAGGAGGATTCTGTCTGTCTGTGATAGACCATGAGCCACAAGAGCTGAGCAGGGCCTGGATGACCCTCCACTGTGTGGACACAAGGCCACTCATCGGTGACCAGCCGCAGGGAGAATTTACTGTGGAAGGATTCTGCACGCCTGGGTTCTCGAGGGCCTCATCAGAGCCACACTCGTAGGAAACGGTCACCAGGAATAAAGGAGCAGGTGCCCAGAGCTGGCCCTCTTCCAGAACACACAGCGGGAGATGAGCATATCACCCATCTGTGGCTGTTCCACTGGACCCGAGGCCCCCAAGGTCTCCTGTGCCCCAGCAGCAGAACTCTCGGGCGGGCACACTCGCCTGCGAACTCGCGGCCTCTCACGTTCCCCTACGTGCACAGGCGGTGTGCGGCACTCCCGTCTGGGCTATGGTCAACTGGGACTGACCCCTGAGATGCTGTGCCGGGGCGGGGCTGCATCCACCCGAGGAGACCAGGACAGGAGGCAGGGAGTCCCAGGGGGTAGGCTGGAGCTGCGTGAAGCGGGAAGAGGACTCCATGGAGAGCGCCTGGAAGTGGCTGAAGCTCAAAGGCCTGCCTTCCTGCCTCCTGAGGGAATGTGCGGGTGGCCCAGGCCCAGGGAGTCCCAGGGAACGTGCAGCTCTAGAGAGTTTGGTCATTTGGACCCCCAGAGTCCTGCCCACCGTCCACTCCCCTCACATGCACCAACTCAACCTTGACCCGCCCGCACTGCCTCTGCCTGCACCGTCCTGACCCCTCCTCCCTCTTCACTGGGACACTCAACAGCCACTTGCTAAAGGACACTGTGCTATCATAATAAGAAAACACACGGCGTCACGGCCCGGGTTGCTGGGACAGAGTACCAAAAGCCCCTGAGAATTTGCCGAGTGGCGAGCGTGGCAGTACACCCGTGATGAGACCCTGGGGATCAGGCCTCAGTTACGCCAATGGGGTGAGAGGAGGAGTGGGCCGGCCACCTGCGAGACTGGGAGCCTGAGGGTTGGAACTTCCAGCCCCACCCACCACCTCTGGGGAGGGGCTGGAGATTGTGCTAGAAGAACTCTCAGACAAGATCTGATGAACTCCAAGCTGCTGAACAGCCTGAGGTGCTGGAAGGCCAGCAGCCTGGGGAGGGTACCATGGCTGCGGCCACGCCCAGTGCCTTGCTTGGCCACGCCCAGTGCCTTGCTTGGCCACGCCCAGTGCCTTGTTCTCCAGGGACTGTTGGCTGTGCAGCTGCATCTTAAAGTGACAGTGAACCAGTACACACAGACCAGTGTCCCCTGAGCTCTGAGAACAACTCCAGATGATCACGAGGCCTGAGAGCACGTTGCAGGAGGCCCCATTTACAGGTATTTGGTCAGCAGTAGGGGAGACAGGACTAGTAAGTGGACGTAAACCCACCCTGTCACTGTGGGTCTGGCACTAGCTTCAGGTAGAGTCAGAACTGAACTGAGTCATCAAACTCAGAAGGGGGTCACAGCATTGGTTGGTGTGGGAGTAACGTCCACACCTGTGGTCGTGGAAGGGTCCTTGGTGAGGGTGCAAATAAGCAACTTGTTTTTCCAGAGCCACATTGTTGGGGTCTGCAACAAGAGGCAAGGTGACAGTCTCCCTTGGGAGGTCCAGCATCATCCTCATCCCTCTGCCTGGCGACACAGCCTGGGCCAGCTGTCTGCCTCTGTTCCTGGTGCTGACACTTGGACATAAGGTGGCAGTACTTTGGTAGGTGGGTGTGTCCGCTGCAGAGTCCGAAGACGGTCGGGGGTTCAGGTCCTCATGGACAGGACTGCCCCCGCTGTGAGGAAGTCTGTGTGGACCGTGTCCATTGTCCATTCCTTTTCCTTTCTAGGACGGTCTTTCCTGTGTGTTCTGTCCTCTCACTACCTCGGATCAGAGGCCCATCAGAGAGGCTGTAGAAGCAACAGCTCTGCGACCCAAGACTTGGTGCCAATAATAGCTGCCACTGTGTATGGGAACCACTCACCCCAGCAAGAAGGCGGAACGTGCCGACCTGGGGGAACCCTTGTCGGAATGATGGAAGTCTCCAGAAGGTGGCTGAGGCCGTCTCACGTGGGAATACTAAATACCTTCCAATTATTTCACACAAATGATCTTTTGTTTTTTAGTAGTTGTTAGGGTAGAAAAAGAGTCAAATACTCTCTACCTACAGTTATCAGATAGAAACAGATTCTACCAAGTTTCTGATGGATTAACAGCAATAAAGAAGGTTTACCATCCCTGAAGTATGAATTTGAGATATACAAATCACAAATGCCATTTTATAATGGAAATGCAATTGTCTGCAAATAATTGATTTTCTGACTGGCCGTGCTGAAAGGAAAAAAATGTCCCTTGGGAAATTAGGACCACACCATGGAGTAAATATCTGACCCTCTGCTCGAGGAAGGAGAGAGGGCGCCCGCTTGGAATTCATCAATTATAGCAATTTTTTAAACACCGTGGGTCATTATCACTTCTCACAACTCACAGAAGCCCCTCTATCAGTGGCGCCATTTAGGAGTTCAGATGAGATGCTTTTAACAGTCTGCATGTGTGGGTTTTGACCGTGACTGTTCTGCTAATGCGCAAATTATTAACTGGAATCTTCACTTTGCAGGATGGGTAATTCTTCTCATTTTGCAAACTGTTATTATTTAGCCTGGAATTTTATCTATGAAATTATTCATAGAGCTTCAAGTTATAACTATTCTTTTCATTGACCAAAGCAGGATATATGAACACATTTAAGATTCAATTATGGCACTACAAGCTGTAAATACAAAATCTGATTTCAATATGCCATGATTCCATATGAATCCTAGGATAAAATGTGATATATATCCCATATTTGAGTATGCCTCTACTGTGAACTATTCATTAATAGTCAAAGGAAACCAAAAGACACATACATACAAACAGGCATGCTTTCTTGTATCCTGATTTTTATGTGAGGGAAATTGCTATGATTTTGAGGTACAGAATCATTTTTTTCTTCTTAGAATTTTATCTACCTACCTACCTACCTACCTATTGGGGCAACAATTTAAAATATTGTCCTAGAAAAAATGCTTTGAAAAAATATCATACAAATCATGCTCTTCTTCCCATCCCTTTATCAGACGGATGTCAAACACAGCGAGTTCCGTTGTGCAACCCCAGCCAGGTTTGCTGTACTGCGTAGGAACCTGTGGGTAGTCTACAGGAGCTGATCCCTGGGAGGAGAATCCAGGAGCTCACATCAACCTCGGATTGGGAGCTCTGCCAACAGGGTTGTCTGCAGCTTCCTGCACGAGATCCGCCATATGGCAATGGACTTTCAGGTCACTGGGGAGACGGCTCCGACGCGATGAACTCCCTCCATGATACTTTTCCTAATTAAGTTGCATCATAGTTTCACTGAGGGTGACTAGAGAGTTATTTGGGGGGATGTTGTTGAGCATCCATAATTAGAGCTAATTAACAATGGTGTGCAGCTTAAGACCGGAAAGCTTGTCAGGCTCTGAGACCAACCAAGAATGGGAGTCAATGACAGTCCTCGCAGGAAACACCACCAGCTGCCAACCAAACCAAAGCACAGGAGAGGACTGACCAGACAAGACAAGAGGCGGGTTCTCTAGGTCGGCACTGGACGTGAGTCAGCAGGTCAGGACTTTGGTCTTATCAGGAACAAGGCTTTGGTGAGACATCAATCACTCGGGCACATACACAAATCTATGTAAAACGGAAATACCAACAGCATATGGGCATGGAAAAATGGACGAAAGGACCCACCACAACATCAGTCCTCATCTTCCCGAAAGTCTTGATCAGGTGAGCATAATGATAATCTTCCATTTGTCGTAAAATAGCGGTCATGCACGCCACGAAGTTCCCCTGGAAAGGACCAGAAGACAGAATCAGACAGGAGAGAGCGAAGGTTGGGGAGAGTTGCTGTCAAGAGTCTGGCGTCAAAGCCCCCCAAGAGAGGCCAGGGGGCTGGGCAGAGGCCCTGCCTCCTGCCAGGTCTTGCCCAAGGCTGAGAGCACAGGACTGGTCCCTTTCAACCTTGAGATTTTTGGAAGGGGAGTGGATTGTATATTTCTTTCTCCCTGACTGCATTAAATGCCTCCTGACGTGTGGTTGTCCCAGACTGGAAAAACAAACTTTAAATATTTTTATATTAAATATTCAAAAATTAAAGACAGGATGGAAATCAAGGTCATCTGTGTTTTGTGCCTTCCAGGAACTCGCTGCCCCTCATCACCAGGCACCCTGTGTATAGGTCCCCTCCTCTTGGGCCATGGCAAAGAGAGGGCTTTTATTGCTCAAAATCTGCCCGGGTCCCCCTTGGCCAATTTAGAGGCCATCGCCACCGACTCCGCAGTGAGTTATGGTCCAATTCTCTTCCTGGAGAAGATCAGTGGGAGGAGAGCGGGCTCACCAGAATGTCAAGTGAGAGAGTTAGAAATTTCTCATACCAGACAGAGCTGGCTGCAAAGGGGAAGGAGGAGGAAAGAAGAAAACAGCAAATAAAATCAAGACATGGAGAAAGTCGGAGCCAGAACAGTGAGCAAGGCGTGAGCAGGTGCCCGTGTGCTCGGTGGGAGCCTGCGGGGGGTGTCCCATTGCAACCCCCACTCCCACGATGGGGGCTAAGGACACTGCAGTGTCTTCCTTGCTTTTAAGTGTGTGTCCCTAAGTTAATGGCATTTTAAGAAACACAGGCATATATTTCCTCCCATTAAACAAGTACAATCTTGGTAGAAGTATAGGGCAAGACAGAGTTTAAGACATGTCCCTATTTTTCCCCTAATAAATGAGTGCCTAAATTGTGTTCTTTTAGTAACCCGACTTTTCCCAGCCACGTATCTGAATGCCTCAGCGTCTGCTATATTAATTGGGAATATGCACTCCACAGTGAAATGTTAAAGTCCAATACTTTCTGCAATCCATTTTGTATCTATAGTATATGCACATGCTTCCAAACTAGTCCTCGAAGGATGCATTACACAAATTGAACAAATACAATAATGATGATATGGTATCATCCAGTTGCCCAGAAATGTAATTTGTGAATGATGATAATTGCTGAGATTTAGGTTCCAAGTTGGTGGTGTTCAGGGAAAGAGCTAGATAATACTTGTTTTGCATTGGAAGAACAATTAGTAAAATGGTAAAATGTCTATTTATGAATATGAACTTTTGAAATTCGTATATATTTGGCATCCCCTTGGGCTCAAGAGCAGCTGCCATGGTATCCTGCCTTTTGCTCACGAGATGCCCTCCTTTGGACAACTGTGAGACTGCATGTTGATCGAGCACTGTGCCAGGGTTGTGAGAACCAGGACCTTGTTCCAGCATGGGGCTGGCTCTCTGGACCCATTCTGCAGACTGTGAAATTGAGGCTCAGAGGCTGGCCACACTGGCTATGAAACCAGCACTCTGGGGCTCTAGGGTGGGGACTCGCTGGCTGACCTCATTTCTTTCCCTCTTATCCACATGCACATATTAATTCTTTCTCTGAGAAAACTGACACTACTGCTGATGGCCAAGAGGAGGTAGCGGGTCAGGAGAGGATGAAGAAGAGACAGGCCTCCTCAGGACTATGCCCTACATTCTACCTTGACACACCATCGGTGACCTGGTCTCCTCCCTGTGAGGTGAGGAGCTCTTCCTGAGCAGGAACACACCTGTATCCGTCCAGATGCACCTGGGAAGTGCTCAGAGTAATCTCTGCCGGCCAACACAGTTCACCCAGAGACGCACATGGTGGGACGGCTCAGATCACTGAGCCAGCTATCTTTGATCAGAAGAAGCATACCAAAGAGCAAAACTTCAAATACAAAGTCAAAAGCAGAAAGAGAGAGCCGGGTGTGGTGGCGCACGCCTGTAATCCTAGCACTTGGGAGGCTGAGGTGGGAGGATCGCGAGTCCAAAGCCAGCCTCAGCAATGGCGAGGCACTTAGCAACTCAGTGAGACCCTGTCTCTAATAAAATACAAAAAAAAAGGGCTGGGGATGTGGCCCAGTGGTCAAGTGCCCCTGAGTTCAATCCCCGGTACCAAAAAAAAAAAAAAAAAGCAGAAAGAAAAGAGGCCCCTGAGAGGTCTTGAGATGCTGGGGGCATGCGCCCAGAGCAGCATCAGGGAGAAGAGTCAGCACCTCCGAGTCAGGCCCAGCGGGCGGCACGGACAGGCCTGACCCAGGGAGCAGCCTGCCAGGTGATGCTGGAGAATCCAGGCGCGGCCACGAGCAGGAAGCCTTGTGGGGCCAGACGTGCAAAAGCGAAGTCAGAGCAACATGCAGAAAGCAAGGCCTAGGGAAGCACAGGCGGCCGCCAGGCTGTACCTGAGCAGGCCACCAACCGACAGGCACTGGAGAGGCCCAGCAAGGGCAGAGGGCAGGCCACCACCATGGGCAAGGGGAGGCCAGCCAGCACAGCACACGCAGGAAATGCACCGACACCACTGTGGTCTTCCGTCTCGCCTTCCTCAGAGGAAGCGCGTCCTGCCATCTCAGGGCTTCTCGGTGTTGGCACTGGTGGCCTCACACCTGTGGGAGCCCACGGAAGTGCTCCCCCAAGCCCCCTTCCACGGGGAAGTACCTCCAGATACTGGTACTTTTTTTGGCACTGAGGATTGTACCCAGGGGCGCTTCACCACTGAGCCTCATCCCCAGCCCTTTGCATTTTTTTACTTTGAGACAGGGCCTTGCTATGTTGGAGAGGCTGGCTTTGAACACATAGTCCTCCTGCGTCAGCCTCCGGAACTGCTGGGGTTACAGGTGTGTATCACCATACAAAGCCAAAGCACCCATGTGGGTACTTTCGTAAGGTAAGCATTAAAACCTTTTTAAGAAGCGATTTGGCAAAAGTCTTGGAAAAGTCTTGGAGAAAACACTCATCTCCTCAATAATTCTACTTCTAATAACCACCAAAGAAAGCAATTTGGAATAGGAAATTTTATGTGCAAATATGTCATCATGGAAAATACCTAGGTATTCAAAGGAAAACAACTGCTGACACCGTGGAGTCCACTGCCCCTGGGAATGCAGCAGAAGGCTGCGCAGCGTCCCCGGGGTTGGTAAGCATGGGGAACCCGGTATGTGCGGAAGCTGAGCTTGAGATCAGTCATGTGTTTAGGAACAAAAATGGGGGAGAACTGTGAGAAGAAGTCTTGGAGTCCTGCGGACGCAGAAGAAAATTAGTATACTCGATGTTTTAATCGATTTATTGAAAATGCACTGAGAAGTCATGGGGAAGCTTTATTTTTAAATGTCAGGTAGGCTGGCAGGTAGGCTGGGGGTGAGCTATTGAGCAGAAACTGTCCTGTACATGAGTCTGGGGACCCAGCTCCAGCTCCAGCCCCTGAGTAAAAATAATTAACTAAGTGAAAACAAGACATATTCCTATGACTTCAAAGCAATGCAAAGTAAGGGCAGAGAAGTCAGGATGCTCTTGCAGAAAATTTCAAAATCAGGACATTGAATGCTTAATAAACAAAAAATGTGAACCTCATTAGTAATCAGAGATGAAAATGATATATCATTATTTGCCTGCCAAAATAGCAAAGAAGTATTTAAGTGATGATAATGGTAGCAAGGGAACGGGGAGCGAGGACTCTCATACGCTGCTGGTGGGAGCGTAAATTGCTATAACCTTTTTAAGAAGCGATTTGGCAAAAGTCTTGGAAAAGTCTAGGAGAAAACACTCATCTCCTCAATAATTCTACTTCTAATAACCACCAAAGAAAGCAATTTGGAATAGGAAATTTTATGTGAAAATATGTCATCATGGAAAATAACTAGGTATTCAAAGGAAAAAAAATTGTGTAAGTAATAGGAATTTTATAGGTTGTAGGATAAAATACAGAATGCCCACTTCAATTTGAATTTCAGACAAGGAACAAAAAATAAATATGTCCCAAACACTGCACTGGAAACACTGCATTGAATATACATATATTGGAAAGAAATTGTTCACCTGAAGTTCAAGTATTTCCAATCATTAAATCAAGTAATTCTACCACAGTGTTTCAATGAAATGTCATGCAATCATTAAATAGTAACCATGCCAATGTGAAACATTTTAATGACATGAAAAGATATTGGAAGAACAAAAATGGAAAAGGACCAAGAGACTGTGACAAAAGCAACTGAAGTCAAGGGAACTCCTGAAGCTGAAGATGGAGAACTGGTGGTGGGCACAGTGGGCCACACATGTAATCCACAGTGACGCAGGAGGATGAGGGAGGAGGACCACAAGTTCAAGGCCAGCCTCAGCAACATGTGAGACCCCATCTCAAAATTAGAACAATGAAAAGGGCTGGGAGTGTAGTTCAGGATTAAAGTGCCTCTGGGTTTTAATGTACATTATTGGGGGAAAAAAAAATGACTGGGAAAGTAAGGCTGCAGGTGAGGTGAAGACGACAAATGGCCCCCACTCCCTAGTGAGCAGAAGGCACAGGAGGTGCCTGTCAGAAGAGAGAAGCTGGCATGGAACTCCTAAGGATAACAGACCAATAGTAGATGCCTCCTTCTCTCCTCTGCTCCCCTCCCAGCGTAGCCGCAAGAAGGTTAGGACCAGCTCCCCCTTGGAGCTCAGTCACACACTAAACAAGAGCAGAAACCTAGTCTTTGGGAAACTGACCAGCCAAAGAACACATCCAGTAATAGTGACCATCGGGTTCTGACAGTCAGCTGTCCTCCTGCCCAGGCTCACCTTGCAAAGTGGGGCCAGCCTCAATGTATGGGGTAAGGTCTGGGAGGCAGAAGGTCTGAGTCAGATACCACGGCCTCGTGTACAAAGTTCACAGAGCATTAATAAACAAAAATAAAACCCAGAGGAAAAAAAAAAAAAAAAATCAGGGCATATAAGAGAATTTAAAGAACTGCAATTATTACCTTTATACATATGAGATTATATCAATGAAACAAGAACATCATGTTGTAAAAAAGAAAAAGGAGAATATAAAGGAATTTCAATTTTAAATCTGAGAGTATTTGAAGTGTGTTAGCAGAAATGAACATTAAAATAGAAGTTTGGGGAGACAAAAGCTGATGAAATCCTCCAGAAATAGAACAAAATCACAAACACACTCAAAGAGAAAGAATCCATTCAAGAGATTAAATATCTAATAAACAGGAATCCAAGAAAGAAAACACAAAAAGATAACTAAAAGCTATTTTTACAAAATGATAAAAGATCTACATTTATCAGATTGCAGAATACAGGATTAAAATGCAACAACCAATTTTCCTATACACTAGCAATGGCCAATCCAAAAATGAGTCCCAGAAGATAATTCCACTCACTAAATCATCAAAAATAATAAAGTAGTAATATGAAAGAAAATTTTTATTGAATATTGTTAATATCAAAAATATTGATGGAAGAAATTAAAGATGGTTTAAATCAATGGCAATATGCCCTATGTTCATGGATTAGAAGACTGAATATTGGTAGGAAAGCGACACTCCCAGACTGATCTATAGATTCCTATGAAAATTCTAGCTGAATTCTTTGCACAAACTGGCAAGCTAGTCACAGAAGTTCAGATATCGTGTAGCTGCATTTCTAAGAATGTCCAGAAAAGACGAACCTATTGAGACAGTAAGTGGGTTAGTAATTACCTGGGGATGGGGGCCTGGGGAGAATGGGGAGTGGCTGATAAAAGGGTGATACAAATGCTCTAAAACTGTGCTAATGAACAACTAGGCAAACGAACTAAAACGTATTAAGTCGTGTACTATAAATAGATGAATTCAATTTTACATGAGATTTATCTCAAGAAACTTAAAATTTTTTAAATAAAAATTGATTAATTAAATGATACAGTGTCACTTGTGAGGGTATGCATATTCAGAACGAAAGGCCACTGAGAGTCCGCAGTACCTGGTCTCACTGGGTGAGAGGATCAGGGATAAAACAGTGATTCAAAAGATTCTAGAGAGGAAAAAGGAAATGAAAAGCCAAAAGACTTTGGCCACTGTGCCTTGGGAATTGAAATTGGAGAAGACAGCACTGGGAGTAGCTGATTTTCAGGACAAATAAAACCACTTGCCTTTAGAAGGTATGTAACATACTACTTAGACAAAAAATCATCATCACGATAATAAAGGACTTGGGGAAATTCCTTCCCAATTCTATAATCCCAATAAAATTGTTCTTTTACTTTATATTTGTTAAAAAAAAAAAAAGACAGTATTTCCCCATTGTTTTAATTTCCCCACTTCATGTTCTCGTAGCATACGGAATTTCCTTGAAGCTACCTCCAAGCTCTGCTGGGACTGAGGGGCAGAGGGGGGCGGAGGAGCTGGAGGATCTCAGAGATGCAGAGGAGAGCCCACGTAGCAGGAAGACTCCAGACACACACGCTGAACATCACGAGCCCTGGCTGCGCCTTACAAAGTACTTCATCTGTTTTTGATTAAATATTTCATTAAGCATAAGACATCATTAAAAAGCCAAAATGGGTTCTCTTGCTAAAACTCAAGTTCATGGAAAAAACGAGTTTCTACTCACATCAATCATCCGTGCTTACCAGTCCTTCCCCAGATGGACAACCAGGTTGGGTGGGCTTCGGAAGGAGTGATGACGTCACAGGCCAGGTGTTAAAAAGGAGTAGGGACTTGCAGGAGGGCAGGTATTTTGAAATAGGAGGCAAATGCATAAGGGAACAGATCACCTGTTATCAGCTATTTACTGTGAAATTCCTATTTACACATTACATGAACACAGAGTATGTGGCTGCGTGCTCAGATACCCCAGGGCTGTGCTTTCTCCTCTAAAGACAAATTCAGCCCCACAATGTCTTCACTCAATGTTTGGCTTATTTTTACTCATTTAGTTTCCAAAATACTGTGATTTGCTTATTTTATAAAGAACTGTAGAGCGAGAAATGTTTGTAAAGAGAAGCTACACAAAGTGAGAAGAGTATGGTTGATAAACTACATTAATGTCACCTATTAGCTATTTTAAACTACTAGCAACAAAATTAAAACTGCATCTTAAATTTAAAATGAGTGCTTGGTTGAATTCATAAAGTACCATTATCTCATATAATTTCAGATACTATAAGGAAAGAAATCTGATTTTAAAAACAAAATCAATGCCAATTTTACAGTGGCAGTAACTATAGGAAGACATTGATAAGACATTCATCTAAATGGGACATTTGGATATTAAGTTACCCATAACAGTTACATGCTACTCATTCAATGTAATAATTTAAACACCTATTCACAGTGGTGCTAAATGATAAAAAAGATGAAATTTAAGAATCACACTGTATGATATAATGAGGAATACATACTTTGTATATATCTTCTTTTTTGGTTTTTATTTGTCAAGGGACCTTTGTTTCATTTATTTATGCATGGTGCTGAGAATAGAACCCAGAGCCTCACACGTGCAAGGCAAGCGCTCTACCATTGAGCCACAACCCCAGCCCTGTATACAACTTCTTAATATAGCTCATTTGGTACTTACAAAAGATAGAAAATAAAGCAGTAATTTTTACATTTTATTTTTATAAACTCGATAAATCCGGTAATATCTCAGCCCATGCTACACAGTATCAGTAAATACAACCTCATGGGCCCAGAGTCAGCCATAACATGCTCCTGTGCTGAGGAGGGGATCAATAGGCCGACACACTTTTATAGTCAATGTCTACCCCTGAAGGATGTTATTACCATCAAGCGTATAGGTCAAAGGTGAATCTCAGGTAAAATGGCACATAAGGGTCATAAAAGCATATCGTGCTCAATTGTATTCTCATCAGTGATGTTGTAGGGACAAATAATGTCTTGTACCAGGTGTCAAAAAGAAGTAATGGGGGGCTGGGGATGTGGCTCAGTGGCACAGCACTTGGTACCACATGTGAAGCACTGGGTTGGATCCTCAGCACCACAAAAAAATAAACAAATAAGATAAAGGTGTTGTGTCCATCTACAACTTAAAAAAAAAAAGGAATTAGTGAATTACAGGGGGGCAGATATTTTGAAATATGAGACAAATGTATAAGGGAACACATAAATCTGTTATAAGGTATTTACTGTGAAATTCCTTTTTATACATTATATGGACACACAAAGTATGTGGCTGTATGCCCCAATGCCATACACCACAATAGACCACCCAACAGTGCTTCTGTGTAAAACTACCTAAGACCTGAATGATCTGGGCAGTAAACAACTGAACTCTTGTAAGAGCCCTAATTGAGGATGGCTGAGATGGCGGCTAGCTGAGAGCCATAAAAGTGTTCAAATATTTTCACCTGATATTCATGCATTTATCTAAGAATCTTTTTATGCCCGTGAACACTGTGTGACGCACCTGTAAGCTCGAGCTGTTAGCACTTGTCCTTGTTAAGGCAAAATGTATTTAACTGGGTGAGGTTAGTTGGAGGGAGGTGATGGTTGGAGTTGAAGAGGTTGTTGGAGCCGGAGAGAGAAGTTAGAAGAAAGAAGAATAAAAGAACTTTTTCATTTCCAGTCTGCCTCCGAGTTTTCTCCCGAGGTATCGTTGCTGCAAGCGGCAACAGCTGCAGGCGGAGACAAACTCTTACTTTCAAAACCACTTACACGGAAGGGTGACTGTTTGTGGGGCCCCAGAAACAGCTGTGCAGGAGCAGGGAGCCTCCAGCAGCCTGCAAAGCACAGCAGAGGACACACCTCCTGGGAGGCTGGCTCTTTCCCTGTCCTCTAGGTCGGGCCCTCACCACAGCCCTGAGATTCCGAGGAAAGGGGTCCACTTGCATGTGTCGTAAGAAAGAGCCGAAAAGACTAAAAAGCGAGATTGGAGCTGGGGTGGAGTGAGGCCAAGTGCAGCTCACAGCCGTGCTCCATGAGTGGGCAGTCCTGAGCTCCGGGGACAGGCTGGATGAGGAAAGCATCCCCCAGGGTGATCACAGAGGGAGGCTGGGCCAGGACCACCTTCCCCATCAGTCCAGGAGGGGGCACAAGGCTCCCCTGACCACATGTGGGCCTTTGGGACAGACCAAATATTAATGAAGACAGTACCAGCAAGGGAATATTGCACGTGGAGTGAGGCTAGACAGACACACAGCCAGGGCAGGTGGGAAAAGGCAGTAAAGCTCTCCGCAGACTCTGCAAGCCAAGAAGTGGGAGGAAGAGGACTGAGAGTCCACCAGCTTCATGCCTAAGGGACCGGGATCCAGGCAGATCCCCACGGGCATGGAAACCACCCAGGGAAAGGTCTTTCAGGACCAAGACACTCATTTAACCTGAAAATCCCATCTCACAAGTTCCTAGTTATGGTGGGGGCCTCCTGGTGAGATGACTGCCAAGCACACACTGTCACTTATGAAGTATTTTTGGCCCAAAATATTCAACCATGAGGTAGGGAAGAGAAACATCTGGCAAGACCACTGGCCTGGATGCTCTTTAAAAATAAATCAATCAATAAATCAAAAGCCAATGGGAAAATTTCATCTGAAGTAGACATTATATTAGGGAACCATTGTTAATATCCATTAGTGTCATATTGCTGTGTCGCCAGGTGGCAGAATGATTCTCACAAGATAATGTGTCACACGTCTGTGATGCAGTGTTGGTCTGGCAACAGAAGAGGCTTCTTTGGCACCTGGATGCACACCGATGGCAAGGGAGGTCTGGTAGAGTTAACATGGCACGGTACCTGGCAGGTCAAGCAGGCAGCTACGCAGGGTCACCGAGGCACTGCTCACATTCCTGTACGCATGAAGACTTCAAAATAAAGAGCTGAGGGAAAACCACATCTACACAGTCCAGGGGAGAAACGGACAGGACAATAATCAAGACATAATGCTACCAGTGTTAGAAAGGGATTAGTACAGGCTGCCCAGGGCATTCTAGGGAGGAAGTGTTTCTTTTCCATTCAAAGAAACTACTACAGAACACAGCCACAGGGCTCCAAGCAATATTCCAGTAGCAGGGAGCAGTGGAGAGGTTTAAGCAGGAGTATTCACTCAGGACAATGTTGGGGAGGCTAAAATACAACTAAAGGGAGGGTTGTGTTGTTCCTGCATGTGAAGCCTCTTCCTTAATGTTTGAATGGTTAATTATCTGGATACTTTACAGTAGGGATATATTTTGGCCTTAACAAACATTCTGCAGGGGGAGTGTTACAAAAGGGCACAAATGTCCTTTTTTTGCTCTATCAAATATGTACAAGATACATAGGTTCATGATAGAAAATTAATCTAGAAGTCAACACCAAGGGAGTCACAGGTAGACAGGTGGGATGACTACCCAAGAGGGTTGCAAATGCTTTATAGGGTACATGCAGTTTAGCTTTCCCAAGCTTCAGTTCCCTCACCTGTAAAACTGGGATAATGAGTCTATAATATGGAATTCTTGAGAAGTTTAAATTAGGTATGAATTTAAGGATATGAGCACAGTAGCTGCCTAGATAAGTAAGCAATGGTGGTGACAATGGTGATGATGAATAAAGTAGAAGGCCATCTGAGAGAGTATTTAAAAATCAAAAGAGTTTCTGAAACCCAGGAAACACTAATGAGAATCAAATAAGACCTGAAGAAAGTGGAGGGGTATACCATGCTCATGGATTGTTAAGATGTCAGTAGATCAGCAGTTTCAAAATGCCAGCAGGCATCTATGTAAAAATTAGCAATCTGATTCTAAACTTTATAAAGGAGAGCATACAATATTATTTATTATTATAAAACCACAGATACCAAGAAGGTGCAGTACTGGGAAGAACAGACACACAGAAGCAGCAGCCTGACTACAGGCACATGGTGAGTTGACTTTCAACAATGGGACCAGGAAAAGTGAAAGTGAAGTCATAGTCTTTCTAGCAAAAGGGCCAAAATGGTTGGCCACCCTAATAAGAAGGAAAAAGGGGGAGAAAAAGGCAGGGAGGAAAGGTCAACCCATACATTACAGCATATACAAAAATCAGCACAAAATGCTTCAGAGACCTAAATACAAAACTCAAAACAATAAAACTCCGTTTAAAAAATATATAGCAGAAGTCTGTGACCTTGGCTTAGGCATGCATTTCTACTAATTGTAACTTTTATTTCCAATTACATATGAACCAAATTACTTCTCTTATTGTTATGTACTTATTTATTTTCTCAAAAAAAAAAACCATGAAACACAAAAGAAAAAAATGACAAATTTAACTCAACATTAATAACTTTGGTCTTTGAAAAGACTATAAAGAAAGTGAAAAAAAAAACAGCTGCAGAATTGGAGAAAATATTCACAAAACAAATATCTGACTAATGGTTTGTATTCATTATATATAAAGAATGCTCAGAAATCAATTTTAAAAATTTGTAAAAAAAAAAAAATTGGCAAAAATTTTGAAGAGACATTTCACCAACACAGAGGCACAGATGGCCCAGATGCACATGAAAACACACTCGATGTTCCTGGTCGGAAGGAACATGGGAATTAAACCAGGAGGAGGATACCACTATACACTTATGAGAACCACTAATTCTTTTAAAAGGCAGGAAGAACAACAATGGCCGCTCTCCCACTGCTGGGCTGAAGACTATGGCCACTTGGGAAAAGAGTTTGTCCACACATGTACAGTTAATTAGGTTCCTACTATATAAGCCACCAATCCACTTTAATATATTTCATATGAAATAAAATCATACACCCATACAAAGACCTCTACACAAATTTTGCAGCAGTTTTGTTTGTAATTGCCAAATGCTGAAAACACCCCAAATACCCCCTTCCTAGGAAACGGACAAATTAACCAGGCAAATCCATATGGTGGATTATTACTCAAAAATAAGAAGGTGTAAACTATTGTTAAATCAGCGTAGACAAATCTCAAACACATTGGGCTGAGTGGAAAAAGCCAGACACATACAAACTGTAGGAATCCATTCAAAGGAAACTCTGCAAAAGCAGAATGAGACAGCAGGGAGGGGTTGATGATAGAAGACATGAGGGATGCTTTAAGGGGAAGGGAAATATTCTTATATTTGGTGGTGGTTACACAAATGGACATAAGGGTCAAAGTTCAGAACTAAAATGGATGGACTACCCTGTAAAACTTCAAAAATGTACAAAGAAGAAAATTTGGAAATCACAATTTCCCATAAGGCATGTGCAGTTAAAATTGATATTCCAGGATTTCCTCCTTGCTCTTACACATACATGGAAACAGACTACTTCCAGTTTCATTAATCATTTAAATTTATTGCAGCTTTCAAATGGTTTTATTGTTCTTTCAGTATTACAAGTCTTCATTACTCTTGTTTTACACATTTTTCTTAAGTATCCAAGCCAATTTCTTTTCACATGAACTTTAGAACCACATTTGAAAATTTGAAACCAGCCCCATTGGGATTCAAGTGGGAATCCCCTTCCATTTTTAAAAGAATCCTGGCAGCTAACAATACCAGCTTCCCATCCCAACTGCTCCCCCAACTGTTCAAGTCTATGTTCAGGCCACTGGGGAACACTTTGATGTTTTTGTCATATGGATCTTAAGTAGTTCTTTTTATTTTGGTTCCCACTGGGAGGAGTGGTTTCTTCCATAAGCTTTTAAACATTCTCGTTTTCTTTTTATATGTGGGGAAACTATTGAATTTGGCGAGTATATTTTATAATTGAACTTCTGTGGCTCTTATTACTTCCAAAAGTTTTTTGTTTTTATTGTTGTTGTTTTGCCTTAGCAAGAGTTTGTAAAGAAGTTCAACTAACAACTGTCAATCATTTCATATCGTCTTTCCTAATCGCAGCCAGCCCTGTTTCTGTTTCCAGATGCACTTGGCAGACCAGCACCGTCAGGACAGTGAGGAGTTACAGTGTCAGCCAGGCCTTGCCTTCCTCAGTGATTTCAGTGGTCATGCCCTTCTTAGGGCTAATTTTAAAATGATCTTGAGTGATAGTTTAAGATAGACCTTATATATATCATGTTAAGTAAGTTCCTACCCCTTATGTAATCAGGTCCCAACACACACGGGTCTCAAGTTTGATTATTGCAAAACGAGCAGATGGATAATTAAAGTGAGCATCAAACCACACATCACATGGAAGCTCTTAAATTCCTACTAACAGGGTCAGAACAGCACCTCCAAAGATGTAATTATGTAACTCCAAGTTCTAATACAACAATCCTTAGGAGACTGACATCTTCTGAGCGCCCACGTGGCCCAGGGCTTGCCAGCACTGCCCAGAGTCCCCTGAAATGACTTCCCATTGGATGGTACCCACGGTGGATTGGGGTGTCAGCAGCTGAATTTAAACATTAGCTTTCCTTGTCAGAGCTGATGTTGATCAGTATTTTTAAAACACTACATGTGACCTGGGACAAGTTAGCCGTCATGGAATTGGTGGGTATAAACTGTGGATGCTTCACATCACATTTTGTGAAAAAAGAAAATTTCTCGGATGTCCACTCAATAAGAGAAATATTAAAGTGGACATCAATTATAAATATACAGTAACATCCAATGTCATGTAAACATTATTCATATTTCCAGTTTCCACCTTATAACATGAAAATGCTATAAATACATAAAATATAAAATAAATAAGTTTACTTGTATATTTATAAAATATATAAAAATATGTCCCCTGTAGAAGGTTCCTTTTATTATATTACACAGAAATAATTAAAACACTAAAAGAGCCCATTCCACTGATTTTATCAAAATTAAAACTCTTTATAAATTGCCAAACAGAAACTAAGCATTGTTCATAATGGTAAACCATTATAATTTTTAATTAGAAAATACAAAACATGCTTTATTAAGATTAATCTGCTTGAACAAAATCCATATGTCTTACAGATTTTTAATTTATGACTATCTTGACATCTTAGCTAATTGTCCCATGCATAAAATTACAAAGATGTCCTAACAGATCAGATCAGTCTCCTTTTACCTGAACCCAAAACCCCAATCACAAGTCCTAGAGAAGATGCAAATTGGAAGTCACTTTGTAACATATGTTCAGTCAAGATTTTTTTTTATTTTTTATTAGTCTTGCTTAGACAAGATCGCAACAGCATATAGTAGAAGGTAAATCCACAAAGTGGTAGGATAATGACTAATTTTTAATTACTTTCTAGAATCACAACTTGTTTGCAAAATTGAGAATGGTTTTCACAGGCTAATTATCAGGCTATACAGTTAAGAGTGTACAGAATGGTGTGTTTCTCACTCCTGTCTAACCAAAGCTTACAGGACAAGGACATGAAGCCCATTTGTGTGTGTGTTATTTAAATCAGCTGCTTTGGTGTCATACAGGGGCAAACAGCAAAAATCTAGGCAGACGTGTTAAATAGAGAAATTGTCAACAGAAGGCATTTGTGTGAAAGAATCAGACACCTCAACAACACTACGTGGAAGCTCTGGTCGGAAAGTCCCCACAACTGTCATTATACATAAAAAGAAAACCTGCAGCACCCATGTGCAGTACGCATGGCCACCTGTGAGCTGCTCAGCCTCACCTCCCAACTCCACCCACATCCCTCATTAGTCCAGCCACACTGCCCAGAGCAGGATCCTTGAACTGGCCATCTGCACCCTTTAAACTTGGCTCTATCCATGTCCCTTAGAAGGCTCCTCCCAGAGGCCACCTGGCTCACCATCTCCCCTCTTGCACAGCTTGGCACAAGGTCTCCTTTCTCAAGTGCCACAATGCCACTTCCCACTTCCAATTGTAATGCCCCTAAGCCCCAATTCCAGTTGCCCCATGCCTGGGTGGGGGGCACCTTCATGCAAAAGGCACCCTCTGTCTATGTGCCACGTGGCTCATCACCCACCCACCCCCCAGAATACAAACTTCATGAGGTCGGGCACCTCCATCTTGCTTACCAGCAGACCCCAGGCCTGGAAGACAGCTTTCACCCAGGAGGCGCCAAGGAGGCACCCACAGACCTGTGGCACCCCCTCTGCATGAAGGTACTCAGCCCTCTTCTGCTTGTCTTGGAAATAGTCAAAGCAGCAAGAAAGAGGGCCTGACATAACCAGGGGAAAGGAAAACTCTTCAGTCTAATAAGGACTGCGACCCTAAATGAGGAAAGATTCTGCCGAGGAGTTAGAGGTTCCTTCTCTTGTCCTTTTGAAGACCCAAACCTATAGCTAAAGGCACAGCTTCCTCGAAAAATCAAAACTAGAACTAGCAGATGGTGCAGCAGCCCCACTATTGGGCAAATAGCCAAAGGGAACAAAATTGCCACCGCTCTTATCCACCACGGCAGCATGCACACTGGCCAAGAGGTAGAATCAACCTAAGTGTCCATCAACAGAGGAATGAAAAAGAAACTGTGGTATATGCCCACCATGGGCTATGACTCAGTCACAAAGAAGAAGGGAGTTACATCATTTTCAGGAAAATGGACAGAACTGGAGAGCATCATGTAGCCAAGTCAGTCAGACACAGAAAGGCCAGCGTCACGCCTCCTCTCCTCTGTGTGTGAGTGTGTGGGGGGGATTAGAAAGATGACCTGGAAGGAGAAAAGGGGTCATTATGGAAGGCTGGAGGACCCAGCTCCCCCTCTCTGCACCTGCTTCCTGCGGGACCCAAGGAGTGCTCAGGACACACTGGGGAAGCAGGACAGAGGCCCTGGGAACGCCAGTGTGAAACGTGTGGCTGGGAGCTGCCAGGATCTGGGGAAGCGTGGACGAGCAGCCCCGGCAGGCCGTGCTCTCCGCCCGTCCTGCTGCCCCCGGAGCTCCTCGCAGCAGCCGGAGCCTCCCCAGCAAGCGCATTTGAGCTGCGGTGGCTCTGAAGTGAGGGTGTCCGGACAGACGCTGAGGAGCAGCCGGAGGGAAGCCTAGAGCAGCAGGTGAAGGAGCTGGCGAGGGTCTCACCCAGAGGCATGCTGCAGAGCAGGATACCAGCGTGCAGGACAGGCCGAAGGAGCCAAAGGTGGCCACTGAGGCGGTGGCCTCAGATCAGAGGCTCGGGGTCCTCTACTCACCACCTAGTGACAAGCACCTGCACCGTCCTTTGCTGGAGACCAAGCTCCATGAGCGGTTCTAAATGGAGACGAGCAGGTGTCTGCCCTGTGTCAGATGAGCAATGGCCTTTAAAGGAGCAGTCGCGTGCACTGGGACACGGCCACGCTGGGGTGCCTTGGTTCTGTGGGGACCACGACGGGGTACCCGCCAGGTGAAGGTGGGGTTGCAGGGTGAGAGTCCAGCAGAAGCCAGCGTGGGCACAGTGGCAAAGGCCTCGGATCCTGACAGCCAGAGCCACCAGTCCCTTCCGGGCTGGGCAGAGAGGTGGAGAGCTCACAGAAGAGACAGGAGGACCTGGGCTCCGAGGAGCTCCGAGTCACCTGGCCTGGCTGACCTGGGCTCCGAGGAGCTCCGAGTCACCTGGCCTGGCCAGCAGCACTAGCTCTTCTAATGCTCGACCCTTCCTCAGATGCCGAGAGATCACGGGAGGCAGGTGTGGGAGAGAAGAGCTTCATCCAGGCTTCCGTGCCTGTGCCTGCAGTTTCCTGTGTCTTAGGCATAATCACTCTGCTTGCAAATTCAACCCCCTGCAGCCCAGGAGCAGGTCTGGGTGTCAGGAGGCACCTGCCCATCAGGGAAGCCCGAGGACTCTGGAGGTCACTAAAACGAGCACATCCTCTGTACTAATTCTTATGAATAGCAGTTTTAATTTGGTTTTCAATTTGTACACTCCTGCACTCAAATTCCCTTCCTGGCATTTGAAAAGGGTGCTTCTAATTTTCTAAGCTATGAATTCAATGCTGGAACTCAGAAGGCTGATTTCCCCGTAATTTTTCAAAAGCAACCCCCAAACTGCCTGGATGGGAATCCTCTGGGGTGATGTGTAGATATTAGATATGACTAATGGACGCTTCGCGGGGGTACCGCGAGTCTGGGGCAACAGAAGAAGACTGGCTAAAGACTGTAAAGGAGAGAGCGGGTTCTCTCACATCCCACAGGACGCCACTTCTCTGGGATCTAACAGGAGGGAAGGAAGCTCAGAGAGACATCAAGACCCAAGCCAGGTCACGCCATGGCTGACTGCCCTCTTCCTGCTTCTCTGCAGGGGACTTCCTGTGCCTAGAGCCTCCTGCCTCCCTGAGCAAGCAGGGAACTCGCTGCTTGACGGCCTAAAATGTCTTCATTTTCTCTTTACTAATAAAACAAACCATTATGAAAAAAATTGTCAGTTTAGTACGTAGAAAATTTAATTACATGGGCTGTGTGTAACACATTATAATTCTTGTTCTCCTCATAAACTATATTCTACATTTTTGACATGTAATAATGTATGATTTCCAAACATCTTTACTCAGATTTACTGGTGGGAAAAGAAAAGAATTAATTGGTAGGAAATGTGAATGTGAGAATATATTTTTAAAAATAGATTTTATGGATATACAGTAAGTTAATGGAAAGTAGATTGCACACTGGACTAGACAAAGGGGGATGAAGGGAAGAGAGAGGGATGGGAATGGGAAGGACCGTAGACTAAATCAGACATAACTTTCCTGTGTTCATATGTGAATACATGACCAGTGAAACTCCACATCAAATACAACCAAAGGAACAGGAAGTTACATTCCATGTATGTATGATATGTCAAAATACGTTCTATTGTCACTACATCTAAAAAGAAAAAATTCAAAAAGGGGAAAAAAAGCACCAAAAGTAGATTGCAAAAGTAAAGGTGGTTTTTCTGGTAGCTGCATCTCAATTGATGAGAAAGTCTAACATTTTCTTTCTATTCTGAAAGCCCAGGTAACATAATCAGATCTGTTCTGTACTTGAACATTCTACTATTCTGTGTCTAAAGGAAATTTTATTGCATGTACTCTTTCTTGTGCTTACTCCCAGATTCCTACCTAAATTTCCACTCAAATAATTTATTCCATGTCTAACACATCTAAACATCAGTATTTCTAATCATTCTTTCTTCATCTTAGATAACATGGTTCAAAGTTGTCTCTGGATATGATTGAAACAGGTCTTGTCAAGTAGGTGTGAATTCATGGACAAAAACTCTTATCCAGACAATTAAAGGGATGAATTTTGAAAGAGCATGTACAGGTAAACCCAAAATATGGTCACAAACATGAACCCGAGAAAAGAGTGATCTCTTTCTTTAGCTGTGATTTTATCACTTATTTTGATCAGCTGCAGTTAAGCCCAGCAGAAGCGGCGCCAGCGACTCCTGCTCATCCAGCAGTACCACCGGGTACCATCCTTTCCTTGCTGGAGATACCAGAGACAAAGCTCCACCCTAACTCTCCTGGTAGGAAAGAGGTAAACATAGTCAGATGCTCCCTGACCTCGTGTCCCCTCTGCACACGAGGAGACAGTGACAGACTAAGACAGCATGCTGAAGACCTCCTGTGCCCCCTTTCCACCCAAGGAGACAGCTCTGGGCTGAGAGGATGCTGAAGAAAATAGACCAAGATTATTAAAATTGACACTTTCTTATATAAGCATCACCCACAAAGGAGCCAAGGATTCCTCGGCAGCTCAGAGCTGATGTGCTGTGCCTTTCCATTGGTTCCTAGTGAAGAGGAGCATTGGCATTCGACTTCATATGCAGAAATTGAAAATACATTACCAAAATGGAATTATTAAGCTCAAGAAAATCCTCAGTTAAATACTACCATGCTATTAAGTTAAAAGGCATTAAAAGATAATTTTCATGGGACTAATTGATTTTTAACTTTCTAAACAATAAGTACATTCAGTTTAATAGTTAATTTGCATTTGTACACATTTCTAAGCTACCATCTTTCAAAAACTCCTTGAAAGATGATGAACTGTATGGTTCTACCTTTTTTATAGATCATTAAACTGTACAATCAAACGTCTTTATAAACTCAAAAGAAGTTTTCAGTGCTGACTTCTTAGTTGTGACGGACACACAACTAAGAAGATTATTAACATCAGGGCCTTCTCGAGAGGGGCACGTCGGAATAGGAGATACAATTTTCTATTCTTTTCTGTAAATTTAAACTGTCAGGGTAATTTTCAAAAAAATAGCAGAAATGAAATATTGAAAAAAAGAAAGTCATCTCATGTAAGGAAACACAAAATTCATCGCCTGTGAGAATTTATGATGTCAGGATGACAATTTGACAATGATAAAAGCATTTTGTTAAAAGCCTCAGTAAAATAAAGAAACTAGTGTTTTAAAAGAGGCATTTAAATCCCAGAAACCCAGTATGCTAAGCACTTCTTGCTCCTGCAAGCTGATCTTCAGACAGCAAACAGCAGTGATGCAGGGGTGTCTCAGAGATGCACAGCATGGTGAAGCAAGAACGACTGGGAGCTAATTACGCAACGACTTTTAGACAGGCCATCGGTCAGCACAAATCCTGATTCAAAATACATGCTGGACATCAACGTGTACAAAACTTAACACGGGTCAGCTTCCTGGGCTGGTGCTGGGACCTCAGGCCCCATGGCCTTCCTCCCGGCACCCACACAGAGAGACAGAAAGCAGTGAAGACCCTGATCAGGTCGCATGGAGGTAAGGAGACTCTGTGACCTGACCCCTCAGCAGCATGGTCACCCAGCAAGTGCGCTCACACCCCCAGCACCCTCGCCCCCTCCTGAGGAGGCTGGCACCTCTAGAAAGACCAGCACCAAAGCATGCAGAATGTCCTCCTGGGTGTTCAGCATTGATATTTTTTAATTGCAGTTCCACTAAATTCTATATCAAATGAAAGAAGTGACGGAAGAAAACCCACTCAAGGAACAACAAGCCACAAATCCTCGCTCCACGTGACAGGGCACCTGGCGCCACAGTCTGACTCCCAGTTCTCCCGTGACACCCCTTCCCCTGTGAGGTGCCCTGAGCTCTGTCCACAGAGAAACCACCAACAAGGGACCCTTGACCTGGGCGGGTGGACATGCTTTCCGGACATCCATGTTTTCAACAGTTTACATCATTCACTGCAATTCCTGGAGCCGCGGATCAGAATCCGAGCAGCTGGTGCGGAAGGGAAGCTAAAGGGCCAAGGTAGTCGGTCACACAGCCGCTCTGAGCAGACCTTGAGCCCCACCGCAGCCACCTCTAACAGTGGAGCCGCTCTCCACAGGGTGCACGCGTGCCTTACTTTAGCTTAACTCTCCGGACATGGAGCACGGTGCTGGGGTGAATGGGCCCAGGGCCCTGAGCACGCCGGGCAAGCGCTTGACCACTGACCTACACCTGCCCCTCCGTCTTGAAACAGGATGTGACGGGACTTTGCAGGCACTGCTGCCATAACCGCAGGGCACATACAGGGCGGCTTAGGTGACAACAGTGTACAGTCTCGGTCTGGAGGCAAGGACTCTGACATCAGAGGCCAGCAGGGGAGCGTCTCTGAGTCCTCTCTCCTGGGGCCTCTGATGGCTGCCCTCCCGCCCGGCCTCCACAGGTCATGTCTCTGAGCTCACCCTGCGCCTCTTCCTCTTGTCTGAAGGACACCAGTCAGATGGATGAGGCCTCATTGTCCCCTCACCACCTCGTTAGAGACCTCTCCAGACACAACCATACCCCCCCCCCCCCTGAGGTTTTGGAGGTCAGCGCCTGGACATGTGGCTCTTAGGGAGGGACCAGGACAATCCAGCTGATACGGGACAGTCCTATTTTTGAGACTGCTTGAATGTGGGTCACGTGAGTGGCATACTGACTCATTTTTGTCACATAGATCATATCCATGAGGCGAATTTTTGCAATTTTCAGTTTCGGCTCTCGTGAGCACCTGAAGACCACCTATGAAAAGCCCCTGAATGAAACCTCGCCCTGTTTTTATGATCTCGCCCAGTGCCTGACAGTGGTCTCACTCTAACTTGATGCAAAACCAATTATTCAGTGACCTGACTTTTTGGACTTTTCATAGCTAATAGAAAAAAACATCAGTTTCTGCTTACACTTCTTTGGCTTATGTATATTCAACAAGACTGAAGGATTCTAACAGCATGGGCAGGTGGTCCAAGCAGGCTGGCCCGCAAACACCTGGGACTCTGCGCAAGCATCCACCTGAACGTCCCCAAACCCTGCCTGCCCGCTGCCACCCCGAGGATGCTCAGGTCACACAGAGGGATGGTGACACCCCGGCCCCCACACCCCAGGGCCTGTTACGGGAAGGACACTTAAGAGCACTGTGGAAATTGAGTTTATGAATAGTCCAAAGAGAACAACTGAAACAAAAGGGGGGAGAAGTCAAGTTCTTTAACGGCACGAGAGGGGTGGATAGCCCCTTCCTTCCAGGTGTCCCTGTGATCTCCACCCTCCTATCCACAGGACTGGCCTGGCCTTGGCCGCAACTGCTTCTCCATCCCACTCTCGGCTCCGCCCACAGAGCTCTCTACCTTCCCGCCTTAGCTGGGGTCACCAGGTTAAGTACAGGACACCCCGTTAAGGCACAATTTCAGATAAGTTTAGTATAGCTCTCAAATATTACGTGGGACATCCTGAAATTAAAAATGCAATTTTCATTGGAAATGAAAAGCTAACTGAGGGTCTATATTTTTATATGCCCGATGTGGCATTACCACCTGCCGTGTGTTCTTGCCCACTGGTTGTCACAGAGCTGCCCTGCCACACGCCCTGCTGGCCTCTGGCTCTCTCTTCCTCCTCCCTGCCTGCCTCCAAGCCCTCCTGAGCCCTTGGTCCAGGTGCTCCCCAAGCACCTTCTCCTCACTTCTCGGCTTCTCCACATTTTCTTGTCAAACTTCAAACTCTCTTAACATTAAAATATCACGTCAAGAGAGAAAGAGTGCCCATCTGCTCAGGACTACACAGGAACACACAAGCCTGGTCATCCCAGGACTTGGAAGTGGACAGAACCAGATGAAATTGCAGAACTTTTTTTTTCCTGGAATTTCCCTCTAATATTCTCAGCATTTAGCTTGAACCCCTATTCTGCACCAAAGACAGTGAGGATCCAGAAATGTGGAGATAAACTCAGACCTGAGCTGCTCCATCCAGAAGAAGATGACCTGGGAACATGAAAGGTGCTGTGTCGATGAAAGTCAAGGCAGGAGCCTTTCTGTACCTCCTCCAGGGTAGGCTGGGGGCCATGCTGGGTGACACAGGGCAAGGTGGGCTGGGGACAGGGATGGGGGCAGCAAGGTGGCTCCATGGAAGGGGGTCAGGATGGGCACTGCTGACACATGGGTTGTGAAGGAGATTCCCCATAAAGAAATGCTATCATCAAAATTATTCTGCTGGGCTAGAGTAGCCACATGCTCAAAAACATGAATGGAATGGGCATTCTATGGGGGAGGAGAAGGGGAAACGGGAGCTGTGGTTTGATGGGTACAGAGATTTAGTCTTGTAAGATTAAAGGGGTCCTGAAGATTAGTTGCACAGAATTATATATTATATATAACACTCCTTCACCGCACATTTAAAATGGTTAAGCCAGGCACAGTGGCACAGGCCTGTAATCCCAGTGGCTCAGGAGGCTGAGGCAGGAGGATCATGAGTTCAAAGCCAGCCTCAGCAAAAGTGAGGCACTAAGCAACTTAGCGACACCCTGCCTCTAAATTAAATACGAAATAGGGGTGGGGATACGGCTCAGTGGTTGAGTGTCCCTGAGTTCAATCCCTTGTACCCACCACTTAAAGAAAAAAAAAAAAAAAAAAAAAAGTTAAGATGGCCAATTTTATGTTAGATTTATTTTCCCACAATTAAAAACTTTTTTAAAAAATGTGAGCTAGCCTGGCCACATAGACAAATGGCAAGAGGTGGCCGGGTCAATAGAAAGAGGTGAAGAAGTTGATAAAGAGCCAAGTGTGAGACCCTGGAGTGGCACACCACCCAGAACCTTCCTTCTGCACAGCTGCTCTGTGCACGTGCCGAGGCCGCATGTTCCCTGTCCTGGGCCCGGCCCAGCACGGTCCAGCTCAACACTTCTGTGCTGCTTTCTCGTAAAAGAAACAAATCAGCAGGCTCTACTGAATGTGGCGAACTAAACAAACAATATTTCAGAAGACCATCCTGGGTAAGTTCAAATGTGTCCCTTACAGAATTCGGGTGTTGCCCCAGTGAGGGCAGGCAGAGGGGACGAGAACTAATCCCAAGGGGGATTAAGGCACTTGCAAAGGAGGCTTCACACAGTCTCTGCTTCACTTGCCCTTCTACCTTCTGCCATGTGAGGACACAGTGTTCCTCCCCTCCAGAAGAGGAAGCCCTTGGGCGCCATCTTGGAAGTTGGCTGCAGCCCTCTCCATACAGCTGAACCTGCCAGCACCTTGATCTTGGACTCCAAGCACTATGAGAAATAAAATCTCTTCTTTATAAATTACCCAGCCTCAGGTACGTTCTTATATCAGCACAAAAAGGACTCTTTGTGAAGTAACAGAAATTGGAGGGGGGGAAAAAGAAAAGATACTGAATTTAATATGCCACCATGTATGGAAAGTGCATACAGGTACATGGATTTTGAAACAATGCTGTTTCTTCTTCACACAAAGTACAGGGAGCCATAGCTAAGGGGGAAATTCTTGGCTGATATAGTCAGAAAAGTTTGGTAATCATAGGTTTGGTGGGCAGAACACTGGACAAATTAGAAGTCAAAAGACTTGTGTTCTAGTGTTGACTCTGACCAGCAAGCTGCGCAAGTCATCAATTTCTGTCATTTAAAGAAGAATCCTCCATTCCCCATCTCCAAAAACAAACAAAAAGAGACAAAGAGAGGAAAAAGAGAGAGAGAGAAAAGAACTTTGCAGTTCATAAATTTTATGACTTGATTCCATTTGAATCAATATTCTCTATGTCTAATATTAGTGATATAAAAAGAAAATTAGCCGATTCTATTTAGACACAATATTATCAATAGTGCCATCTCATGTGGACTAGTTTATATTAAGCCGAATTATGGCTATGCTTCTACTCAAATATTTTAATGAGGCTTTCTTAGAATAATGAGAGTAATTATGTTCTCCAATTTTTATATTTCATAAAAACATTTTCCACGTGGCATTTTTCCCTCATAAAAATGTTACCAGCATAAAAGAAAACGTCATTCTTCAATATGAAAGAGCACATCTGAGATGCTTAGATTGCTAATATGTTAGCATCATACACCAAAAGCAGTACTTTGCCATTATTTCCTTATGGATTTTGTAGCAGATAACAAACTGTTAAGTGAAGTGAGGCTGGAGCGAAAGGAGGTGGTGTCAGCAGGTGACCACTGGTGACTCCGGGATTGTCCTGTTCCTTTCCTACTGCTGCCTCCCTGCCTTCCTTCTCTTCTCTGTTCCATGACACATAGATTAAACACAGCTCCCCGAGGACAGGGAGCAAGGGCACTGGGGACCGAGCGGAGTGCCCAGCACTCAGAACATGGCCCATGCTGAGCACTTACAAAACACGGCCGACCAAGGGAGAACAACGACCTCCTCAAACTCCCCCTCCTTCCATCCTTCCATGCACCAGGAGGGACGAGCAAACGGAGGGCCAGGCACACGTGTCGTCGGCGGGAGCAGATCAGAGCGGCAGATGAGCAACACCTGGCCCCTAACCCAGTGCTCAGACAGACACAGGATGGACGTGTGACGGGTGCAGCCAGCAACTGGGAGGCCCCTGTCCTGTCCGGGCCAGGTCTTCCCTCCCAGGGAGTACCAGGCATTCCTCCTCCACGAACGTGCTCAAATCCCCCGACTCCAGACACTTCCCAGAGAGCTCGTCCCCCTGACAACTTCAGGCGTCTGAAAATGCCTCCTTCTGAGACAGCTGTGAAACGTGGCCCTGAGGGCCAGACGCCTTCCCGCAGTAGGAAAGAACATTCTAAACATCACGGTGCCAGAATCCTATCACCAGTCAAAGCTTGCTTTCTGAAAAGACCCAGTTTGGGTGTTGGTGTGGGTCTAGTTGGTACAGTAGCTGGTAGAGGGGAACAGGGGGTGTTACCAGGAGGAGAGTCCATGGGACTCAAAGAGATGCAGGCTTAACGCCACTTACTGAGATCCACCAGTGGTTTAAAGTCAAGACAAAGGCTGTGTGCAAACATGGCAGACCATGATACTTAATAAATGTACACTCATACATGAAATATTTAGGTTTTTCTTCTTATAAGTGGCATTTCATTTTTATCTTTTAAACTTGCACTTAAATTTTTGTTTTTTGTCACGCCTCTGAACTCCCAAGCTGAAGTGTTTAAGTGCACATTTAAAATGCCTTTGACTCAATAACACTAGTTATGGGAGACAATCCAGAGGAAATACACTAAGTAGAGAAATGTCTAAGACAGAAAGATGTTCCATTCAGCTTTACCCATTGTTGGAAAAAAATTGAACTAACTCAAAACTACAGAAAAAGTTAAGACAAATAAAGAACACATTTTGGGCTGATAAAATTCACAATTCAAAGCAGGAGTTAGGAAGATAAAACAATAACACGGGACAAGCACCCTCCTAGGATAGGAGATATGAACCCGCGTGAGAACACGGGTGGAGGTGACCCGCGGTGGGGGAAGTGCGGGAAGGTAACACTGAAGTACGCGCAGAGGGCCAAGAGTCTGTCCTGGAGAGAAGCAGAAGGAAAAGGGATTGAAAGAAAAATATTAGAGGAATCACAAGAAGGAAATGGGGGTGGGGGTGGGGGGCTAAGAAATGGCATCAGAAGATGAGGGAGCAAGTACTCAGAGACCAGAAGGGGAGGAAAGACTGAGTCACGGCTAAGCGGCGGCCAGGTGAAAGGCCGACTCCCAACACTGGCTGGGAAGCAGAACCCCAGTTCTTTCTTATATCTTTTAGTCAGATTTTGCATCACTGTGACCAAAAGACCAGACAGGAACAACTTACAGGAAGAGAAGTTTATTTTGGCTCATGGTTGTCAAAGGTTCAGCCCATGGTCAGCCAACTCCATGCTCTGGGCCCGAGGTAGGGCAGGACACAGGGCAGACAGGCCTGGAGGAGGAAGGCAGCTCAGGGCAGGGCAACCAGGAAGCAGAGAGAGCTGCACTCACCAGGGACAAAATACAAAATGCAAAGGCACGCCTCCCTGACCTGCTGCCTCCCGCACCCTACCTGCCCAGGGTTACCACGCAGTTAGTCCACCAGGGAGGACTAATCCACTGACCAGTTCACACCTCTCGTAATTTGATCATTTCCAAGTGCCCTTGCACTGTCTCACGTGAAAGCTTTTGGGGACATTCATATCCAAAGCATCACAACGATCTAACACCAGGGAAATGACCTAATATCTGAGTATCTCTGAGTACGAATTTAGTGTGATTATTTTTATCCTCCAACTTTGATCTCTGTCTATTGGTCATTTAGAAGGAGGAGGTGACTCGTCCTGAGGAGAGGAAGAGGCCGCCCCAAGGGCACTGGCCATGGTTGCCAGGAGGTGCTAGGGACCCCAAGACTGAATAGTTTCTAGAAGAGAAGGTAGGAAGGAAGGAGGGTGATCAGAGGTGGAGGCCACAGTTGGGGACTCTCCAGAAGGAGCTGAATACTGCGAAGAACCATGAAGAACCAGGAGGAGCTGGTGTGGAAGCACACGCCTACAATCCCAGCAGTTTGGGAGGCTGAGACAGGAGGATTACAAGTTCAAGGCCAGCCTTAGCAACTTGGTGAGGCCCTAAGCAACTTAGTAAGTTGCTGTCTCAAAATAAAAAATAAAAAGGGCTGGGGGTGTGGCTCAGTGGTTAAGTGTCCCTGGTACCAAAAAAAGAAAACACTGAGGAGGGTGGCATGTGACACAAGAGGAAGTGTAGACGCAGTGCTCCTGGTGAGGAGAGTACTGCAGACATCGGAGAGCAAGAGGACGTTCGAGTAACGAGAGCCGCGAGTCCGGAACATGAGGCAAAGCAACTGAGTCCTGGGCAGGACGCGCTTCGGGGAAGACGGAAGCACTTCCAGGTGCAATGCTGGGAATGGAGGAAGGCTCTCCAGAGACAGGCACTCCTCTGAGGTGCCACTGAAGGAAAACGGTAAAATGCAAGGTGGCACCTGGGGAGCACAGTTGGATGCAAAGAAAAGGAAAAGGAAGAAAAAGTCCTTTGCGATGACATCTGCACGCCGGCAGAGCAGAGCGACGGCTGGGGCTCGGCCCAAGTGAACTGCACCGCGGACTTCTGCAGAGTGAGGGCCCTGCGTTGGCGGCAGGCAGCAGGAGGCTGGGCTTTCAACCAAATGGCAATGATGACAGTGCGGGCAGGCCGGCGTGGCATGAGACCTGGACCCACCTGGAAAAGCAGGCAAGAAGTTGTACTGGCTGTGCAACCATTTTATACACAGTTCCAAGTCTTTCACCAAAGTAGCAAGTGGTTTTGTTTTTGATGTTTCCAAACTTCACCTGCCTTAAAAAGTCATGAGAAGAGGCTTGACTTTGAAACCGGACTTGGAAGCTAGCTTCAGATTCTCCTGAGCTTCCTGAAGAGCAATGTTCTTGAAGGCTGGGATGGGGTGCTACTGCTACTGCAATGGGGGAAATCTGAATTTATCAACAGCAGCCTTTTGACTACATGCGATACAAAGTATCCTCCTCATTCTCGAGTAAAGGGAGAGGTGAGGCTGCACCACACAAGCCTCAGGGAAATGTCCAGGGGCTCCTCCCAGGACCAGCTCACTGGGAAACAAGTCAATTTCTCCAGCTCCGCAGCAGCGACCTCTCCTGTAAGGACCAAGCGATGTTTCTGGAGAGATGCAGGAATCTCTCTGCCCAATGAGCGTCTGCAGCATTTTCACACTGGTTTCAAGGGCTCGTTTGTTCTCTCTGCACCAAAATATTACTTTGACATGAAGGGTGGTGGAATAACTCACAGGTGGCTACTTCCTGACACGGGGACCTCAGAGACTGCAGGGTGAATGATTCCATTGTAAACAGACCTCTGACAGCTCACAAGTGACTGAGTCCAAAGGGTTTTTGCTTTTTCTTTCCCCTCATGCATCCCAAGAATATGGCTGACTGCACGCCTCCTAGGAAACAGGTTCATTCGTGAAGTCCACAGCCAAGCCCTTCCCTTGCCCTGAGGACCGGGGACTCTGCTGCACTCAAGCCCTGTGAATACACTCCTCTCAAAGCTAAAACGTATTACTGGAGCATCTCCATGAGTTTATGGTTCCGCTGGAAGGAAGAGTTAGATAATTCAGCAGCAGAAACACTAAGAAATACTTAATATGCGCTGGAGTAGATGTGGTGCAGTTGCTTTTGGCTGAAGGTCGGGGCTAGGACGAAGGCAGTCCTGCTCTCACAGCGTGTATCATTTAGATGTTTTCACTGTGGTTGTTTTCTGGGTTGTTCGTTCATACTACAGTGAAGTTGGACTGGGACTATTCTGAAAATGCCGTCAATCATCCTAGGTGCAGGTACGGTGTTCTTCCTCTGCGTTAGCTCAGTCTAGTGTACCTTGAAATCAACCTTATGAAAACAGGGTCCAAAACTTTGCATGGGATTTGGTTATAAAAGTGCCTATCAGGGGCTGGGATTGTGGCTCGGCGGTAGAGCGCTCGCCTAGCACGTGCGTGGCCCGGGTTCGATCCTCAGCACCACGTAAAACTAAAGGCATTGTACATAACTAAAACAAATAAATGAATATTTTAAAAAAAAATTTTTAAAAAAAAGTGCCTATCAGTCAGAGAACATTATTAACATCATCTTGTCTATTTTGGAGTCTTAGAGACAAGGAAGAGCAGTGTGTTCACAATCTCCTTTATTTCCACCTGAGAGCGAACTCAAGAGAAACAGGGTCCAGAAATTATTTGCAGCTTCTGTTTTGCACCATGCTGGCCACCCGCCTGGGCTCTGCACTGGAGCGGGTTGCTCCACGCCGCAGCAGCACCTGCTGCACCTGCTGAACTGCGGGGCCTTCCCCAGCCTTCCTGCATCCCACAGAAACCCCCAGGTCCGCTGACCACAGGGCAGGAAGGTGAGGCACCTGGTGGGGCCACTTCCTGAGCTTTACACACTCTGCCAGCCTGGCTCCTGGGACTCGAGGTGGATGGTGACCATTAGCATGATAGAGCCCCTACCCCCTCACATGGAGTGTGGGCTGCGGCGTCGCATAGAGAAGGCCCCACAGCCAGGCTGCATGTGAGGGAGTCCTGGAAGAGGCAAAGCAAGAAATGGAAGGAAGGGACTGAGCGCCTGCACGGTGTGTCCAGCAGGAAATGCAGCGGACAGCAAAAATGAGAGCCCGGGGCTGCTGCTTGTGTGTGCTCCGATCCTGGGGTAGAGACGGGGTTCCAGGCCACACACTGACATTCCCATCACACAGGAAGAGCATGTGTACCTTAAAACTGCAAGGCCATGAAGGGAACACTGATAGGACAAGAGAAGGTGTCACAGTCGGAAAACTGAATCAGTGCAGTGAGCTAGGCTTCACTGTGCGGACCAGAGCTCTGCAGGCTCAGAAGGACAGGAATCTCCTTGCTCGGGGTAAGCACTTGCCTGCAGGAGACGTCCACCTGCAATTCTGAACCAGGTGTGCGCCTGGCGATGGTGAGGTGGGCAACCCTAACAGCACTGTTCCCACAGCAAACACCAACACCCCATAGACACTGCAAAGAGGGGCTACATCTGTTGCATCGTGTTCCTGCAACTGGAATATTATTCTGCAAAGAAGATGAACGGCCTGCAGCTGTCCCCATCAGTATAGATCACTGCAAACCGCAGTGCGGAGAGCAAGATGCACATTCAGAAAACACACATGGCACGACTCTGCTTGCATAGAGGGCAAAAGCAGACTCAGCCTAAAGATATACTGCAAAAGGGCACGTAAAGCATGAAAAATCCAAACAGGAAAGCAAAGGGCCAGGGAACCCCAACTCCACACAGAGGTCACATCAGAAGGAGGAAGACAGACAGAGCTGGGGCAGGAGGACCCTCCCAGCACCTTGAACTGGCCAGCACGTGGACCCATTTTAGCGTTTTTCAAACTGTTCATACTTCTTATACTTCTTGTCATAGGTACGTGACTTGTTTTGATTTAATAAAGGAAAAAGAAAGAATTGATGCTGGTGAACATTAGAGCACCCCAGATCAGCTGGAAAAGCAGAAAAGCTCAGGTCTGCACACAGAGTTCACAGCCAAAGGAGCAGAGCTGCCCAAAGTGTGTTCCCTGAAGCACAGGCCATGCGGCGCTTAAAAACAAACAAACAAACAAAGAAAAACAACACAAGTAATTAAAGTGGAGCCTGGTAGGAAAGGTCAGAGAAACCCTGCCGTGCTAAGCCCCGCACCCTCTTTTCGAATTCAGGATGCTAGGTTCTAAAAATACTGCCACAAGGAAACAGGTCTTGATTTTGTCCAATTTGTTGTTACCCAACCTTATGGGACCAATTCCCTTGTGTAGAATTTATCAATATTCTTCTAAATTGAAGTTTGAAAATACCCCAAAATATGATTCCAAAACATAAACTCAATCCCTGTTCAGAAATACACAAAAGTACCCTCTGAAGAATAAAACAAATCTTTCCAGGGAACATTCTAGATACACAAATCTTTCTAAAGAATTTGAATGGTATCGTTAGCCTGAAAATAAATAAATAAATAAATAAAAGCCTGTGTCCAGTTCTTTCTTTCTGCGTCTAGCCACTTGCGACTGACAATGCTCCCAAACACCTCACTTGCACAGAGTATCTTAATCTTGCTTCCACCAGGAGGAACGGACATGAGAATGTTTGCAGCAAGGATATTTAGTACTAATAAATTTGTTCTCAAAAGCTCAGGGAGAAATCATAGCCTTTGGTTTATAACAGATGAGGAATGCTTAAAGAATATTCTGGTAGAAGAAAACAAAACACTTAAATCTGCATCTATGGAGCCACGTTACACTGTCAATGAACTAAAGGTACTGGCAGAGTAATGTGAATGCTGTAATTCTACTTTATAACAAACAAAGAAAACACTTCCTTCCCTTCTCCTCCCAACAACACCCTGAGCTTCTTGAAATTCACGGGAATGAAATATGTATGCACCCAAAAGCTTGCACAATTAGACACAAACAGGAAGGCAGGTGTGTAAAGATGGACAGCAAGCTGTCAACGGTGTTACCACAAGGAGGCAGGAAGGGTGGGATAGAGAAGTGATTTGCTTTGATTTTATACATTATAAAAAGTATGCGCACAAATCTAACTTTTGTTGGGCGTGGTGGCACACGCCTGTAATCCCAGCACTTGGGAGCCTGAGGCAGGAGGATTGTGAGTTCAAAGCTAGACTCAGCAATGGCAACACACTTAGCAACTCAGTGAGACCCTGTCTCTAATAAAAATACAAAAATGGCTGGGAGCCGGGTGCGGTGGTGCACGCCTGTAATCCCAGCACTTTGGGAGGCTGAGGCAGGAGGATCACAAGTTCAAAACCAGCCTCAGCAATGGCGAGGCACTTAGCAACTCAGTGAGACCCTGTCTCTAAATAAAATACAAAAAAGGGCTGGGGATGTGGCCCAGTGGTCAAGTGCCCCTGAGTTCAATCCCCAGTACCAAAAAAAAAAAAAAAAAAATGGCTGGGGATGTGGCCCAGTGGTCAAGTGCCCCTGAATTCAATCCCCGGTACAAAAAAAAAAAAAAAAAAAAAAGTATGCATTACTGCCTTAATCATTAATTAGGGGGGTTTATTACAAATGAAAATAACTTCACCAATGGTGAGTTTAAGAAGGAGGAAACCCTTACAGAAGTAAGATGCAGGAACTTGGCTTGGAGACAAAAGTGATACTCTATCCTTTGGGGAAAAGCGGAAGCAGGGAGTGGAAATAAAAAAAAGATGTTGACAAAACCAAATAACCAAGTGCCTTCCAAGTCCTTCACGGAGACGCCTCCGTCAGGCAGGGCACAATTGTGGATGTTGTCAATCACATGGAAGGAAGTCTGCAGAACCCTCCTAAAGCAAAGGGGAGCTTCCGATCGGCCAGGCACCCCTTCTATGAAGGGGCCACTCAGAAGGGCGACCTGAAGGTACAGAAGGGGGCTGGGGCTTCTGAAAGTGCACAGTAGCCCCTCGGAAGCCCCCCACCTGTGGGATCCCCAGCTTGTGATAGGAAAGGCTCTTTACCTTCTGATGCAAACACATCTTCCAATCCCGTGTGGGTTCTACCACACACTCACACACTCCTTCAGGCACACAAAGCACAAAAAAATGTGTAAAAATGAAGTCTTGCTGTTTTCAAATGCAGCTGGAACTGTCAGGTGGTGGTCAAATATAAGTCTGCTTCTAAAACCTTTCTTTTTTTTTTCTTTTTTAATGTGAAAGTAAAGACCAAAATGATCCTTAAAAATAATTTAATACTTTACCCAAGCAGGCACATAATTGAACACCACGTCATAGCCAACCCTGAGAAATCAGTGGACTGGAATTAAACAATTTTCTTCCTTTAGGATGTTATCCTCAGAGCCAGTGCAATAATTGCAACATATCTGTACTATTGCAACATTGTAATAGTAAAATATTTGCAATAATGCACATAACCAAAATTACCTTCTATGGTATTTTTAAAAGCTGAGTGAGATGAAACCAATTTTTAAAAAACACAAAAACTAGTTTTGAATAAGTTTATAACCCAGATGTTTCTTGACTCATGACAGGGTCATATCCTGATAAACCCATCATAAATTGAAAACATCCTAAGTTAAAAATGCCTTCAAGGGCTGGGATTGTGGCTCAGCGGTAGAGCACTCGCCTAGCACGCGGGTGACCCGGGTTCGATCCTCAGCACCACGTACAAATAAAACACATTGTGTACAACTAAAACCAAATAAATAAAAATATTTTTTAAAAAATGCCTTCAAGCCAGGCGCGGTGTCGCACGCCTGTAATCCCAGCACTTTGGGAGGCTGAGGCAGGAGGATCACGAGTTCAAAGCCAGCCTCAGCAATGGTGAGGCACTTAGCAACTCAGTGAGACCCTGTCTCTAAATAAAATACAAAAAAAGGGCTGGGGATGTGACCCAGTGGTCGAGTGCCCCTGAGTTCAATCCCCGGTACCAAAAAAAAAAAAAAAAAAATACAAAAAAGGGCTGGGGATGTGACCCAGTGGTCGAGTGCCCCTGAGTTCAGTCCCGGTACCCACACACACACAAAATGCCTTCAACAAATCCACACTAGCCAGGCTTCCTGCTTTGCAACATGGTTCAGAGAGGACAGTCAGTGCCTTCCCCTGCGGGTCCCAGGCTGATTGGGAGCAGCACTTGCTGTCACTGCCCAGCACTGCAAGCTGCTTCCCTGGATAAAGATCAAAACTCAAAGTAGGGGGCTGAGGTGTGGCTCAGAGGTAGAGCGCTCGCCTAGCAAGTGTGTGGCCTGGGTTCGATCCTCAGCACCATGTAATAATAAACACATTGTGTACAAATAAAAAGCAAATACACAAATATTTAAAAAAAAAAAAAAAAAAAAAAACTCAAAGTAGGGTTTCTACTGAATGCATATGGCTTTTGCGCCACTGAAAAGTCCAAAAATCTTAAGTCAAACCATCCCAAGTTCCAGCTGTCTGCATCTGCTTATTCTCCAAAGGATCAACTCCTTCACGGAACAAAACAGATTGCATTCTCCAAAGTGAATCCAATTCTATCTATCTTTAAATCATTTAAGGTGACATTGTTTTGTAACTTTCAGAGGACAGCAAACTGTGCAGGGCTCTAGAAGATGCAGCAGACTTGCAGACAGAGAGAAAATGAAGTGCAAGTCTTTCTTGGACATGAAAAGGGCAAAGGCCTCAGGCCAGGTCGGGGAAGGGGTTGCAGACACCTGCTTTGGCCACGGCGGGTGTGGCTCCCGCTCTGCCATCCTCGCTCTTCACCAAGTGCATGCATTCCCTTCAGTATGTTTCTTCAGAAATGATGGCGTCTGAATTTTTCTTATTTGACCACTTATCCAATCTATCTAACTCCTACTATATAAAAAATCAATGGCTTCAAAATTCAATCATAAAAGCTGTTAAATGTCAGAGGCAAGTAGAACAATAATCAAAAGCATACGGAAAAGTATATTTCCCGTGAGGAGCGCCCGATGTTCATCAGTTTATTTCTCCAGAGTCCAAACTCACAAATGGGTGGCCAGGTCTGTAGACACAGAACAGAGGAGACAGCCTTGCTCAAGGTCAGCAGGAGCACCCTGAAAAGCACGTGTAGCAGTCTGTCTCAGGAGCTCTGAGAGCATCAGCTCCGAAGCCTAGTCCACTCCCAGCAGAGGGCCCTGGCAGACACGGCCTGCCTGGCAGGGGACAAGTGGAACCTGCGTCTATCACAGGCTGCACTTGGCTTCCTCAGCTGCCCTGTCCACAGGTAGTGTGCAGGCCTCCACATGACCATCACGTCTGCTCTCCAACATGAGCAAGTTCTGGAGACTTGCCACACAGCACAGCTCCCGTGGTGAAGACTCTGTGGAGACCGTGGACCTCTCGCAAGGTGTGGTAAATAAAGTAAATAAGGCAATACGGTGAAAAAAGAAAAGAACGGAACAAGACAAAATAAAATGGATCTTAAGATCAGAAGTGCAGGCTGTGATGTGTGTAGTCATGAAGTCACATGTCACATTCAGAAAAGAGCCACAAGAATACTCTGAGCGCTAATTTTGCTCTTTCAGGGAAATTGAGTTACACTGAAACAATGGAGCAGAGGACAGAACTGGCATTAGGTTTTAACTTCCAGAACTGAAGGAATTTGAGGAAGGTGGGAGGGAGAGAGAGAGAGAGAGAGAACATGAACGTAGAGGATGAAAGGTCACCTGCTCCACCTCCCCAGCTAAATCAGTCACCAGGAGGGCAGAGCCAAGGGCCTGGCCTGGTGCCCAGGTGAGCTATGGCTGCACTGGCTGTGGGCGGCAGCAGCACTTCAGAGGCAGGACTCAGACAGGGACAGGGACAGAGGAAGTGTCCACAAGACTGAGGTGGGGGGGGGGGGAAGCAAGCCCTGACTGGCCTCCTGGTAGGGAGGCACTTCTTGTTTCCTGGGCTCAGCCCTAGAATTATTTGCCTATAATCACAGAAAGGCCCCTTCTGACTGCAGTATTGTCCAAGCGCACACAGGCCCACATTCTCCAGAAGAAACGCTCAGGCACTGGTCCCTTTACAGCCCCTCTAATGCCTCCTATCCCCTCCCTGGCTCTCCACAGCTTCAGTGGGAGTCATTTCTAGAGTCAAGCAGGGGCCGTTCTTCCAAGGATGAGCACAGGGGCCACCTAATGTGGCACCGATGATGCCCACAGCTCGTGTTGATGGCAGCCGAACGCGGTCTTTACAGTAGTTTCCATAGGTAATGGGGCAATAACCACCAAATTTAAGACTTCATAAAAAATTTCATTCTCTCAGTGAGGGAACCAAGAAACTGAGAGAAGAAATCTTTTTATCCTGATTGGGGGAAAAAAAGACAGGCATTACATAGCAGCAATGTATCCAAGTGACTATAAAGAGAGAATTATGACTTATCCCAGGGGCACAGCAACCAAGTGTGGGATTTCCTAATCCCAAGTCTCCCTGTCCTTGGAAGATCAGACACAGGGGACCTGCCAACACTGGCAGCCCTACTAAGGCGGACTAGACTTAAAATGAGGTTTTTATAGGAGGCTCTGAGCTGAATTTTCCTGCTCAGAGGGTCTGCATGCGTGGGCACGTGTGCTAGCGAGAGGAGGTGAGCACAGGCATCTGGCATTGTCTTTGTAACCCCGGAACACTGAGGTTCCTTGCATACAGTCTACCTGCACCACTTAATTGCCCCACATGTGGAAAGTATTTCTTTTTGCACCATATCTGAAGGAGCACTTATTGATGTGACTCACTTTCTTCCACTTTCACCTAATTTTGATCAACTTTTCAAGTCCATCAGTTTTAAAATGAAAGGCAAGGCCACTCAGCAGAACAGAAGGCGGGCCTGAGGGTGCCCCTGAGCCCCTGCCTTCCGGCAGCAGGCTGCACGCCGCCGACAGGTCTGCTTTCATTTCTGGTATGGAGAATCCACACTCAGCCTCACGTCTTCATGTGGCATGCACACTGGTACCCAAAGGGCACGCGGGCGCCACGTTTCCTTGCTCTGCTCTCAGGGCAGCCCCACCTCACCCTGGCTCCTCTTCTCCATCTTCCATCCCAAATGAGATCTCGCCACACATCATGACCTCGGCTTTTGCTTTCTTTTATGAAAATCCAACAGAGGCTCTAAAGCACGCGCTCACACACACTTGAACGTTCACTCTAAGGCCTCCAAGGCATGCTCAGTCTTGAACTCCACGGAGTTAAACACTCTGACTCAGCCAGTGGAATCGCGGTGCAGAGAAGATGGGTCTGGTTCTCAAAGCTGCCACTTGGTGAAGGAAAGCAGAAAACCAGATAATTGCCTCTGCATATTCAAAGGAATCTCGGGGCTTCCAGGAGTTACACAGTGAGAAGATAAATTCAAAGATGCTTTCTTCACTTAACCACACTTGAGAAAAATGCAATGTAGGCTAAGCGTATCATTGCCTGATAAACAAAAAGCCATCGCCTATGAAAGACATCACAGCACTGCACAGGGAGACGATTTTAAATAAAAAGGGAGCTCCACAGTTTCCATGACAGGCTATATACAAACAGTGCCATATAAATGAGTCCTGTGTCCTTACAGAATATTGCAAGTCGCTATCAGATGAGAGAGTACTGAAAAATATCAAAGTGGGGTAACAACCCAAAGCAAGGACTGGTGAAGTTGATAATCACTAAGCCACGCTTTGGGCATGTTTAGAAAAATGGTACTGGGTCAAGAAATATTGGCTCCCTGATAATATTCCAATCTAGAACATTAAACATAACATTAAAAGGGAAATTTGATGGATTATTGATTCTTGTTCTAGTGAAAAATTCATATGAAACTAATAATAATTTTTCATGTGGTTACAGAGAATAAACTATTAATCTCAATTGTTTGGAAACCATCAAAATGAACAACAACAACAAAACTCTATGTCCTATCAGTCATCATAATAGCTCTAGTATTAAAAGCCTACAGCAAAGATATTCCATTTGGTTGCATGAAGCACTTAAATAAATCAGTCAGAGATGAAAATCCAATATGAAGAGCCCAGTTTTCTCCTGTCAAGCTCTGGAGGGAAGAGGCACCAAGCACCCCCAGTGAACCCCTAAGAGGTCAGAGCATTTCAGTTCCAACAACTACAGCATTACCATAATTAGCAAAGCAAAATTCTCCTGGTTCACAAAGATTTTGCTACCCTGGTTGTTCATGTTGCCATTATTTGTTTTGGGTGGTTTTTATGTGTGTGTGCATGTCTCCCCACCACCCCAAGAATGTGAATCTTGAGACAAGAAACTGTCATTCATTACTTGGACAAATGTCTAACAGAAGAATGTGTCCATAACCAAGTCCCTCACCAGAAATAGTCCTTGACAGAATATGCTCTTCTAATTCTGCCCAAATCCCACATGAGGCAGCTTCACCTAAAATCCAGTGTAATGAGAAGCAAAAGGGAAAAATACTGTGTTTCCTAACGATGAATCAAAGGCTTCAATTCAGTCAAGTTGGGATCCAATATGGCACCAAAATTGTACCAAACAACTTATGCTACGAACAGGGGATCAGTGAACCTGACTCTGTGTTTAAGTCAGCTTTTTCACCACCATGACCAAAAGACTTGACAGTAACAATTTTAGAGAAAGAAAAGTTTATTTGGCACTCAGTTTCAGAGGTCCCAATCCATAGAAGGCCAAGTCCAAGGCTCTGGGCCTGAGATGAGGCAAAACAACAAGGCAGAAGGGCCTGGTGGAGGAAAGCACCTCAGGACATGGCCATCAGGAAGCAGAGAGAGCTCCACTCACTGGGGACAAAAATATATACCCCAGAGGCACACGCCAGGGCCCTGTTAATCCACTGAAATTGACTAATCAACTGATAAGGTTAAGGCTCTCAAGATCTAATCCTTCCCCCTCTAAACTTTTTTGTTTTATGTCACATCTGAGCTTGCTAGAAGTGGGTTCTATCTGAGGAAGAACAACACTTTCAAAATGCTGATTCTAGTCTGTATTCAAAGGTAGAGATTATGCATGCTTGTCCAGAAGCAAGGAACAGGGAAGTGTAAGGGAGAGCTTGCTTTTTACTTGGTATGTGACATTATTTCTGCTTTAATAGAGCTCATTTAAATTTCATGGCAAATATCATCTGCGTTTCAATACATGTCATATGTACCACAACTTAAGGTGATTTCATATCAGCGATATTTTAAAAGGTACTTTAAACACTAACAAAGTATATACTTACATCAAAAAAAGCAAAAATTCCACAAGGAGCTCAACATGTGCCCAAGTACAAGGGAAGTGTTTCTCCCAAAAATACAGGTTCCATGCTTCATCCACACCACAGTCAGTGGCAGAGAAAGCTCCAGAAGCGAAAATATTCATTAACACCCAGAGACCAAAAAGGAAAGAGCCAATAACCTCTGAATCCTCAGGTGAAGATGTTGGCTCTCCACTATTTTCATGGTGTGAATGAATCACAAGTCTTATTTTAAGGGACTCGGAAGTATCATCAGCAATTTCATGTGACAAAATTTACTCCACTGGGAATAGGAGGAGAAGGTAACATTTAAATGAACTTCTTCATTTTGATATTTGGACTTGGTGAACAAAAATAAAATCAATAAATTCTGTCTTCCACTAGAACTTCGGGGCATAACATGCATAGCCTGAGACATCCTAACAAAAGGGTGATTTTACATTTGCTCGTGCGGATCAAGCAAAACAAGAGGCTCCACATTTGAGTGGGCAGAGAGTTCTAAACTCAAGATGAGCCCCAAGAAGACGAATCATGTGCGATAATGACAAGCAGAACCAGGGCCGTAAGCATCTAGGAAGGACGCCATCAGTCACCGTCTTTGGACACTCGTTTATTTCTTAAATGTTCAACCCTAGGGATTATCTTCACCATTCGACAAGTTCTGAAAAAACTGGGGTTCATGCTGGAAAGACACATAGATAAATTAAGACTTCCTTTGAACTGGGCACAGGGGTGCACACCTGTGATCCCAGCTACTCAGGAGGCTGAGGTGGGAGGGTTGAAAGTTTGAGGTCAGCCTTGGTGACTTAATGAGATGCTGTCTCAAAAAATTAAAAGGGCTGTGGCTGTGGCTCAGTGGTAGAGCACCCCTGTGTTCAATCTTCATACTACGTAACAGAGGAACAGATTTCTCTGATAAGGTTAGTTCACCTTTTTTATGACTCAATTCCAAAACATTCACCACCAATTTAGTTTTTAAATACACATTGAATTTCAAGTTTCTTCCTTTGATCCATTGAAATAGTCAACCAATGAACACAGATGAAAAAATGCTTGGTATAATTCACTTCTTTTTTTTTCTTAAATATTTATTTATTTGCTTTAGTTGTACACAACGTGTTTTACTTTTACATGGTGCTGAGGATTGAACCCGGCTTGCACACATGCTAGGTGAGCACTCTGCCAATGAGACACAACCCCAGCCCTGGTATAATTCACTTCTAAGACTAGAATTGTAGGAGCATAGAATGAAATGAATGTCCAGGAATCTGAAGACCCTCCCTATCTCCAGACCTGGGAAGGCCTAAGGGGTCTCCTTCCAGACAAGAGAGGAACCTACAAGGGAGCTGTGATGGCTGACAGGCACGGCTTACAGTTCAACCATGGTCCTGTGCACAGCTTCTAACCACACGCATTGTAAGCTGTGGACACTGGTTATTTTTTAAAATGAAGAAAGAATACCAAGAAATATTTTAAAATGAACTTCTTTGCTTTTTCTGTGAATCCAGGAAGAAATTAAAATTGTGTATGAAACATGTTGATACATTTTTTTATTATGACTTTAACATCAGTTACAGGTGCCCCAGAACCAACAGAAGAGCCCCCAGAAAGAGCGTCTGAACCACGTGCAGTTGGAGTACGACGTGGCTCCGGCAGATGCCAAAACACAAATCAGGCAAATTGGAGACAGAGAGACCTTCAGTCCACAGTGCAGCAGAATTACAGCAACAACCTGTTTATTTAAGTACCCAGGGGCTCAATAATGTGAAAAACAGAAACATTTATGAAAGACATGGGGCTGCAAGTCTGTGTGTGACCTCAGAGGTTATCCAAGATAACTAGAGACTTTTTAAATTATGTGGTCTTCCCATCTGGAACTTGGCACTTCAGAACAATGGGCTCACTTTCCAAAGCTCAGTGGCTTCCTAACCATGCAGGACCCACACTCCTAAGCAAATGCAGAATCTAAGTCAGGTACTCAGTTCTTAGACTGAAATTAGTAAAATAATTTATTGTACTGAGTGTATAAAAATGCCGAGGGTAGATAACTAGAATTATGTGCATGGTGTGCTCATCATCTTACACGTGCACACACACACACACACACACACACACACACACACACCACTAAAAGCACTTGTTCTGTCCTGATAAATGGAGTTCAGCACCCAAGGGTTGTTCAGGGGAGTTAAAAGGCCACGGTAAGACGGAGCCATTACACCTGGCACCAGGAAAGGCTGAAGCGGCCGTCTGTGTACTTGTGGTATGGACGTGGTGGATCATGTTAGTAGCCAGTGTTCAGAGAAGCCACTGGGTGCTGCTGCCATTGGCGACACGTGGAGAGGTTCACAGCGCTGCCCAGCTGCAAAGTGATGACGCCCTCTTGCTTTCAGCGCCTGATTTTACTCAAAGTGCAACGGACACGCTGAGAGACGAGGCCCAGCTAACAAAGGCAGAAGAGAACCCGATCAGAGAGGCTCTTCGCCAGCGGGAGGCGTCCTCGGCTCCAGGAGAGCTGGGGATAAGCACAACACGTGGCGCAGGGTGGCATCTGCCCCAGGAGGGCACCAAGCTGATCCCACCAGAGCCTGGAGGGTGCCTGTGGGCACAGGGCCCTGGTGTTGCTGAGGGCCTGGGTAAGGACCATAAGGGGATTCCAGTAGCTAGTGCTGCTCCTCAGTTAGGACCACCCCGTCTAAGTACTGCTTAGCTCAAGCAGCAACATATGCTCTTGAGTGATCTCAAGGTCAGATTAAAAACATTATCAATAATAAACCTCAGCAGAGCAGTTTTACAATGTGCAGAACTGCATGGGAATCTAGTCTCTAGTACTTTCTAGCTGTGTGACCTTGGAGGAATTGCTTACCTTTTCTGATCTACATTTGTTAAGAGTTTTCCATACCTACTTCACAATTGTCTTGCAAGGACAGAAGATGACAAGACACATTGCACCGGGGCCTGAAGGGCTGAAGGCCCACAGCTACGCTGCAGCCACATGGCAGTCGCACTCTCAAGCAGGGTTGGAGAAGACAGAGAGTAGAATCCAGGTTTCCATTTTATTCTCCTTATCCTCCCTAACCCTTACTAGTGAAGTGAAAGATGGCAGTGGGCAAAGAAGGGACTTCTCCCTTACCAGAGAGCACAGGACACGAGGGAGAAGGCCCAGGGCCTCCCTGCAGCAGCCCTGAGCTGACCTGGGGCCTCCGGAGCGCTCGGGCTGACCATAGAGGGGACAGCAGGGAACAGTCTTCACACAAGCAAAGTGGATTAGCAGGCCAGACACTGAAATCTGAAAGCAATTTTTATCCCCTCTTGACCCAGCTCTGGTCAAAGGTATCACTGTTCGCCTGGGCATCTGAGCCGCTCTGTGCGAAGCTGGCTTCAGCCGCCGAGGAGACGAACAGCGTTACCAGCCGGATTAGGAAAAGCCCATTAGCCATCCTCCACCTCTGCGGGAAAAAGCCTGGTCCTAGATTAGACCTGGATAATAAGAAAACCCTACAGACACCGTCACCCAGACTGACCAAATTAAGGTCAACGAAATAAAGTCTGCATGGTGATTTCCATGGTGAGTCAACTAAAGGAAAGGAGGGGAAGCTGACTTTTTTTTTTGGGGGGGGGGGGTTGTTGATCAGAATCAGAGCCTGCACGGGAGGGGCAGGCTCTGATTGTGTCCCGCACTTGGCCCTTCCTCATAGACTGCCACTGCTCTCGTATGACATAGGAAAGAAAATCAGAGACATTTATTTGCTTTTAGTTGTACACAATGCGTTTTATTTGTACATGGTGCTGAGGATCGAACCCGGGTCGCCCACGTGCTAGGCGAGCGCTCCACCGCTGAGCCACAATCCCAGCCCCCTGTTCTCTTTAAAAATGAAAACATTCCCTTTCCTACAGAAAATCATATTCACAATGGTGCAGTGCAGAAAAGCTGGGATTTCAAGCAGGCTTCACAGTATTTAGTTTTATCCCAAAGAAGCTGTGTTTGGGACCAAAAAGCAGTCTCTAGTCTCTTGTCATGGAGGGAAGAGAAGACTGTGGTAAGGAGCAGAGGGTCCCCTGCAAAGGGTGGGCCAGCACTCAGACACAGCTGCGCGTCCTTCTGGAAGAAGAGACATGGCTGGCAGGACAATGGAAGAGCCACAGGCAGGGGTTTCACACCACGGGACGCTCTGCAATGGGCAAGTGGGCGGTGGAGGCCTGCGCCCAGCATGACGGGGGAGAGATTCCAGGGCTTCTCGCAGGTCTCCCAAGCAAAGATGAGGCCTGGCCAGAGACGCTCTGAGCACACCATCTTGCTCTAGAAGGACAAAGTGAAGCTTCCAGGTGTCACTGCTGTCACCAGAGACGCACATGGATGTGAGTGACCTCCCCAGTACAGGAGTGCGTGCAGGCAGACACACAGCCACAACTTCTGAACAGATGGTGCCACCTGCCCACCGTCTAGCGTCACTTGAGAACATGAAAGTGGGAGGTGGCAAAGCCATGTCTTGACAACCCCACATGGCACCCAGGGGGGTCGGGAGGGCGGGGGCTCGGAACAGCCTCCCCAGGAGGGATGTTCTGCTGTGCAGCTGAACAAGAACTCTCCTCCACAGCACAGCTGCTCGGGGGACACCTCTCCTTTCCCTCTTCGGGGTTCGGGGGAGAAAGTGGCTTCAGCAGACACCGGTTAAGCTCACTGATGATTCCTTTAAAGGGATGGACTATTAGGAAGTCATGTAGACACCACACGACGCACTGACTGTGCCCAGACAAAACCGAGTACTCAGACAAGAGGACACCATCATGAGCTGATGTGTCTGTACACAACTGAGCAGCCACCTAGTTCAAGACGCAGAGCGATCCAGCACCATAAAGGTAGCCTGGCTTGTGCGTTAGCATGTCCCGGAAGGTCACCACCATTCTGACCCTCAGCACTGTTGATGACGTTCCCCTTCTAGGACTTCAGGGACTCCTGTGATGCACACTCTCGTGGCTCACTTCTGTTCTGCATGTTTGTGGATTTCGTCTTGCTGCCGCGTGCCTCCGTAGCTAGTGACCTTGTGTTTACTGCTGCTAGCTTCGACTCCACAGTACGAATAAACCAAGTAATTTCTATCCATTCTACTGTTCATAGGCTACTCCTCAATATAAGTTCGGAAAACTAATATAAAAAACTGTTATGAACATTCTTAAACATCTTTGACTTGTATATTCTTGTTAAGGTAGAAATAGAGACCTCAGAACATAACCTAGTACGCAGGAGGTTTGGAATTCCCCCAATGCTCCGTATTACACATGCACACATTTCCAAGAAAAAGGCAAAAGAAGAGCAACTTGGAAAAATGATCACTTAGCTGTTTTGCACTTCCTTGCATCTTCCTTCTCTAGGTGCCTCTGCCTTAAGAAATCCCAGGTGAAAAGCATCTCATTTTCCCTTTGCAAGGCTATCTTTTGTAGCAAAATTCTGAAGCAAAATAAAAGAAACCAACTTATACTTAACTGATTCCTAAAATTAATCCATCTCCAATCATTTTGCTCTTTTTCTGAGGAAGCTAAACATGACGGGTTCTAGACCCTAAAAGCATGCATATGTTCTAGACACAAGAAATAACACGACGGGAGTCCGTGGGCAGGAAGGTGGCCAGTCTCCTTTCTCCCCAGCTAGCCCCAACATGTATGCTTTGAAGACGGGCACACCCAGAACATCCGTCTCTGGCCAAGGGTCTGCGAGACAAGCTTTCATCAATATTTTAACTTGTGATGGTGAAGACTTGAAAAATACAAAAGGAAAGATACTAATGTTTTCAACAGACTTAGAGGAGCAATTGAAGTCTACGAGGCAACTGAACAACTCAAAGCAGTCTTGAGGCTGCAAAGCGCAATTACACTCTCCTCTTCATAAGAAGAGGATCTTCTAACCTGCCAATCACAGCATTTCGTTTTCCTCCTAGAGGTGTGCATCACAGAGATCACAAATTGTGTATTCCTTAGAGAGGTTTCCTCACCAGCTCACGGAGCACGGTCACTGGACACTGCCCTCCTCTGCCTGCATTTATGTTTATCTGTTGCCACTCATGGTCCTTAAAACTTTAGCTTTCCATCACCACCAGAACCATTTCCATGGTTCCTTAAAGCTTTATTTATAGTGGCATGTTTAAGAGATGGAAGGCAGATTTCCAGGGTATGGATTACAATAAAGCAAGGTTCACAGAAAGTTCCCCAGACCCCTCTGAGAATCCTCGAGTCCACAGCTGCAACAGCACTTTGGCATGGGGAACATGTCGGAGGAACCAGTAGAAGGAACCCCTGCCACCTGGTGTTAAAAGGCCCTAACATCAAACCACCCCCTGGTGGCTCCCTTCCTGTTGACAGAGGTAGCTACAGATTTGCAGGCACATCTCTCCTACAGCCTCCCTGGTGGGGCTGACATCAGACTTGGGGGAATCTGAGGTCAGAAGGGCATCAAAAAGAATGAGGAAGCCAGGCGTGGTGGTACACGCCAGTAATCCCAGCACTTGGGAGCCTGAGGCAGGAGGATCGCGAGTTCAAAGCCAGCCTCAGCAATGGTGAGGCACTTAGCAACTCAGTGAGACCCTGTCTCTAAATAAAATACAAAAAAAGGGCTGGGGATGTGGCCCAGTGGTCAAGTGCCCCTGAGTTCAATCCCCAGTACCAAAAAAAAAAAAAAAAAAAAAAAAAGAACGTGGAGGGCAGAGTTTGGAACCACAGGTTGGGGACTCCCTTCCTGGGCAGATCTGGATCACGAAGTTGTAACCCAAAAACTGCTGAGAGTAAGATGGGAAGGGAGGACATTTTAGAATAGTTTTCTTCTGTAATGTTACCCCAAACATCCACATGCAAATAAAACATTTCACATAAAGCCCTTAACGAAGAACATGCACTGTATACAGCCAGGTGTAGGCTCAAGGCAGTTCAGTGACAAGGTTGGAACAATGGCTTGGCCCCAGGCACAGGAGCTGTGCTGCCTGCAGGGACTCAGGCACAAGTGGGAGCCCACTGATGTGTCTGGGAGGTGGGAGTGCAGCATGAGGAATTCCCACTTGTCTTCCCAATTCACTCTCCAAAGTCTCACAGCTCTCCAGTTCACCACTTCTCTGATCCTTCCTTGGAAAATATATTCAGACGAATAAATGTGGCTAATTTCAAGTATGTTCTAGGAGAGAATTTAGAGGGTAAGGAAACCTGCAGCCAGCTCCAGGCTTAGTCCCAGGCAGGTGTCAGGGAGGACATTGGGCCCACTGTGAGAAGACCCAATACTGTGGTGGTTTGCAGGGGGAGGAATTTGGGGGAGGGGAGTGTGATTCATTGTGAATCCTGGATAGATCTCTTCTTGCCAAGAGAACTCAGCTCTGCCCCAGATGTAGAATGTGTCCAGTGGCGTCTGCAGGGGTGTGTGTGCATACGTGTGTGGGTGGTGGTGGGGGGGATCTGATTAGCTGCCTGCTCTGGACTTTCCTTAAATGTCGGCATGCAACAGACCTGGCCAGCACTTCTACTCAGTCTCAGGCTCCTAGCGGCTGGTCTGCAATCTCCATTCGGAGGGAACTCCAGGTTGACCCAGCACAGAGAGGCGACCCTGACTGACCCCCAGTCTCCACAAAGCACAGTCCGCAGGTGAGAGGCCCATTGCCTAGACCCACACCTAGGCCCACACCTGTGCCTCTGGCTTTCAAAGCCCAGCTGGGCTGCGCCCTCAGGCATAGCCTGAAGCCAACGTGCAGGGTCCTCAGAGACCATTCCTGAGAGAAGAAATGGAGTCCCCCACCCACCAGCTGCTCCAGAGACGTCTCGGGGTAGACTCAACAAGTTCCTGGGCCAAGCAGCGCCGCCTGCAGCCCAAAAACCCCGAGGACGCGCCACGGTGGAGCCCCGCGCGCAGGCGGCAGCCGCCGGCGGCTCCTTCCACCTCCTCCTCCTGAAGCTCGGGCTCGGGCTCGGGCTCGGGCGGCGGCGGGAGGGGGCTCCTCCACTCGCTCGCGATCGCCCACCCCACGCACGCAGCCCTGCCCGGCCCCGCGCCGCCCCCGCCCCCGCCCCGCGGCCCGGGCTCCGCCCGCCTCGGTGCCAGCCGAGCGCACAGGCGGCTGGCGCGTGGCTCAGGGCGCCCTCTCCTCGGCCGCCGGGCGCCGCGGAGTAGCTGGGACCGGGAGCGGCTGCAAGGACTTCCCTCCTGCTCCCTCCCCCTCTCCGCCCCCGCCTCCCGGCCCGGGCTCGAGATCTCGCCAAGACAATTGCAGTAAATGAGGACATCGGAGGAGCACGGAGCCGGGTGGCTGTGGCTGGCTCCGCCGCGCCGCGAGCGAGCGAGCGCGCGGGCGTCCCCGGAGCCGGCCGAGCCGCTGCCTCCCCGCGCGCGCCGCTGAGCGGGGCCGGAGGGACGCGAGCTGCGGCGCGGGGGCCGGCCGGGCCGGGCGGGCCGGGCCGGCGGCAGTGGAGGGGGCGGGCGGCAGGCGCGCAGCCGGCCAGGTCCCCGGAGCCGAGCCTTCCTCCGCGCGAGCCCGGCGAGCCTTGCCGCGGATGCCCTGCCCGGAGCGCTCCGTGCCGCGCCAGGCTTGCCAGGGTCCGCGGCGAGACATGCCCGATCCAGGCGCTGCACCGACCTCGACTTATCTGTAAGCCGCGGAAGGTAAGCGGAGCCCCGCGTGCCCCCCTCCTGCACCCGGCGCCGCTGCACTTGGCCACGGGCAAAGCGCCGCCGGGACGGGCGCAGACCCCGGCTCGGGCGCAGGTACTCGCCCCCAAGCCGGCTTCGCGGGGGGCCAGGAATCGCCGGTTCAGCCGGGAGCCGGGCAGGCGTCGGGCGCGGGCGGGGGCAGGGGGCGAGGTTATGCAACTGCAGCTGGCACGCCTGGGGGGCGTCTGGCAACTTTGGCGACCGCCGAGGAGGAGCGGGGCTGCGTGTCTGTGATGTCGGCTCTAGACAAACGCCACAGCCTCGTGAGCGCCCGACAGCCCGGCCAGGCACAACTCGGGGACCCGGGGGCGGCCGTTTCCCCGGAACGGTTCGAAGCTTTTAAGTATTTTCCAAAGTAAAGCGAACTAGCAAGTGCTGCTGATTAACTTCGGGGGGATGAGTGGGAGCAGAGGGGCCCTGGCGCCGGCCACTGAGGAGGCGCGAGCCGGAGCAAAGGCAGATGCCCACGTGAAACGCCCTTCTCTCCGCTCGCAGGCTCGCTGGGGTTGGCAACTTCCCGGGGCTGCGGGCTGGGGGCTGCGCCCACGGGGCTTTCGGATGCCTGACATCCAGAGTCTGTCCGGCATGGGCGTGGGAAACCAACCAACGCTGCAGGTTGAGCTAGCGAGCTAGCAAGCGGCTGGCGAAGGCGCTGGCAGCAGGAGGGAGGAGGCGGCCCGCGGGCCAGCCAGAGGCCGGGCCGTGCCTGGAGCCCCAAGTCAAGAGCAAGAGTCTGCATCTTGCTGGTTCATGCTCAGGGTTCCTGGCTGGTATCTCCACTGCTCGGACAAAAGCCTCTCTCTCCCTGTGACCTCAACATTCTACTACCCAAAATATGCCACAGGGAGATGGAGTCAGTGATAAAGGGAGGCCCAGAGTGGGGGAGGAGAGGCTCTCCTGGAGTAAATAAGGGAGAAAATGGGTGCCTTTTGCTGATCCTCAGAACAGGGTTCAGTCCATTCCCCTCTCCTGCTGCAGGTCTGGGCTGGGGGGCTGAGCCAGAAGCAGCAGTAAAGCAGTTTAACTTGACCTTGTCTGCCTGGGCACTGAGATTCTTCCGAAGCATCCTGAGGTAAAACTGGCAAGAGTGGGAAGGAACTTTGGGCAAGCCCTGCCTTGGCTAGGGACCAAGTGATCATTTCAAACCTCAGCTCAGGCCAGCAGAGGGTCTAGGTCAGTGGCTTAGAGGTTTTCCCCTGGACAAGGACTGGCTGGGGGATTACCTTTCCATATCCCAGTGGCAGGACTGTCAAGGTTACAACACAGGGACTTGATTAAAAAATACCACTCAGATCACAAGACCTGGGCCATCCCTGGCGAGTAGTGCACATATGAAAATGGTCTAACCTTATTTAGCTTACACTACAGATTGAGCAGAAAGTAACCATCATTTCACTCTGCAGAGGCGTAAAGTGCGGTTTCACTTTTCACATTGTGCTATTTATTACATTCATATCCTGTTGAATGTTACTTTTCAAAGTTCATATTTATCTTTGCAATTTTTTTTGCAAGAATGATGAGCAAACACCAGCCGCTCAAAAGGAGAAATGGAAGTCCTGCCATCTGCATGCTTCACCAGATATTAATAATTTACTCTCCATGTTTACTACTTACATTAGATGGCACTGCTCCTCACGATGGGTTTTTATCAGAGGCACATTTTGGGGAGAAAAAAAATCTAGCACAGCCATCACTAATTGCATGATTTTGCATAAATTAGGTTAGCTACAGAGTTTTGTTTTCTTCTTGACTAAATTCATCATTTTCTTAAAAAAAGATAGAATGATTCAGTTTAATTTCTTTAGCTAATGGAAGAGCTCTACTAAAAAACAGGATGCCCTTGAAAAGCAGAATATGCCTTTAAACTTACTACAGTTGCCACGACTTTCTGTTTCATGATTGTGATTAAGACTGAGCTTTTGCATCAATCAGTTTCATTATCCTGTTGAAAAACAGAACCACTGGTCAAGAAATAGGCTACGAGGCAAAAGCTAGAGAACTCCACGTTTGCTCAAGGAGCTTTCAAAAGCCCTATAGAAAGCTGGAGCCTCCATTACTTGATTGACTTTGCGGGGGTTCTCTGTTTTGCCACGGTCGTCTCCCCCCCACAGCAGGACAGGGACTGTTCTGTCTTTTGTTTTCTCTCTCTCTGTAGGTAGAAATTTAAAATAAATAATAAGTAAATAAATGAAAGACTTGTACATGAAAGGCAGCCCTCTACAAGGAAGACTCCTACACATGGAAGCAAGCAGCAAATAAAAATGAAGCTCAGAAATCAGAGTCAGCCGCAGAGGAGCGGCTGGACACACTCATTCTCGTAACTAGACATTTGTATTCTCTTGTTTGCTCCAACCCAGAGTTCTCCCCTTTGGAGATACGACTGAACTCTCCTGTATGAGAAGCAGATTGCTTATGTCGGGGCCAGACTGCTTCTCAGAGAATGACGATACAGAGGTGGTCACGGCCACATCACAAGGTAGCAGTTCTGTAGACAGGCATCCACACAGAAGGGAAGTGAGCTACCCACCAGGGATCTTTATTCTCAGACCATGGGCCAACCCCCAGACACCAGAGCATATCAAGGATGCACTCGCCAGGTCATTTGGGCAAAGCACAGTAGTCCCGAGAATGGGAGGTCGGAAGGACTCCCCGCAGGTCACAAGCTTTGCTACTTGAAACACCCACCATAATCCCACCAAGACCTACATTCCCCAACCAGAAATTAGCTGACATAATTTATGAAGCAGATCCTTTCTAGTCTCCTGACATATTTGATTTTAATATTTCATAACATTATGGAGTGACTTCAATATTTTAAAGCACAATTTAATATGATTGATATTACATGGCAACATGAAACATTTCCACGAAGTTCCCATACAAACATTCGGAGAAGTCTTTATCTAAATCTAATCTTGATCTAATCTTAACATAACTGTAGTGCAACTTCACAACTTTTAATCCATTTATTTTTAAAAATCTATCATATGCTTTCAGGACAGAATACAGATTTGGAACCAGCGGTAGGGGCCCTTAGAGACTTCATAGAAACAAGGCATTTGGATACCTGAGCTAAGCAATAGGCCATACAAGGGGCAGGTTTGAACCTTTGGACCATGACTGAGAATTTGTCCATTTCTAATCCAAAAGATACTAAGATATCTCCAGGAACCAAGAACCTTGCCTCTCAGAGTAAGAAACAGCCTAACTTCAGAGACATCTCTGGGTCCTGACAGTCTTTTTCAGAGACCCCTCTACTCTAAGACATCAGTGTGAATATTCAGTGTGAATTTGACTCATAGTCACCTCACACTTTTTCAAACTACGAATGAGGTGAAGGACTTTGGTACAAAGACATCATCAAGTTACAAACCAGTATCTAAGTAAAACAGACATTCTAACCTGTCTTTCTGCTGACTACATATTCCCAACCCTTAACTGGTACCGAGAGAACTGAGCTCAAATATAGAGAAGCAGATATTAGGGACAAGAAGGAATTATATTTCTAAATTACTCTGTAAACCTTTTGGCTAATGCCATGTTCCCAGGGATTTGGAAAGAACTCTTTCCAAAGTCATTATTTGTAAATATTGCTTTTATGGAGTACAGTGCTGGTAATTCGGTCTATTGTATATCCATAGACTTGCTTCTTTACCACATTCCTGATGTTAGGAAGTCTGAGAAGAAAAGACCAGCGAGACCTCCATTGTTGCACCGTGTATACTCAACATTAGTTACAGGATTTTACCCAGTAGAGTGGTGAAGAAACTTATTTAAAAAAAAAAAAAAAAAATCCTAACAGCATGTCAAAATGCAGGCTGAAGTTCATGTTGCAGTCACAATGGAAAATTCCAATTCAATCCTTAATAATCTAGCCTTGGGCATAAAATGGAATGCAGTATACTATAGCATATGAGGGACATGAGAAGGAGGCTATGGAGTGCTGGAAATATTACAAGCCAATTTGCAAATAAACTTTGCTTTCTCTCCACTTTTGTGCTCTAGAGAGAAAGGGAAGCAAGGCAGGCTAGAAGGTATGCCGACCTCTTGTCGGCTGCTCTATGGAGGGTTCCCATCATGAAACATCCTGTCCGTGGCTAACCTTAGTGAAACTGAACAATCTCTGAGCTACTAGGTCATCCAGTGGTGATGTGGGTCCTTACACCCTCGTTCTCAAGAAAGTGTCCTATATTGGTCACTTGTCCTTTAAAAAAATATCTTTCCATGTACTCTTGGTGGTTAGAGTCTAGGTATCTTGTATTTTGCTTCACAAAATCTGCTTATTTGTGTCAATAATGACTTTAGCATCCTTGGGAACGTAGTGACACCATAAAATTTGACTCTTAAAATGGGGTAGGCATAGAGAAGGTGGATTGATGTGCAGGTGGCTTTGTTTGGAAAGGACTTCAGAGTCACTGAACTGTACTGAGGCCTAGCAGCAGGGGCCAACGTGCTTCAAGATCGAATGAGAGTCCTCAGGAAGTGGTCAACAGCTGAGGAGTCACCAGAGGTAGAGGCAGGAATGGAGGCCGCAAGGATAGAGTGTCACCCTGACTGATGTGGAGGGTGAAGGTTGACCTGGGCCAAGCACACAGATGTCCTGGGGCTTGAGCCAACTGTGGTGATCAGAGCAGGAGATTTACAAAGAAGGGTGACAGGTGGCGTTGGGCATGGGTTTTGGCTTTGCAGGGTGGGGAAATAGGTTGAAACCAGTTTGAGGAGGAACCAGCAGGACAGAGAGAGGCCTCTTATCCATTGAATGTTTTGAAAACAGGAACATAGGTTATCAAAGATTGTCATACTATCTGGAGACAAACCAGAGAAAAGGAACAGGAGGCTGGCTGAGAAGGTGTCGCAGATGAGACTCACTAGGGCCAGGAGTGACTGATGGCCTGGGATGAGTATAAGGGGACAGCTATGAGAGACAGATGCTGTGGGCAAAGCTGTGTCATGTGACATGTTGACGAAGGGGGGATTAAAGATCCTGGGCAAGGCCAGGAAGTGGGTAGGTGATGGTGACCTTAATGGAAGTAGAAGGCTGGGGGGCGGCAGGGGGAAACACATGGTTGATTATTCCAAATTCTTATGTAAGTGTTTGACTGGAAATGTTATCTTAAAAAATAAGTTCTTCATTGTCTCTTATTCCCTAGAACTTCTCTGAGGAATGCTTTCCATTAGGAGAAAAATGGACCAAGGGATTCACAACACAATGAACTTCTTAAAGGACAAAGCATAATGCTATCTAGTAACAGGTGCTTTATAAATATTTAATGAGGCTATTAACAGTAAACCCAGTCAGTAATTTTGCTAGAAATTCAGGGAATCCTGAATGGGAAATAATTGTTTGATTCATTTGAAGTGCTACTTTTTTTCTTTTGTAGTAGGAATGAGCAGGAAGGATCATGAGGAGGTGGTAATAGAGATGGAGAATCAGGAATTACATCTGGCCAGGCAGTATCTAGAAAAGGAATAAAGTACCCAAGGACTGGGTTTTCTACCAAAGAACCACAGGAATTTCTTTTGGTAGAAATTCACGTGGGTAGAAGCTGAGCTTGTAAAGAAAGAATGTCTGAATTTAGTGACCCGGTGCCAGACTAAAAGAAACGAATTGAGAAGTGGGAAAATACTAGGCCGTGATCAGAGGGGAGCCACTCACCGACGGGAGATGCTGGCAAATCGATTGGAAAGGCATTTTTGCTAGAGCTTTACCAAAAACCTGGAGAGTTCACCGGGCCACCTGGAGACACCTGGATACCTGCCTCTCAGCCTTGACCTCACATCTCAATTTGACATTGGGACATCAATTCCATTGATCTCGTGCTAAACCCATCAATTTGCAACTCTCCTTTTTTTTTTTTCTTTTTTCTTTAATCAATACTAGTGTGGTGCATACAGATTTTCCCATTTTCCTTGTTGAAACCACTGGGCACAAATGGCTAATGCCCAGTTAATCATGGACTTGAAAATCCCATAGCTCCCAGCATGGGGCTGGATTCGGTGCCCAAAGGAGCTCCTGGTATAGCCCACGTGTAAACGCAGACAGTTTGAAATTAAAGATATATGGACAAGAATCCGTTCCGGAGGCTGAATTTTCCATTCCGTCTCTTGGGCCATGTGAGGGCCCATGGCAGCCGTCTTCTCAAGGATTCATCCTGTGTGTGACGGGAGCCGTCAGCTCGGGGGCCTCACTGAGGCAGTTCACACCCTCCTTGTTTCGTCCTTGCTATTTGTATTTTCTCCACAGAGTGTGGCCCGCGCCTGTGTCCGTGGCTGCACCCCCACTCCACCAGCCCCGTGCTGTGTGTCCCTGGCCAGGAAGCCTGACTGCCCGTGCCTCAGTTTCCCCAGCCCCATTAACGTGGTCATTTTTCCCTCAGAGGGCGTGTGCAAAGCGAAATGTCCGAGCACGTGGGAAGTGAAGAGTGGCACCACCCCCAAAGTGGACACCCCGAGTGCCACCTCTTACTCTCAGCTTTACTCTCCCAGGCTGTGTCACTTGCTCCGCATTCTGGAAGGACCCAAGTTCAAAACCAAGCTCTGGTCTTTCAACTGCAGTCCCTAAGGACTGCAGCCATCAATGACCAGGCCAAGGAAATAGCCTCTAGTGACAGCATGCTCAGTGGATGACCTTGAGCACCCCCTTAACAGCTTATAAAGTCCAAAAGTAAGGCATTCACTGAAACGCAAGTGCAGTGCTGGTCACCCGCCTCCAGCCCCTACCTGTGCTTGAGAAGAACTGCCCCACCCATGCTGACCCTAGAAAGCCACAGCATCCAGAAACACACACCACCACCACCCTGCAGAGGTGTGGCTATGCCCTGTTCATGCTGTAGACCTGCCCAGTGAGTTTACTTGGCCTGGGCCATTTGGGAATCAATTCAATCAAATCAATGTGAGTTTTCCTTGTTGAAACCACTGGGCACAAATGGCTCATGCCCAGTTAATCGTGGACTTGAAAATCCCATAGCTCCCATGGGGCATGGAGGCGAAATGTCCGAGCACGTGGGAAGTGAAGAGTGGCACCACCCCCAAAGTGGACACCCCGAGTGCCACCTCTTACTCTCAGCTTTACTCTCCCAGGCTGTGTCACTTGCTCCGCATTCTGGAAGGACCCAAGTTCAAAACCAAGCTCTGGTCTTTCAACTGCAGTCCCTAAGGACTGCAGCCATCAATGACCAGGCCAAGGAAATAGCCTCTAGTGACAGCATGCTCAGTGGATGACCTTGAGCACCCCCTTAACAGCTTATAAAGTCCAAAAGTAAGGCATTCACTGAAACGCAAGTGCAGTGCTGGTCACCACCCGCCTCCAGCCCCTACCTGTGCTTGAGAAGAACTGCCCCACCCATGCTGACCCTAGAAAGCCACAGCATCCAGAAACACACCACCACCACCCTGCAGAGGTGTGGCTATGCCCTGTTCATGCTGTAGACCTGCCCAGTGAGTTTACTTGGCCTGGGCCATTTGGGAATCAATTCAATCAAATCAATGTGAGTTTTCCTTGTTGAAACCACTGGGCACAAATGGCTCATGCCCAGTTAATCGTGGACTTGAAAATCCCATAGCTCCCATCATGGAAAGACACCTGAAGTTGAAGCTGTAACAGAGACTGGTCACTAGTTTGTCCTCTTCTGCACTGTGCGTCCACTTAACTGCTGCGGCACAGTCAGGCCCGATAAGGCCACAGAAAGCACGAGCTGCAGCCCCAGCACAGGGTCTGCGGGCATTGGCCACAACGCCTGGCTCACTTCCAGCTCTACTCTAGGAAAAAAAAATGGAAGGGGCTAGCACTCCCTGCCCACCCAGGGCATCCGCCACTTCTTTTGGTCACCATTTCTAGGTACCTTTTTTGTGCAATGTGTTACTTTAAGCTTTGGGAATATGGCGGGAAATAGAAAAAAAGGGTGGGGGGGATGAAGAAATATGTAGATGTGTAATTCTTTTTTATGAATGTGTTCTTGAAAGTATTTGAGGACTTAAAAAAATATACTGCTACTCATTCTTCATCCCCCAGAAATTCTGACTGACCTGGAGTGAGGTGGGAACTAACACTGTTTCTTTCTTACCTTTTCATGGATTCATTCCCTGGCCTCCAAGTGTGGCATTCCAGAGGGCCGGGCTGGGGCAGAGCCCTTAAGACAAATGCCAGTGTCCCCTCCTTCCCATGAGAGGAGAGCCACCCTCAGGACTTTCCGCTCTCGCAGGCAGGAACTGCTCTCCCTAAACACGCTCACGCAGGGACCACAGGGCTCCCCTCTTTAGCACGGTGCCCTCCTCTTCCCTGTCTTCAAGAAGGCCAAAGCAGAAGGGGCGTTTGAGGTTTGGGGAAGATTTATGTTTTCTTTTTTTTTAATATTTATTTATTTACTTTAGTTGTACACAATGCAATGCATTTATGTTTTACGTGGTGCTAAGGATTGAACCCGGGCCGCGCACGTGAGAGGCGAGCGCTCTGCCGCTGAGCCACAACCCCAGCCCTATGTTTTCATTTTTTTAAAAAGCCCTTTTAGGATTCTGAAGCCTGCAGAGGGTGTCTCGCAGATCCCCGTCCTGCTTACTCACTAGCACGCGGACCTCTCTGGCTCCTGTGCGCCCTTCCCCATCATCTGTGGGAGGACCAGGGCATCTGACTGGAAGGCGCCGAAGGGGCTCAGCTGGGGCCAGCACGGGAATGGGCTCCTGGACCCCTTCCTGCAGTTGACACTCAGGGGCTCCCTGTGTGCTGGGTCCTTCCTGGACCTGTGTGCTGGGTGCTTCCTGGCCTCAGATGTCCGCCCTAGCCTTGGGTTTGTTCTGCCCCAGGATCAAGGCCAAGTTCCATTCTGGACAGGAGCAGAGAAGGTAGCTGCAGCTCCTGTGAAGAGCAGCCAGGAGGCGGATGGCGGTGGTTCAAGGCCATCAAAACTCTCCGGGCCTTCCTGGCGGGAGCAGCGAGCGGGATGCACCGGTGTGGCTGCACCGGCTCCGAGTCTCCCCTTCCTCTCTGGCTGTCCCTCTGTGTGTTTCTCTGGACCCACTGTCCCCTCCCAGTCTCTTTCTCTGCGTCCCCATTTCGCTATTAGCTTCCTATCCACATTAATCTTCATGGACAAGAGCAGCGTGGAGTTATATTTCTAAGTATTGATTTTACTTACTGCTTATAATTACACATTTGCTGTTCTCAATTCAAACTATGCAAAACAGAAGTTCTTGCGTTCAAGCCTCTGTGCGCCTCTGAAGACACCAGACTGCTGGGGTGCACTGGCCCCGGTGCTGATTCCTTCTCCTGTGAAGGTCAGCGCCTCCTCCTCTACTGCTGCCGAGTGTGGAAGGGTGCCATGCTCTAAAATGTTTGCTTATTCCAAACGATTGAGGTGTTTGAATTAAATCCATAATTTATTTTATCACTGCCACATCCTACTCCCAAGAAGAAAGTCAGATAACCTAAGAACAAATCTACAGATAATGCCTAGCAAGTCGCATTTCCTACACCAACTATGGAGCGAAGTCCCCAACAAGCTTCGTGACAAAATATGAAACACATTTCTGGGCTGTCTACTCATGTCTGTGAGCTGGTGTGCCATTGATTCCTCTTCTGTCAATCAGTGCACAAGCAAATCCATATGAAACCCTAACACCAGATAGTTGGGCCAAGATTCAGGAGTTAAAATCTTTAGATATAAATTCACTTAAAACCTAATGAAACTCTATCCATTCTCCTTTCTGCTTCCTCCCCAAGCTTCAGAACACAGCCATGTTCCTTCTAATCTGGGCATTCAGGCAAGGTAGAAAGGACCCTTGGACGCCACTAATACTGTCACCTATCAGGAGCCATCTTGACACAGCACGGGTGAGGTCTCAGCTTGAGGACACTGGCCTGGAGATCATCCTCTGAAATCAACAAGCAAGGGCTGCAGGATGGCTGGGCACAGGAGAGACAGGGGCTTGCAAGGACCTTGTCCTCACAGCACTCATGTTCAGGAGAGAGAACTGGCAGACAGCAAGGCAGACTGCCGCGTCCTTCAGGCCTGCTGCCTGCGCCTCCCGGCGGGGCAGCCTCCCTCCCAGGGGCACCCTCAGCTCCAAGCCAGGCCTCCAGAGCACAGCGGCTCTCTCCTCCACCCAGGTGCCCCTCCTTGCCAGACCACAGCAGAGGACTGTGTCTCTTTTTCCTTCCTGAACCCAGCAGGGGCTGGGGTCTGCTGGGACATGCAAGTGCTGTTCACAGAATAGAAGAGGAGTAGAGAAGCTGGAGGAGGCGAGACCACCTCTGAACCATCAAAGAGAGGCTGTCCAGGGAGCCAAAGTCGGGCAGTCCTGGAAAGGGAGCCGATGAAAGAGGAGACACCAGGTGGAGAGGAGCAAGGCACGTTCTAGAGTCCCTGTGAGGAATTATTTACCTCCAGCAGATGGAGCATGTTTGAGCAGTGCTGAGAAACCTAGAGATCAGCAGGGTAGACAAGAGTAGGGATACGTAAAGAACAGCTCTCTTCTCGGAAGTCCTACCACACTGGGCTCTGCAGAGAAGAGAGGAGTGGGGCCCAGAACCTGGACAGCCGGAGGGCAGATGCAGGGCGGGGCAGGAGGGGCAAGAAGATTGGGACCAGGGTGGGAAAAGTGTGAAGAGAAAGGAAGAAATCAATAGGAGAAGCAACAGGAAAGAAAAACAAAACTCAGTGGGGTGTGGCAGAGAGCGGATGTGGGGAATTGAACCAGGAATGGGTTAACCAAAGGTTGGCGGCAGCCAGGAGGCATCCTCGGAATCAAAGTCCCGAAAGACCCCACGTGCTCCTAGCTCAGCAGAGGACGCAGTGCTTCTGGGTTGAGTACCGACCACTGTCCGGTCTCAGGCCAACATGTCGTGTGACCATCTCCCAGGAAGGACCACAGCATCCTCCTCGGGCTGCCAGAGACACTGCTTGGGTTTTCCCGTGCAAGGGGACAAAGCTTTCAAGTGGCCAGCGTGGGTACCATGAGGGAAACGTGGGACAGTGTGTTTTCAAAACGCGGATGATGGTTGTCATGCACAGATGCCTCCTAGCTGCTGCTGGTCTAGGCAGGAACTAAGAGCCAGGCCCGGAAGAAGAGAAGACGACACCACCACAGATGAGGGGTGGAACTCACTTTCAGGAATCACCGTGACAGCTGTTTGGTTGTCGCTGTCTAAAGTGTGCAACATCCACGCCTTGTCTCACTCACTTTCTTTCCTCCCTGCCACCAACAATGACCTGTACATGCTGAACATCCGAACCTCACCCCGCGGGCACCGACAACTAGTGACTACAGGTCATTCTGCTCAGAACAGTCCTGTCTCCACGTCTCAAGGAATTTACTGTGCGCACCCCCTCGGCCTGCCTAAGTTTTGTCTAGACTGATGGCGTCTTTCTTCAAGATGATGAGCCATTCCTGAGATCTCCCTCGCTGACCATCAGCTCCAACAGAAGGGGGAAAGGTCTCTCACTTCAGGTGGCAATGAATTCATGTCCTTTCTTTCAATTCTAGATTAAATCTTCCCCGCATCATTTGTAGCCCATGAATCAGGAGGAAAACTCAAGAATTCAAACCAGACAGGCCTCCCACACAGACCACATGGGAGCCTGGAAGACCACCAGCACCAGCCCCCAACATCCTGGTCATGACTGTGCACAGGGGCTCTGGGGCAGGGGACCTTCTCCTCCTTCAGCTATTGGCTTATAAATAGAACCCTATTACAAGAATTGCTCATGGCTCTTTCTTCTTGGCTGAGCTGCCTCTGCAGTAAACCCAGAACTACACAAAGAATTGGTCAAACCAAGAAAAATAACAGTAGGCAGGGATCCTTCTGAAGGTAATAGGGGGACACTGGCATGGCCTTGCCAGGAAGGGAGATTGCATCTTGAACTCGGAATGATTTCAACTGAACACTCACTTGCAAGCAGAAATCCTGCCTGGGTATTCCAATATGGTGTCCTAAGGTCAAACTGAGAAGCAGCAGGAAAGCCATCCTTCTTTAACATAAGTCATTTTTTAAAAACAACAACAAACAAAAATTCTAATTTTAGTTTCAGCTATATCATGAATCAAAACATGCCATTAGTAATTATATGTATATGTGTGTATATATACATGTAAGCATACGTACATACATGAGTGTGTGTGTGTGTGTGTATTCAGTAGAGTCAAAGCGCTTCCTGTGTCCGCCGCACCACGTATCTGCCTGTTTTCATGGGAGGGAGAGTTCATACAGTCTAAGACAGGAGGCCGCCTCTTTGTGTACTATCAACTCTTGTGACTCGAACCTCTTCTGGGCCCCAAATGACCATCTGATTATTGCTTAATTACTTGGAACCTCCCAGGGAATGGGGGCAAACCGGGCACTTGTGATGGTCATCTACGTGTACCCCTCACCCACTCAGAACTGCAGTCCTGTACCGCACCGTCTCGGTGACTGTCAGGCTGATGGGGGAGGCTAGAGGAGATGGGAAAGCAGTTCCTTTTATATCCTTATGGAGGATTTGGATGAGTTGTTGGAATCAGATTTACTGAACTCTTTTTGGACATTATTAGCAAAGCTAACTGCTGCAGATAAGGTTAATTTTTTACATTGATGTAATGTCTCATTTGGAGGAGGCATTTTTTTTCCAGTGGATTTTCACCAACATCATAAAATTTTGCTAATTCATTTCCAGTAATTTAGATTCCGTTTGGACAGCGGATGAGCAAAGGTTAACGTCAGTATAAGCTGGAGCTCAAAGAACTAAGTAAACAGTGAAACATAAATGAAGAGGGAAGTCTGGTGCATTGAAGACACCATTTTCTGGTCCTTCTAAACCCTCCATCCAAATCCGAAGCATCCGTCCTATGCAGATGGGGTCCACCCTCAGGGGCAGACCAGTGTGGCCCTCTGTGGCCATGGGGTTTACATAGGTGGCTGACATAACTGACGCTAGGATTTTATTGGTTAAATGTGTGTTCTTAAATCAGAGAGAAGAATGAACCAAGGCAGCACCTAAGATGGTTTCTCTTCTGCCTGAAACCCTCCTTCCAGCTCCAGGAATTTCCCTCTTCCCAACCTCAGACTGGACGGTCAGTTCTAAATAACCACGGTTTCCCGTCAGTATCCACACACCTGGAGACCAGGGTGCGACTTCCACGCGTGTCCTCTGACGGCCACGGCTCTGCAGCTGGAGCTCCTGCCCTGCTCAGTCTCAGGAAGACACTGAATTCATTCAGTCACCCTACTCCAGGGCTCCGAATCCGTGACCTCCGAAGAGAGAACAAATGTCTCGAAAATATCATTTGAGTGTATTAAAGGAAATTAAACTGGATAATGAATTTCACTAAGGCACAGTCCAGAATCTATAGCAGGGAGCGTTGCCGCAAGGAAAAACAGCTTCCATTTCTGAAGAGTCAACCGGTGCCTAGAAAACAGGTCTCTGGGTCAGTTACTTCACGGCACAACTCCACTGAGCAGCAAGACCTTGCGCGCAGGGAGCTGCGTGTTCAAGGACAGCTCATCCCTTCTCACGACTCCTGGCTCTCGGTGGCCTGGCGCTCGGGCATGCCCTCAGCATGTGGACTGAAATGCTGGCCCAGTTGACCTTGCACTCCAGCTCCGAGGTGGCTCAATGGTGGGAGAGCCTCTTGGAAACCAATAACTCCACACAGCTCCTGTTCACACTTATCCAACCGCGTGCCTAGCTTTGGGGATGTATCAGGGGCCCCAGGCTTCCTCCTGGCCCTCCTTGCCTGGGAGTGGGCCGTGTCGGGACACGCGCATCACATCCCAGAGCCAGCCTGGAATGTGTGAGTCCATGCAGACGTGGGAAGAACGGACATCATCCAGGGAGGGCCTTCCTGTCAGGTGACAAAACCCTACCGACTTCTGCAGATGAGAAGTGCAGATGACAGACAGGTCAAGTCCATTCTGTTTCTAACTAGAATCAATTGCAAATCCCCTCCTTATTTTTCTTGAAAACCAACATACCTTCTGCTAAATACTCTCTCAGTCACCTGCACATGTGTATGACATAGGAACGCACACGTATGTGCACACGCTATTTTAAGACTCCTTTTTTGCCTTCTTCAGGGCTTCCTCAAAACAATGAAAGATAACCTTTGGCGACTGCTTGCACCTGGATCTAATCATTTCTGGGTTTTTCTTGTTCAGACACAAGTGTTCATGCTTGCAGAGGCCTGCTTAAAAGGTGAGCACTACCTCTGCCAGGGCTTTAATTGGCAAAATAGGGCGACCACATTGAGCCTCCCTCTACACCCTCAAAATTGGAAAACATAGACAAATGTCTCTCTCTAAACACACTATTGTAATATCACCGCAATGTTCAGGTATTTTTTTTTTCCTGGTAAAATTTGGTAGACTGCTTTCTTGCACCTAAACATTACTTCATAAGTGGTTTCCTATGACACTAAATAATCTCTATAATTATCATTTTAATGGCTGCGCAGAGCAAGTGTACGCCATAATTTACTTAACTGTTTACCTATTGTTAGGCGTTTAGTTGCTTCCATTTTTCACTTCTTTAACTTGGGATGAGCATTTTTATATAAGCTATGAATTTAAGCCGCATGCAAAGATGACTCTCCATCACTAATCTAAAAATATATTAGGGTTTATATATTTACAACTCACACTTGATTATGAAATTTAATTTCCGAGTAATTAAGACATTTATATTCTAAACAGCTCCTCACCTTCTAGTGCTCCCTGAGCCTGACGGGCTCCACTGTGACCAGCCACGTTCCCCTCAATATGCACAGTCCAGTGAGTTCTGAACCTCGATTTCCTTAGGAAAAATAAACTCCAAATCCTACCGCTACAGAGCCAAGAGATTAACGCCAAGGACCAGAGGGCTCTAGGGGTGACCCTGCCAAGGCAAGCCCTTGTTCCAAGTCCCACACGGGTTTCACGCTTACTCCAAATTTATAGGGCAGCCCTCCCTCCGTCTGTGCTCTGGGCTGGTGTGTTCCTGGGGTCACCTTGCCTGACCCGCACTTGGGTGCATTATGGGAACAGGCCAGGGACACTGCTTGAGGAGCTTCTGCTTTTGATGCATTTTGAAGTTGGCCACAGGTGACTTCAGGTGACAGAGTCCCTGCTTGAGGACGGTGGTTCAGGTGTGTGGGCTTCACCCAGACTCAGCGTGCAGTCCGCTATCCGGGCGGCTCCAAGCAGGTTACAAAAGAAAATCTCACGCCTCAGTCTACAGCGTGAGGATATCACCCCCCACAAGGCTGTCATGGGGGGTGAGAAAATGCAGCGAGCGGTATGGTATGCACGGCAGGGCTGGCATTTCTTTAGGACACAGAAGGACGTGGCACGTGTGCAGCACGTGAACGCGACATGGGGACACATTCTTTTCACTTGCTGACGGGGTGCGTGAAGGAATGGTGAATGAAGGGTTCCGCTGGTCCTCGGGACAGCCTTCTATGGGGTCCCCATTCACTTTCAGGACAAAACCATCATGTTAACGTATTCACAATAAGTCAGAGTCCCCAGTGCACTGTAAAGGAAGAGCCTGCAAAGACGTGTCCACCTTAGGAATCCAGGAAAATTCCATCTGAAAGCTTCAAAAGATGTCATCCAGCCATCAAAAGGAAGCCCTAGCCTATCTGCAGCCAAAATGATCAGCCACATGGGTCCTTAGCTGTCTTCCCTGTGGGAGCAATCAGCACAACTCGATCACTACTGCTCCCAACCAACCAGGCTGGCCAAAAGTCCTAAGTATTACCATCGTTTTTACTAATAAGGAAATGATGTCCATGCACTTTGCAACGCTGTAAAGCAGAGAAGAACTTAGAATGTTCTTTTTATTATTATTATTGTTTTGCCACCAGCAATTAATTTCTCTGATTTGTTTTATGAGTTTGATGGTTGGGTCCAGCACTCAGAATATCTTTCCAAACCAGCAGAGTGATGTAAGAACATTATTTCAGTGCAGTTCCTGGCAAATGGTGATGATGAATAGCAGGGCAGGACAAACTTATTCAGACACACATTTTTCAGTAGTGGCAGGGAAAAGGCTGAAAAATTACTAGTAAATTGCTTCTTGTAAGAATGCTCTCTCTTTCAAATTTCCCCTAGTATGAAGGTCTTCTGCAGAATGATGGCACAATCCGTCCTGACACCCCCGGACGGCAGAGGCAGTTAAAGAATGAATACGAGATAAGACTGAGGGCTGAGAGTTCATTTTCTTATTTCACCCACTCCCCACTTTCCGTGCTCCACCCCATACCACGTTATTTTGTGTGCATCTTTTTAACCTGTAGGAATAAGTGTCTCCAAAAGATACCTATTATCTCCCCTAGCAGGTTTTCCCTGCCCCATCCACCACGCATAATCTAGGCCTCTGCAGAATGGAACTGGGTTATTGATGGGTCTCTGGACTGTTCCTTTCTTTTCCCAGCTCTCTACAACTGCCCTGTTGGTGGAGTTTCAAATTACAGAGGTCTCCTAAAATCCCCAGCACCTGTGAAGCACCAAAGACGTTTGGCTTTCTCTGCAAGCCTTGCCTTTCAGGACGTGGCGGGGATGATGGAACAGAGCCTGAGGCATTCAGGGCTGAAATGACTGGAACAGTGGGCTCAGCTGGGATGGTTTTGCCTCCCAGGCTCATTTGGCAATGCCTAGAGACATTTCTAGCTGTCACACCAGGAGGAAGGTGTGCTGCCTCCAGGCAGTGGGCAGGAGTCAGGGCTGCCGCTGGGAACTCTGCCCTGCGCTGGACAGCGCCTCCAACAACCAGCTGCCCAGCCACTGAGGACCCTGGCCTGACCTAAATCAAACGCTGCGGAGATTACTGTTACCCAGACGTGATTAGCAGTTAGTTCACGGCATAATGTATGAAGAACTTGATTTTTCTGAGCCCTTCATTCAGTAAGCACTGGTGGTGGTCTGCAAGGTGCAGAGACCATGTTGGCCCAAGATGCAGAGGTCAGCCTAACAGAAGACCCTACTGCAGAGACAGCCAGGAGTATAGCATACTCCCAGGCAGGGGCTGTGAAGTTTTCTCTCTTCTTCCCCTAACTGGCCTGCAGTGCTGACTAAGGATATGGGGAAGGAAGGGACCTCTCTGTTCCTTGGACACCTGGGTCCCTAGAATTAGTGGAGGTGGGCCTGGTGGGTCAGGACTTTGCTCCAAGCTGTGCTTCTTCCTTGTTGTCTGATGCAGAATAAGCAACTTACGCTCTCAAAACTCTTTGTTTCCTCCTTGAAATGGGAAGGCTGGCTCTGACCTTCAGCGATATGACTTCCACACGTGGATGAGTGGAGGTTCTGGCCCGCAGATTCTGGCAATTGGTGCTACAAGTCTCTGGGCTGGGTCCACAGGCCCCAGGACAGGCCCCAGGACAGGCCCCAGGTCTTTCAACCCTCGGCTGGGCAGTGCAGCTCACTGGCTAGTGTCCATGACCTTGCTCCTCTGGACACTTGGCCCCAGCCCCCAGCACTCTGCTCAGGACCCCCCTTCCCGGCCCTCACAGCTAAACTGATCTCTTCTCAAAACAGTGGAAAAGTAAAACGTAGGCCACAGACAACATTCTTAACTATATTTTCTTGCTTTAAGTTCAGCCCGCAGGAAACTTACTCCACGTACAATAAGCAGCTGTAGATCTGCCCAAGAAAGCGAGGGCGTGTCACCCACTAGTGTTCCCCAGGAGGACTCTTTGGCCACCTGCATCTTTTTAGCTGCATTTAATAATTCAGCCCAGGATGAATTTGCATGATTAACATAAAGCCTCATGATTTTATTTTCTTTCAGGATTTAAGGACTAAAACAACTACCATTGTTTTCATTTTCAGAGGCTGTGATCAAAACACAAAACTTGATTCTAGAATGAATAATTCCTTTTTTTTTTTTTTTTTTTTTTTTTTTAAGTATTTTAGAATACCACTCTCCATGGAATCAAAAGAGTTGCTAGTGCTGTCTTTGGTCAAAGCAGGGAAACCCAGGCACCTTTTATGCCCTGTGCTAACCAGTGAGAAACAAACCATCCCTCCATAGTGTGGCCTTGGTGGCACTGCCAGGCAGGCGTATGGCCACCCCCCAGGGGACCCACCACAGCCAACTAGATCTATTCATTTCAGTTCCTCGCCGCAGGCCCTCCTCTCATATCTGCCTGGGGCCCGGAATCCCAGTAAGCCCTTAAAACAGCAGTTCCTTTGGATTCCAGTAATAGATTAATCACGTCATCCTTAAAAAAAAAAAAAAAAAAAAGTAAAACCCCAGTAAGTTGCGTTGGGGGAGCCGTCTGCCCGCAGGTGGAGGCACATGGGAAGGAGACTTTGCAAAGCAGGCGAGGCGGCATCCTGGGGCTTCCTGATGAAGGTGGTACAACAGGCTTGTCTAATGGGGAAACATGCATTACTATCACAAGGAAGCCAAGTGTACCCCACGTGGAAAAGCAAGCAGGCTTTAACATCTGAGAAGCGGCTCTCGCTGCGCCTGCCAGCCGCGCCCCGCCGGATTTTCCTTAACAGAAAGGCTGACCTCACCTGTTTAAAGATAATCAGGGAGCCGGCAGTGGTAGTTGTGGCTAGGAGTCCGTGCTGCCGGTGTTTGCCTGTGTATTTCTGGTCCAGTGACACCTCTGTTGCTGTCTCTGAATGCAGGAACCATGGTCAGTAAGGAACCCGGCAAATGCCAGCTCACATCGCCCGAGAGTGACGTGGAGCCGGCCGCCTGCCTGGCCCTGGAGATGAAATACGCCCTGGATCCCAACCGCCAGATTAAGAAGCGGAACAAAGCCCTGCAGGTGCGCTTTAAGGATATCTGCGAGGCCCAGAGCGAGCAGAGGGACACGCAGCTGTCCTCCGGGCAGCCAGGGGAGAAGCGGGAGGCCAAGGCCGCGGCCTGCAGAGCGGCTTACCGCAAGTACATGACGGTGCCCGCGCGCCGCTCCATCCCCAACGTCACCAAGAGCACGGGCGTGCAGACCTCGCCGGACCTCCGAAAGTGTTACCAGACATTCCCGCTGGACCGCAAGAAAGGGAGCCTCAAAAGCCTCCCAGCTGCAGACCCCTTCAAAAGCCAAAACAATGGGTTTCTAGCAGACGCTAAGGAGAAGAGCGAGGCGGGCCCCATGGGAGAGGCCCGGCCCTGCGGCGCGGGGCGCGTGCACAAGACCACGGCCTTGGTGTTCCGTTCTCACGAGCACGTGAATGCCCTGGACCAGCCTCCTGGGGTCAACTGCACAGAGCCCTGCAGAGACCCCGGCGTGCTCAGCCATGCAGAGGGTCCTCTGCAGAACTCCTCCCGGCCTCCCTCCCAAGAGCCTGCTCCCCAGCTGCAGGGGCGAGCAAAGCCTGATGGGGGGACCCCAGACTCTGAGGAGCCCGCTCTGCCCGCCCACGGGAGGGTGTTTAAAACGGAGGTCGCCACTGTGTACCCGCCGGCCACCAGTGCCAGGGCCCCTGAGCCTGGCTTGTCGAACTCTGCTGCCGCCAGCCAGTGGTCCCCCTCTGCCCTGCCGATGAGGAGCAGAGGAGAGCCACACACGTCAACGGGCTGCAGGCGCCCCCGGGCTCTGCTCTGGCCTGCTCGCCCCCGGTGCAGTGCCTGTCCCCCGAATGTAGCGAACAGCCCCTACAGACCCAGCCCAGTCCCACGGCCGTGGCCGCGGGTGAAGAATGCCAACAAGTCGTGCCTCACACCGAGGTGGTGGACCTCAAGGCACAGCTCCAGATGATGGAGAGCTTGATCAGTTCCAGCCAGGAGACCATCAAAGTGCTCTTGGGGGTCATTCAGGAGCTGGAGAAAGGAGAGGCCCATCGGGAAGGGTATGTATGCCCACCGTGTCTTGTGCACTCCGCAGGAACACCCCGCCCGTCTGTAGCCCCCAAAGCCCAAATCCTTAAGGAGACCAAGGTCAAACGCCCCGTGCCATAAGGGGTTACACACACTGTGTTGAAGGGACAGGCCTCGACGCACAGTCCCCTTCAGGGAATATACTCACTGTCTGGCCTTGAATTCAATCTGAACCTATATTTTGAATGAACTGATGCATCTTTCCTTTTAATCTACTAGGACTAAAAGTTCATGATCTTGATAATGTGTAATACATATGCCAGTCTGAACTATCTGAATAAGAATCTCTATTATGAAAGAGGAAACAAGTTCAGATGGTATTGGGAAAAGAAAAGTCTGACTTAGGAGCTTAGGATAAATAATTGGGATGACACTGATATTCAGAACTGCATAAGGTTCCATGTAATAGACGATATGCTTTTCTTTCTTTTCCTGGAACACACAGAAGTAGTGCCCCTCCTTCAACAGGTGCTATTAGTATATGATCAGGATACAGATCCCATACCCATGGGTGCCTGGCGCATCCCGTTGGGCTGCAGAAGAACAGTACCAAGTTCTCAGCCAACAATCTCTAGCACCTGTAAGAGCCTGCTGGATGTGATGCTCGGGTTGAAATTGTGCAGCCGCATCTTTAGAAACAAATTACCGAAAGACAGGCCCCATGGTTGAGGTCCTTGGGTAGGAAGCCCCCAGAGAGCCAGGCATGGTGTTGGGCTGACACACTCGGCCAGTGGCCTCGGGTTCCAGGCTGTTCCAGCGTCCACAGCTCACCAGCCTTTGTCTGGACTGCCACGCCTGCTCCTTCCCAGGTGCCCCAGGCCATGCCTAGCTTTGCCCCAGCCCGTGTTCTGGAGGCTGGAATTGAGGATGAGCTCTGCTGCCTCATGTGATCTGTACCCTTTCCCATTGTGGGCTGCGGAAGCTGGCAGCCAGCACGGAGAAGGTAAGCAAGGCAGTGCATTACCAGGGCAGCCTGCCACCCAGCCACCAAGCTCCTCAATAGGATTGCAAGCAGAGGAGAAGAAACAGCCTCTGTATTCCAAGACAGGAGCTGAGGATGCAGTGTTGCTCCAGCAGCGGGGGACCTGGTGCAGGTCTGCCTTGGCTTCTGGCTGCTCCAGCTGAGATCAGGGGCCTAGCTACAAAAGGAGTGAGTGCTTAATACCCTCCCCTCTGATTTACACAGGGAAATTGCAGTTGTCGCTATTAAGCAATAAGAATCGCCAGCCAAATGTAATCTAACAGGAGATTAGGAGGTAATCTAGCACGATAGAATTTTCAGAAAGCCTTTGCTAATCTTGAGTTCATATCACCATTTCCATCCCACCTCCGTCATCTAGACTTGAATCTGTACATATCATCAAACAGATCGGGGGAGGCAGAGGGTGACACCAGGGTGCATTGGTCAACAGACCCCACTCCCCTGGAAAAACTAAAAGCCTAGACAGTGACTCCAAAACTGACTCTGATGTGGCCGGCAGTACCTTGAGCTAGATAGCAAAACAGAAGGAAACCAACATAGCCAGGGGGAGATGATTCACAAAGAGCACAAAACCAAACGTGTCTGCTGCTGTGCGTGCTCACAGGATGTGTGCAGGGGACCTGCGGTGGCTGCACACCCCCGAACACCCTACCAAAGGGAAGCCACGCTGTATTTGCAGGTTCTTCCTGACGCTGCGCGGACACTTTGGACCACTGTGTTCAATAGCATCCTCTGGCTTCTCGGAGACTCTTTCTGCCCAGTGAGATGGTTTTGTTGAGTAAGACACGTCCAGGTGGGAATTCTGGCTCCGCTGACTTGGCAAAGGCTGTGTTTCCCTGTGCCTCTGCTCCTCACCTGGAATCGGAGGAGCTGGTGGCTGGTCCTGTGGTGGGGAGAGGACTGTACGGGTGACCTTCTCAGGGGACCTTCCCAGTGGCAGATGCCCTTGGATGGGTGGGTGTCCGCCAGTGCGCGGGAGCTGGTCTTGTGGTCAGTGATGTCGAAGACAGGCATGATGAGTGCACCTCCCCACACTGGGCACACACCTCCAACCTAGATGCCACCAGTCACATGTTGCTAATGAAACTCAAAGTCAAATTAATTAGTGAGTCACAATGAAAATCCAGTTCCGCAGTCACACTGGCCACACTGAATGTGCTTACTAGGGAAATGCACAAGATGGCACAGAGGGAGAACGTGTCCCTCAACACGAGAAGCCTTCACTCCAAACCATGGCACAGTGATGCCTGGCTCCAAGCCACCTGAGGACCTGGGCACCTGAAGTCAAAGCAAAGGATCGTCTTACTTTAAGATCAACCCTAGTCCAGCTGCTGCCCATCAGACACACTCACAGTAGAGGACAGGTTCCCACAGGTGGACCCCACGTCTGCTCTGAGAACCCCCATTTCTACCTCCCTCAGAGCCCCCTGGATGCAGAGGACAATGAACCAAGTGGTTTCAAACGCCAAGGCCACCATCGTGACACCCCTCCTGCCCAATGCCCACTGTGGCTATAACTCAAGCCTCAACCCCTCTTTCCACATCAGAATACTGGAGAAAGCAGCAGCTTCTGAGGAGGCAGAGAAGGCAAGCGCTGTCTTCAGCCCCCCTGGGTGGGTCACGCAGCATCCTGGGGATGCTCTGGGAGACAGGAGCATCTGCCCATTTTTCTGGTGTAGCCAGAGCCATTTTCCAGCAGATCCCAAACCCTGAAAGATTACCACCCTTTTCCTTTGAGCACCCAAGCAGTCCCTGGAGGGCAGCCCTGGGGGTCACTTGAGAAGGTGGAATTCACTCACTCTATGCACTTGATGTAGGCTGGGAAATAGACGCAGAGTTGCATCTCAAGGTAGGAAACCAGGAAATGCAGTCACTTTTATGTAGATTACTGCTTGGTCACCTGGCGATGTGAAAAGGACTGAATGAGCAAGTTAAAATACCTCCAGTTTTCCTTGGAAAACACTCTACAACCTACAAGCCATTAACTGTGGAGAATTCTAGAAGATGGGTGGAGTCAACTGTTCTGCTACCCACCACCCCCAATAAAGCCCAATAAAGAAGAATCCTGGAGAGGCCAGGTACCTTGGTTTGTCCCCAAGGTTTGTTTAGGGACAAACCTTGCCCCCAAATTTCCACAGCATGCTCGAGGCTTGCCCTGGGGAGCTATCGCCTGCTCTTGTGCACGGTCTTGGGACTGCTGGGGAAGCCCGAAGCTCTCTGGATCTGGCCAGTGGCCCTCAGCCACTTAGGTTTCTTGGAACATATTTAACGTGTGATCTTTTAGTAGGACTTCTCGTCACTGCTGAGTCTGAGGCGAGCTCTTCCCAGTAGTTCTTTCTCTGGAGGGATTTCTGTGCCACCAGCCATGACCAATTTTAGTAGCTTCCAAATCATTTTTCATAAGAGACTCTTTCCTTAATCTCATTGGCTTGTGGAGATGTCTGCAAGGCCTCAACAGAAAAAGGTCTCATCGTAGGCAAGGTACTTCGCCTCCGTGACCTCCTGTGGTGTCTTCTATCGGGCAGGAGCATCATCTGCTAAGGACGATGCCCATGAACCCTTACCTCTAACCAGCACACAATGGCTGGGGAGAAAGGACAGTCCTGTCAAAGCACTTCATCAGGACACATTCTGTTAGCAAGGTAGATGGGCACAAAGTATCCAAAACCATGCCTTTTAGTACCTTGTAAGAAGTTTGCACAGTTCACTAAAAATTGCTCTGCTTTGATCCCTTGGCTTGCATGAATGCCAAGAATTAGCTGCTTATTTCAGACTTCTCAGTATTATTTCTTTGCAGAAAGGTTAGGGTTATACAGGCTACCTAAATAAGTGACTACTGTAGTCATTGAGGGCTAAGATTAGGATAAGTAAAGCAGAGAATTTTGAAAAACCAATCACTTCCTAGAAGAGTGGTGATTGCTGATAGCAGCTATGGTGATCCTGGGCAGAGGAGCTACAGACCAACTGCCTGCAGGTCATCAGTGCAAATGCCATCCACTGCAGGGTGGTGGCCCGAGAGCACCTTGGGTACACAGCTCTGTTTGCTTCCAAGATTGTGCACCCCAAACATTTTAGTCTAGAGGAAGTCACTGGTTCGTGACACCCTAACGATGCTGGGTCTTCAGTGAAGCTCTTGAGGACTTCATACACAAGTTCAGGATCTCGAGCTGCCCAGAGTGAAGCAGGCTCTTCATGGGTTGGGTCTCTCCAGCATCTGCTATGTGCTACCCACAGGCTCTAGTCAGGACACAGAGGGACCCAGACTTTCCCAGGCCCATAACATGACCACAGTAGACAGATGAAATCAGGAAGCTTCGTGGCTATACAGAGTCAGGGCAAACGTGAGACCCTGACTTGAAAGGAGAAATCCTAAATAACAGGCCAGCCCCAGGGGTGCAGTGGCTTGCAGGAAAAGCTCTGATCCCAGTGACCCACAGTCTCCCTCAATCCCTGCCATGCCATCATAGGGACAGCTCCCTGTTAGTCAAGTTCCTTTTCACTGAGAAAGAGCCACTTCTTGGTGACCCAGGTCAGTTCTCCCAAGTTCAGGGGATGGGATACAGTGGTAATAAAAACAGAAGCTTTGAGAATCCCCTCTAAATTCAGGGCTCCATGAGGGCAGGCTTTCAAGATGATACTAAAGAACACTGTTCGTGCACATCAGCGCAGAGTCCTAGATTAACTCCTGTTCGACTCCATTGTTCCTTTTAATCACTAAAAAGTGGGAACCGCCACGGGGGAAGGAAGGGTCTCATGAGGACCCGAGTATTTAACAGGTACCCATGAGGCTCCAGGGACCTGGACTTCTGTAGAGTCTCTGAGATAGTTCCTCCCATATTGGGGAGTGAGCAACCATTTCCTGGAAAGACAGACTGTCCGTGGTTCAGGTTTTGAGGGCCGTACAATCTATGACGTAATGATTCCACACTGCCATTGTATCCTGAAAGTGGCCACAGACAATGCACGTTCAAATGGGCACAGCTATGTTCCAATAAAACCTAGAAAACCAAGCAGGAGGCAGACTCGAACCCTGGGCCACAGTGTGTGGACTCCTGGTACATGCTTGAGAATGTAATGACCATGTTCGCTGGGCCGGAACCCCAGCCAGAATGTGGGTGCTGGCCATCCAGGGTGTATGGCTGCCAGCCTTCACCCCCACGTTGAGAAGCTTCTACTAAGCAAGTCCTACCTGCCAGGCAATGAGCAGACGTCAGAGTCACATGCCTCTGAAGGGTTCACAGAACACTGATGTTCAGTTTATCCAAGTATGAGCTTGATTCTTCACCAGTCTATACAACCCCTGGGGACTGGTTTTGGAATTTTGTACGTGTGTCCTACACACATATATGTAATTTACATGTATAGATGATGGCACCACTTGAAGCCATCAAAGGGGCCGTGCACGCTGTGACTGGCTGTAACCTAGATATTGATGCAGGATGGATAGAAATGATAGGCTGGCTCTATCTCATGTCCTTCTATTGACAAATCACTCAGAATTAGGCAGTCTTCGGGAGGCCCTGCCAGGGGATGAGAAATCTCTCTGAATTTACTCTAATTGCCCATGCCCAAACAGAATAAATACTGCATCACAATTATGGAAGAAGCATAAGGGGACACTTTTAATTTGTTTAAGTCACAGAGCAGAAAGAACCAACATGGAAAACCGTGCACCACTGCAGCAGCCGAGGCACAAATGCTGTAGAATCACAGAGATCCTCCATTAGATTCCGACTTATTAACTCCCCGGATTCACTCCTCTGAGAGCCTAGGGAGAAGCTGGGCGCGGTGAGGCAATCCCATCCCAATTTGGCTGTGCAACGTCTAGAAGGATGATTGGGTTGCTCCTGCCAAAGCGTACCCACTTAATTGAGATCGAAGTCTTCCACCTGGTTAGCTGGGAACGGCCACGTTGGAAGGGGGGAGTCGGTGGCATTAGACAGTCCCTGCCCAGCCTCTGTGGTCCTGAAAATGATCCCCGTGGATCTCCGTAATGTTGAGTGCTGCCTTCCCCAGCGCTGGCACAGTGCGTCACAGAAAATCAGGGCATTATGAGCAGCAGAGAGAAAGCAGCACCCGCTGCGAGATCAGAGGCAAAGGATTCTGGTTTCTGCCAAATGCTCCTCCTGTCCCTTCGCACTCTGTATTTGCACGGGATGAAAATGTCAGCACTTCATTTTCTAATATTCTTGATAAATCCGTCTCGGTGTCTCTCTCCACAGTTACTGTGACCCAAAACATTTTAAACCCTTGCAGCCAGCAGGCTGAGGTCAGACTCCAGGGCAACTTGCTTGTTCCATTTTCAGGGCATGAGATTCAAGAGGGGAACAGAGCAGAATGACTAGTGCTCTGTGGTCAGCCAGGGCAGAGCTGGGAACGTGGCACTGACCCACCCTCCCCTAACTGCTTGGGCAGGGTTGCCAACCTCTCTGAACCAGAGACACTTCCTGTGCACCAGAGTCCTGGGAGTGCAGCCTGGCGCTGCTGTTGGAGACTAGATGAAAGGCAGAAGACCAGGCCCTCGTCCCCAGGACGGCGCTGGACTCACTCACTCCATTGCCCTAGACGTTGCTTTCTCACGGAGAAGTGACCTTCAAGTGCAAAGACGCAGGGAGGTTACACAAGGGCACAGGTTGGACATGTCAGCCGCTGTTCTCTGGGTTTATTCTCTAGGCTCGTTTATTTGGGGTGAGGAAGGCTTTAGGATTATAGAACGGGGGCAGCAAGCTTTGTACTTGTTTTCAGAGAAAAGCACAGTACATGTTTATTTGGAGTCATGGGCAAAATTGCTATCAGAGAGCAGCCATCCCAGCCCACGCTCCCTGGGCTGCATTTTCTGACATGAAAAGGAGAGGGTCCAAGCACGAAAAGGAACCACAGAGGCAACTTTCTACTCGCAGAACATATCTGCAGGAATGGCTGAAGTATCATAATTTCAGCCCGTCTTAAAATACTTGTTTGTTATAGTTTTCAGAGGATAAAAAGTAAGAAAAGAAGCCCTCTCTACAGATCTCTGTCTGGGTGCTCAATGATCCTAATGTCCAGTTTTCCTTTCTCCTCTTGACACTTCATCAATTGCTTATCTCTTCCACAGCTACAAACGCTAGAGTCAGCCTTGGCCTTCAAGGTTGCATCCTCTGAATAGTTTTCAAGGAAACCATTTTCTCCCCTCTGGAGGCAACAGATTTGTGATGGAATGTTCAAGTCCTAAAGTCCAAGTCTGCCTATTATTTTTGTGCTTTTGAAATAGAAGCATGTATCATATTCCTTATAACGTGTTCTTAGAAAGGATGTGATATTCACAGGGTCATGGTGAGCCTTTTCTATAGCTTATATTTAGATAACTTTTGTAAATACTATTTTTAAGTTCTAGAAAAAATAATAAGCCTTTCCATCCCTAATTTGAAAAATAAAGTAAAATGTATTTGTAAGAATATAAAACACATTTCACATTCTTGCTCTGGGCTTCATGTAGGTATCATACATACTTGAAAATGTAATTTAAATAATCTTCCTGTGCAGAATGCCAAAATAGCTTTCAAATACCTCCCCAGCCTTTCAAGTTGGTAGGTGAATAAAAACCTCACCATCGAGCCACTAGGTGATTCAGACATCCCATTTGCAGATAAAATGAGCAATTCAAGGCATGACATGAACGTTTATGGAATTTATGGATTTGTGTCCCAGAATTCAGATTTTTTTTAAAAAAAGATGAAATGCAAGTTCCGGTTTTCAAATACTTTTTTAAAATCCTATGCGATTTCTGCTAAACTATGAAAAAAAAAAAAAAAAAAAAAAAAAAACATGGTTTGAGCTGTATTTCCTTCTGTATTTCCTTTTGGACCAGAGGGAGAGTTCCAGTGCAGCGCGTCCCCCTGGCACAGCACCTACACAGCTCGCCAACTTGGTGCACCTACAGTATGCCAGTCATGCAGTCTTTCCTTATTTAACCCTTAAAAAGCAATTCAAGGTAGGAATGATCTCTATCTGGAAACTTTAGGTCGGGTGTGCTTAGTACATTCCCCAAGGTCAAAAGAGTGGAAAAAAATTGCACTGTCCTAATTCTCATCCAGGCCTGTGGGGACTGAGCGTGTACCTTCTCGCTCCTCTCAGAGTGAGGGACCCGATACGAATACACAGGGAAGCAGAAGGCATCGTCCTTGATGTTGCAAGTCTAGGTTCCTCCTTTACTTGAAGGTCTACAGAGGCGCCTGCCCCCAGACCTGTGGGGTCTTATGCTGATCCATCTTCTAGAGAAAGCCTACTACCAGGGCTCCAGGTGGCAAGGAACAAAGTCTATTTTTGAGGACTCATAGTCATTAAGAGGAAGCCCCTTTGTGGGATAATTTCAGAAAAATCAAAGCCATTGATCTAAGTCCAGGAATCTTGGTAGCGGGACACAGAATTCATCCATGAGCTGACTGCTTAGGAAAGCTGGTCCAACAGGGCCTTTTAACAGGCGTGGCCCCCTGGGTGGCCACCAGGTACCCACCTGGCTCTGACCTCCTCAAATCAATACCTAAATTTATGTGAGCAACAAATTAAAGCAAAGTTTTCAATGCATCATAAAAATAAACTTTGCATGTATTTTTAAAAAAAATAGATTTGAAAGAAAATTTATAAGAATTACGATCCTGGAAAAAGATGATCTAATAATGGGTAATTGTAACCAAAACTGGAGTAAAAATTTAAAAGTCAGAATTTCATAGGTTACAGCATGAGACTATTTCCCCAGATAAATTCAAGATCAGGCCATGGAAAAAAGCTCAAAGCAGCAAGAAGAGTAAGTTCTTACTCAAAATTGTTAACTAGGTTGATCTAAAATTTACGTACACGCATAAAAAACTATAAATAAATGATAAAATCTTCTGTGGAGATTTACCACCAGAACAACCGGCAAATGAATAACACTTTCCAAATGCACAATACTTTAAAATTAAAACCTCTGTAAGTTATACCGTGTGTGATGGTCCTCAGGTAGAAAACAGTGACGTCCCAGAGGGAAAATCTGTTATCCTGCCATGTATGCACATTCTCATTTTCATTCTGGTTTGGTAGACTGTGCTACCAACATGCATTTTCATTAATTTTCAATAAATTATAGCTTCAGCTTTAACTCTCCTCCAGGAACACAAGTTAATCAACTTGGCCTCAGCTCAGTCCCAGAAAGTTATCTTTCCTAGTAACAGCTACACCCAGTGCCTTCTGGGGCCAGTGACGTGTTTGTATCATTATTGACATCATTTTGAACTCACTCTCTTCCTGATTGCATGAATGTGTGAAAGAAAATGAAAGTCTGGCTCCCTTTACAATATAGCCAGACATTCCACACACAAAACAATAATTACTCTCGTTCTTGATTTTTGCATATTGTGATAATATGATTAACAAAAACTAAAGGAGAGAAAAGTCTTGCCTTAATAATAGTGTTCATCTCTGTATTTGTCTCTCCAAATCTGCATGCATTTCTGACAGTAATAATAATGTATGTACAATAATGAGAATACATTCCCTTTTCCTTATTGTGCTTGGCTCTGTGTGCAAGGAAGCCAGCCAAGAGATGGGCCAGGGCCTCGGGGGGAGAGACAAAGAAAATAAGGAAGTAGCACTGGAGGTGAGACAGAGGATGAGCAAGGAAGCAAGGGAGACCTGCTAATGGTGCCTGCTCTGCAGGGAGAGGGCGAGTGCCCGGCTTTGGATCTCACCCTGGCTAAGATGCTTTTCTTCCAACCACCATTATTGTTTCACTTTAATTCTTTGTAATGAAAACAAGCATTAAAAGCTTCCCTAATAGCCAGAGCCTCCCCAGAATTATAGTGTCACCACATTTGGGGAGCTGCTAGGCCAATAAAAGTTAATTTGTCAACACCATCTAAAGAAAGCGACCGAGTTCATTAAGGGTGTTTCTCAGCGAAACATGTTGGGCAGGATTGCTCCTGGGCTGGGGAATGACCTTTTCTGGGCAAGCGGAGAGGGGCTAGTTGCGGTGCAGGGCTAAGCCATTTATTTTCATAACTGGGTGCGGAGGCAGAAGATGACTGACCTTTTCCCCCACTTGTTCGGGAACATTTTACATGGGATAATGCTCAGACTATTTAGACAGATGTTCCTTACCCAGCGGGAATGTCACAAAACCCACAGTCCTGTTTTGCTTTTCAGAAGCAGAGGGGAATTCTGTCCATTAACCCAGAGGGATGCTCATGCCCATCCTTCACTCGCTCGCTCACTCCTTCATCCCAACACTGTTCAAAATCACTTCCTGGTCATCTACTCTACGCCGGGCCCCAGCGTGGGCACCGGAAATTCATCCGAGAACAGACAGAAAAACCTCCAACGTCACTGTGCTCTTGTTCTGCATGTCAGGACAACAAGCAGGTTTCATGGGGACGAGGGTTGAACAGGACACTGGCCTCTTCCAGTCATGAAGGAACCCGCCACCTCTGCCCACCATGTCCCAGCCAGAGAAAGGCACCAAGCAACAGGCCTGGGGCTGGGAAGGTGCACCAGGACATGTTCCCTGCCAGAGAAAATGCTCTCCGCTGATGCTGCAGGAGATAGGGGCTCCATGACATGGCCAAGGTGCCTGGAGAGCGCCCTAGAGTGCACGTTGGTACCCGAGTCTCAGAAAGTGCCGGGGACGTACTGGGAGGACTGTGGAGCAGCCAGGAAGGGTGGCCTTTGCGTGAGCAGTGCCAACAGTACCAGAGAAGGACAGGTACCTTTTCCTGAGCCATGGCAGCTGACTCATAACCGTCACAAGCCATTCCTTCAGCCTAGATTTTAAGTATCTTGAGAGCAAGGTTTGCTTTTTGAATGCAGGTAACTAACTGACCCCCAGCAAGGGCCTTGCACCAAGCTAATGCTCTGGGTGCACTGGGAGCAGCCAGCACTACAGTTGTTTGGGCTACTTTGTAGCAAAGTCCTTTAAGGTCTCTGATTAGCGCACTTAGTAGAAATAAACAGGATTATTAAAAATTATCCTGATGGTAGCTGGGCACGGTGGCGCATGCCTGTAATCCCAGCACTTGGGAGGCTGAGGCAGGAGGATCGTGAGTTCAAAGCCAGCCTCAGCAATGGCGAGGCACTTAGCAACTCAGTGAGACCCTGCCTCTAATAAAATACAAAAAAAATAAAAAGGGCTGGGGATGTGGCCCAGTAGTCAAATGCCCCTGAGTTCAATCCCTGGTACCAAAAAAAAAAAAAAAAAAAAATTATCCTGATGTTAAGATTGAATGGGTTTGCATGTAGGGCAGATCCCACAAGGGTTAACATCCCAATTCTTGGTTTTGGGAGAATGGAACATGCATGATTTTGAAAGGCTCACCTTCTGGTGGAAATAAATGTTAAATGTAGGTAAGAAGAATGTACTCCAAAAACTCACTTTTATAAATTGGATTGGAGTTCCCAGGCTAGCCCTCAAAATGCTTTAAGCAGTGTGGAGAATCAGCCAGAGAATAGAATGCTGTGGAATCTCCCATCATGTTCTTAGAGGGGACCGTCTTCTGAGTCATAATACTGCACCCTCAAAACAGATCTCCCCTGGTGTAATCACCCAGGGCAGACTCTGTGTTATATAAGAAATGTTTGGAATGTGCACGATCATATTTAGGGGAAATGCATGAGTTCTGTGAAAATAAAGTGTCTGATCTGTGAGAGCCCTTCCCCCAAGAGATGACCTAGATGACTATGGGAAACCAAAGCTCAACAGGACTGGCCTTTCAGCCTGACTTGACATCTGCAGGCCTGTGAGCAGGAGAATAGAGAAACCATAGTCATGGGGTATGTAACGCCTGTGTTAACATTCTCTACACATACACGATTTGGGGACCATATTGAAGTCACTCTACTAGAGATACTGCTATACCAGGTGCTACTGGGCAGAAGATCAAAGTGACTTGTCTAGTGATTTATTTAACAGAGATCAAATCAACTCTGGAGGGGCTGCTAAGACCAAGTTACTTCTCAGTCTGTGTTGGGTTCATTTGCTCATTCATTCCATGCGTGCATAAACCTCCATTGCCATCTCTTCTGTGACTCATGCCAGCTATCAGGTGGGCAAACAGACGGCTATGGAGGGCCGTGTCAATGTGGAATGTAGGTGCTCTGGCAGAGGAAAGCGGGTGGAGGAGGGTGGTTGAGACTGGCCAAAGGTCACAAGAAGAACATCTGATGGGGGCTCCCTCACAGGTGGTCATGTTAATGTCTCCAAGGCAGGGAAAACAGCTTCCTCAAACATCTTAGCCAAAATTAGAGGACACTGTGACTGGTTTTCAGAGCAAAACCTAACTTTTAGCCACTAACACCTACCTTATCTGCTTGGAGAGCCCAGGTCAACAAGGCCACCAGGCTGCACAGTGTGACTTGGCAAGTCTGCCCCTGGTAGAAGACAGTTTCCAATGCTACAGAGGAAGAGGGAGCTGTCGGGCCATCACCTACTAAGGCCTGGGCCACCTTTGTTGACTGACAGGTAACCTCGAATTGGTCAGGAAAACCGACTTTGTATTCTTCACAGTCATTTTTACCAACCTCACATTGAATCCTCCCTAAATCTTGGCAGTTAACAGCTCAAACGTTTCCAACAGACGTATATGAGTTTCCACGGATCCTCGGGAAAGTTTAAACTCACTGTAGCAAGCGAACCAGGTACGCTTCCCGGACATGTCCTGCCACGTTCCTGGTGAGAATGTGGACGCAGGTACTGCGGAGGGTGGCCAGGTCCCTTAAACAGCAGACGTGGACTACTTTCAAAATCTACTCTCCGCACACATGCACAATTGTAGAGGTGTCATTCCATGTCTCTAATTAATGTCACTTTGAGACTATTAAGTGAAAAAGTCTTCGAGATGCTGACATAAATGACAGCTTAGTTATCAAGACAGGACAGCTGGCAACAATGCAGAAGAAAAAAAATTTTTTGGCTCCCAGTGAGGAAGCCCAAAGTAAACAAGAGATGAACATCAAGACAACAAATGAAACACCGAGGCCATCGTGGAGATGAAGCCCTGCCGGCTCCATCTTTGCAAGGACCACCATCCCTAGCCTAGGGCCATACCCCAGACCTTCCTATTAAAAGGAAAACATGGGGTTTGTGGTGCTGTCCGTGGTGTTGAATTGCCCTGTGACAATCCCAAGACCCTGATTCACTACTGTTTTGAAGGCCACACTTGGAAGTCAGGCCCTGATATACCATTATCCAAAATGCCATTTGCCTTACAGGCTAGAAATTGAATTTTCTGACAATTTAAGGGACATTTAAAAGACAGCAAATGAGTCACAAGGTCACTTGCTGTGCCCTGCAAGGTGCAGAACTCCAGGAGAGGGGTCCACAGCACATTGTGCACCAACCTGCTCACCATGCTGTGAGAGTATTTCTGAACTCTGCAGTCAGAGTGCACCTACCCAAACACCCCATGCAGACAGACACCTGGGGGGTGAGCAGAGAATTTTCAACTGAGAATTTAAGGCTTTTTTTTTTTTTTTAACATGGGGTCTTGCTATTTTGATCAGGCTGGTCTCAAACTCCCGGGCTCGAGCCATTTTCCCACTTCAGCCTCTCAAGTCAGTGGGTTGACAGTGACCACCACCACAGCGGGCAAGAATTTAAGATCTTATGGAGCTGGGGAGGTCACTCAGAGTGCCTGCCTATCTCATGCAAGGTCCTGGGTTGGATCTTCAATTAAAAAAAGAAAAAGAAGAAGCAAAAGAAAGCAAGTCCTCATAGATAGATCATGCAGTAGGCAGCAGAGTGGCCGCAGGAACGGCCCCTTCGAGGCCGTCTAGCAATGAGCACTGTAGCTCCCATCAGCACGGGAACAGCAACCCCACTGGCCAACTCTTCTCCTCGGAGATACTCCTGGCTTTGTTGGGCTTTGGTTCTCACAACAGCACAGAGAGAGGCAGTTTCCCCCCTTTCTGACCTTTAACCAAACAATTAATGTTTTGTCTGGTTTTGTCTTGCTTGACTCGGAGCTGTCTGTCTTGCTTCTCAGACCCTTCTTCAAGGTGTCAGCCAGGGACCCTGGGCAGCTTGGATAGGTGGCCATGCAGAAAGCTCCCTGTGACCTTTCCCTGACATTTCTCACAACCTTCCTGCCACCCAAGACTCTGTCAACTTAGCTCTGCCTGCTACCTTCATGAAAAGGCTGCTGCTATCTGCCACTCCTGTCCCCTGCCTCCCAGGACAGGGCCCTGGTGCAGCTTGGGCTGAGATTGGCAGCCGTCCTTCTTCTATTATCATTTCTGTGAGTGCTACAAAAACTGCAGCATCAGCACTGCCCTGGGACTCCCCTTCTTTGTTTCTTTTATAAATTCTGTTTCTGCGTCCCTCTTTTGCTAATGACCCATGAAAGGAATAACTCAAGATTTGCATGCAGAAAACTGTCACCAACATTTTTTTTCAATATATATGCAATAACTTATTTTGAATATATTTCATTCTATAGATACATATTTGTTATATGCTTATAAACACACAAGGATATATGTTTGCATATTCTGGGATTGTCCGTAATGACAAGTGAAGAACTGGAGGTAGCTAGAAAACCTGGTGTTTGGCATGCAGAGTTAAACTTGAGAAGCCCAGGCCACCGCAGGGAGGCGGCCCTGAGGATTTTTTGAATGGGGATGCCCTAAGTTCCAGGCTGTGTTCTGTAAACCACAGTCACTTTGCTTTTTTAAGTAGAGCAAGGGCCTTTGAAGAATCTGGCTCACTCTAAAGTAGACTTGAAAGTGACTCAACAACTGGACGCCACCAAAACGACCTTGCACGGTTAGAGTGTCCAGATCCCTTGAACAGAGCGTCAAGTCCCTCTCCTGTGTGTTTCCACACAGTCCCCCCTGATGTCCCTGGTCACTTTATACATCATGTCTAGTGTCTTCTAACTTCCAAAGACACGCATCCCAACAGAGGAGTGCTCAAAGAAGACAGAGCAAAGAGAGGGCCAGTGTCCTGATTTGGTCCCTTGGTTGTACCTGTGCTCTGGAGGGATGGCAGGCTAGAGGGCAAACAGAACAGGAAACAGAAAGCACCAACAGAAGAGACCACACCTGGGACCCTCGGTACTATCTTGATGCTGAATGCTGAGTTCAAGTAACCTCCATCATTCAGATGCAAGTGCCAACTATCTGCAGTGGGATGACAGCCAGGGCCACAGCACCCCTGTGTACAATGCACGCACTTGTCCTTGGAGCCCAAAGGGGAGTAAGTGAGGACAGACCTTCTCACAATTTACACTTTTCATCTCCTTTCTGCACTCAGTTGGAATTCTTTGATTAGATTTGTGTGTTATTCTGGATTTCAGTAGAAGAACACAAACACTGAGAATGACTTGGCAAAACTAATATTAGCCAAACACGCAGAAGGTACCAGGAATCATCTCAGGAGTAAGTTCATAAACCTACATAGGCAGGGACTTCTCAAAGCAAAAGGGAAGGGAACCTTACAAAGGAGGCACTTAACTTCCAGCACAAAAAAAAAAAATTTGTTTGTTTGATCAAAATGCTTTGTTCACACCTTTTAGATCAATAACGTAAGCTCTAACATCTCAGAGCGTCTAATTTACTAAAGATCTCCCCCCTGCCCTCATTGGATAAGCATCTACTCTAGCAGATTGAGGTTTCTGGACTGCCCCTGTTCACGGCCATGGCAAGATGGAACAGCAGTCTCTCCAAGAACTGGTTTCCTGACATGTTTCCGAATTGAGAAGGAAAAACCAGAGAATCCCAGCAAGAGCATTTGGTGCTTCCTGTCCCACAGAGTGCTCCTGCTTTGCCTGTACGAGTGTGCATTTGCTCAGCTGCTGCAGCCCAGGTATTAATGTGGCCGTGGAGTGATCCAGGAGGCCAAATCGGACAGCCTGGAAGCTCCAGGGACCACTGTGGATTACCAAGGCCACAGCACAGCGGGGTGCGTAACGGAAGGCACAGTGACTCCACTGCCAACAGTGTTGACCCAACCAGGCCACTTTGTCAGAGATGAGTGAACAGTGTGGGGTGTTACATAAGAAACGAGAGGGAGGAAAGAGGAGGCCATGATGCTGCGGAAGGAGAGGGCCGACAGGAAGTCCCCTGCTCGTCCTGCCGTTAAATATCAAGTCATGTCCAGCAAGCTTCCCCTTGGGGTGACCTGGCTTCATCACCACCATGTGCAGCCAACTGGCCTCTGGTCTCATCCTGCCACCTGCTGCCATCCCCCCTGCAGGGTGCCAAGGCTGGGGCCTGCTTGCAGCACTCAGCCACCACCATCCGGGGACTGAGTGCTTTTCGCCATCTCCCGGGTCTCCTCCCTTCAGATGCCACCTCCGTGGGGTCGAGCCAGAGCCACCCTGCCCAGCGCTCCCTACTGTGTGGTACTAAACTGCTCATTCCTACGGTCCCGTACCTGCATGCTGACCACCCGCCTCTCCTGCTCCACGCTAGGCCTTGGGAGAAGGACTCCAGCTCGCTCACACACCTTCTCCACGGCCACAATGGTGCCTGTCACTTGGCAGACACTTGATAACTGCCTCCCACGTCCTGGCTCTAAAGGGGAAACTGCGCACCGGGCAAGGTGATTAGGACAGCCTTCTCGGGAGGGCCTGGACGAGGCCATGTCTCCTGCCTCTCTCCACCCTCAGCAGGAGAAGCCTCAGGTACCTGAAGCCTTTGTCCTGTCATTGCCCGATTCACTGACGATACCGAGCTGCCAATTACACGGAGAGCAGAGCACAGGTCCCAAGGTACAAGCAAGGCGACGCTGAGCACCAGAAGCCTGGGGTCTGAGAATAATGAGATCCTGGACCTGAAGTGTCACTGCGTTCTCCTCTGTGAAACGAGGAGGCATAATTAATTGGAAGACTCTAGGCTCCACTGTCAGCACGACACTTGGAAACTCCGAGGTTACTGAGCAAAGAGGGGTGTGGGTGTTGACGAGGCTCCACCGAGACCTGTCCCGAGGTCTAGGGCAGGAAGGTCTATGGGCGTGAGCTTCAGAGAGTACCACCAGGCAGCAGTGAAGATGCACCCGACTCTGCCTTCTTTGAGCACCACAGCCTGGGTGTGACAGCACAGAGACCACAGTCATGTGCCCTCTCTCGTACCCACCAGGACAGCAAGAGAAAAGCAGCATCTCAGCAACCCAGCCAAGGGCGTGGCAGCATGTTCACAAACATGTGACTGAGGGCTTGAGCTCAACTCTTGCATTTATTTCATGGTGCAAAATGACCTTGTTCAAACGGAGCTTTGAGCCAGGCTAAGGGGAACAAACTGGATAGAGAAAGGCCTTATGCATACACCAGGCCTGGGAGCTTGGGGACGGCTGGGCTGTGCCTGGGGCCATGCATCCTTGGGGCTGGCCCTTGAGGAAGGTGAGGGCAAAGCCACATATTTCGCCATCTCCTGACAAAGGCAAGGGAGAAGAAACAGCCAGGTGACAGGCAGAGGTGCCCTGGGGAGGGCATGATGGTAGGAAAAGGCCGAGCTGGCCATGGTATCACCCCAATTCCTGCTCAGATACAGCGAATCTCAGGAAATGCCTGTCAACACCTTGAGGCACAAGGTGGCCACGCGATGAACAAAGTACGGAGGACTCCAAGGTCACATTCCAGTTCCTGGAGCTCACAGACAATCGCACATGAGCAGACAATCCTTTTGTCAAATGTTTATGTAACGCAAAATAGAATAAGGAAACAAAAGTTATTTTCAATTTAAAACCCGTGACGCGTACCTGAGAAGTGTACACACCAAGGGTGACGGAGGTATTGACCATCGCTGTTGACAGAAACCCTCTGTGCACACTATTACTTTGTTGAGTGACTCTGTGTGTGTAAATTTGCCCCCCGTGATTACAAACCAATTTGGATGGAAGCTTTACTCGAGCCACAAATTTAACAGATTCCTGTTATCCTGTTTGTCCCTGAGCACAAAATAATTTTCAGAAAAAACTATACCTGCATGTTGATAATATCAGAGAGGAAAGGCCTACCGAGTAGGTGGAGAAACCAGGAGAGCACAGAACCCTGGGTACAGTTCCTGAGAAGACTGGCCCAAGACAGCTCGAACCAGCTCCAGAAGCTCCCATCACACTATTAGTTTATATAACCAACACAGTATGACTGACAAACTCCACGGTTACTTTTTAGCAGCAGGGAGAGCTAGCAACCCCTACACACACACACACACACACACACACACACATAGACTCTCTCTCTCTCTCTCTCTCTCTCTCTCTCTCTCTCTCTCTGTCTAAAATCCATCTGGCCTCACAGGGCACAGAGCTCCCCAGGGGATGCAGCCAGCGAGGGTAAGTCAGAAGTGCTGACAGTGTAGCAGGATGTGCTCATGGAGGACGCAAGAGGCAAGCAGGAAATGCTCTGGGATTTGTACACCAGGAGGCAACAGCAAGGCTACCATCTAGGTCTTTATATTTAAAAAGAAAACAAAAATTAATTCAAAAGTTTTACTGTCAAAATTTAAAACATGGGGCCGGGGTTGTGGCTCAGCGGCAGAGCGCTTGCCTCACACATGCGCGGCCCGGGTTCGATCCTCAGCACCACGTAAACATAAAATGCATTGCATTGTGTACAACTAAAGCAAATAAATAAATTTTTTTTTAAAAATCTAAAACATCACTTAAGGATACTGAAATGTGGATTTCCCATCATTTGCCTATTTCACAAATATTCGTTTGACTTTTTTTCGAAGATTTAAAACTGTAAAACCCTAGTGCTCAGCAGTAGAGCTCTTGCCTAGCATGTATGAAGCCCGGGGTTCAATGCCCAGCACCACCAAAACAAAAAGAAAAAAGAAAAGTCAGGGTGAAGGTCCTGACCTGCTGGACCAAACAGGCAGAGGGGCCAGCCCCCAGGCCACATGTGCCAACACTGCTGCCACAGGACAGGGCTGGGCCACAGCAAGCCAGGGAGTCACCACCCGGGTCTACGGCTGGTTTTCCCTCCAAGTTTCATCATAACACCATAAATATAAAGCTGCACAGACACATCCCAAATTCCCTGTGCTTATAACAAAATCAGATTATATACTTCATCCAGTAGCTTATGCCTCTAAATTATTATTATTTCTATGTTCTAAATTTAATTTAGAGATCATGCCAGCTTCCGAGGCTGCACGGCTTGTGTACAGTAACAGGAGCAAACTGGGGACACACATCCGTTGGTTTCCAGGACGGGGACGAGCTTGGCACCGGAAGCATCTGGTGCGAGGCATCTGCTCGGTGCGGCCAGCGACCCCCAGCCACCACTTGTAATGCTCTCCTGTTCTTATCTTGTAGGCTTTCATATCGGACGGGGCAAGACACAGCTAATTGTGACACATGCAGGAACAGTGCATGTATTATCTATAGGTATGTCAACCTCCCCCTTCCCGCTTCTCATTCCGAGTGACAAATGATGTTTACCCACGAATGCGAGAGCCATCTGGGGCCGTGCTGGGAGGATGCTGTCAGATGAAAAGGGAAGGACCTGCCTTGACCATGAACCTAGACCACCTCCAGAGGCTCCGCCCCAGGTGTACGGTCGCGGGGTGCAGGACAGCGTGAGCCCATTCATCTTGCAAAGGCACCGCTGCGGTGTCGTGAGCTGGTGTCAGGCTGATGGCTTGCTCCCTGGGAACCCATAGCCATGGGCACCGTGCGGTGTGCTCTGGAGAGGCTGTAAAACATAAGCCCTTCAGATGGCATAGAGCAAAGCCTAGAGACCACCTGCACGCGCCAGGAACGCCACCGAGGCCCCAGGCTGCTCACGCCGCATGTGGGGTTCCTTCCTGGGAGCTCAGAGGACTGGGGCACTCACCGCCTCCAGGTCAGAATCCCCTCTCCAGAGTCCCTACAGCTAGCTGTTCCTCATGTTGTTGTTGTGGTCTGTTTTGTCTTTTTTTTTGTTTTGTTTTGTTTTGTTTTAAGCTTGTTTGTATTTTTGACATCAGCGAGAATTCTGCAGGAACTGTCACCAGGCAAAATCCACGTTAGGCTTTGGCAATAGTTTAGGATTTTATGACTCGGTCAAATCCTTCAGAGGGGTGTTGTTTTTTTTGGAAATGTAATATTGCAAACAACATGTGAGAGCAGTGAGAGATGTCATGATTTAGGTCGTTCTTTAAAATGAAGACCGAAGAGGCTTTGGCAGACCACAGGTCCCGTGTGGTGAGGACGGTGATGTCATGAACACCACGAGCCCAGGGGTCTTCTCCACACGCTGCTCCGTTCCCTCCTGGTGGATACCAGCAGTGGCCGCTGCTGGGTCATGTAGGTTTTCTGGTTTTGTGAGGAGCCTCCATACTGTTTTCTTCGAGGCTGTACTGATCTACCTCCATCACCAGTGTGTGAGAGCACCCTTCTCTCCACACCCTTGCCAGCGTTTATTATTGTTATTTTGCCTCCTTGATGAAAGTCACTCTACCTGGGAGGAGGGATCACATTGTGGTTTTGATTGGCATTTCTCTGCTAGTTAGTCATGGGGGACATTTTTTCCTATACCTGTTAGCTACTTGTAGATTTTCTTTTGAGAAAAAAAATTTTAGTGATCTGTCAAATTGTCAAAAAACAATTATAGCTGAATAGTTATATACCTAAAAATGTATAAAGGAACCCCACTTCCCCTCCCTTAAAAAAATACACACATCCTCTAAAAACATCTTCAAAAGTAACGTCTTCTACATCAGAACAGCTTAGGTCATGCAATCTCAGGCCCAGCACCTGCTCTCCCCACCCAGCAGAGAGTCCCAGGTGGAGTCCAAATTCATCAAAAGAAGAAGAGCTGGGGGCTGGAGATATAGCTCAGTTGGTAGAGTGCTTACCTTGCATGCACAAGGCCATGGGTTCAATCCCCAGCACCACCAAAAAAAAAAAAAAAAAAAAAGAAGAAGAAGAAGAGCAAGGTCATCTGGAGTCCCTGACAGGGAGCAGGTAGAGGAAACTACAGGTAGAAATGGGCACCAGATTCCACATCAGCCCATTGCTTACAATGGAGGTTCTCAACCCAGGGTAATTGTGCCTCCCAGGGGACAAGTCTGAAGGGAGCTACTTCCTGTTGTCACAGCCAGGGAGGCCAGGGTTAGAGTTAAGGCCAGGGGATGCTGCTGATGTTCTACTGCATAACCCACAAGAAAAGGTCATCAGGTCCAAAATGTCCATGGCACTGACACCGAAAGTTCACCTTTTCAGAACAACCCCCGCTTTAAGGCCACCAGGCAGCAGGCAGGGAGCCAGGACCCTGCAGCAGCAAGAGAGGCATGGATGGCTCCTGGCCACTGGTAATGTGGATGTGGAAAGGAGGACCATGATTCTTCTTCAAGAACTCTAAATTCCAAACTCAGAGACAGCAACCTTTTGGAGAAGTTTGCCTCAAATGAATATTATCACCACCTTCATGTTGCGAAAGAGAATTTGAATCAATGGTGGAAGAATGCAATTGACACAAAATAACCACCCCCCACTAACATCAGCAAATTAGGAAAAGAGGCGACGACGTAGAGCGCCAGGCATCGCCTCTGAGTTTCGCTTTATGACTTCAGGAGCCCAGGCTTACTTAGCCTTCCAATGCAGCAAGACAGAAGTAAGCCAAGACTTCCAGGGAAGGTTCAGAGAATGAGCATGTTCAGCCTCAACCTATTGAACATTTTCTGGGTGATTGAAAAAAGAATTTATTAGGACACCATCCAATGTAACTGAAATAATTTAAATACATTTTGTTCTAAATCCAGAGGTGCCTTACATAATATGAGAAGTGATTTAACAAGTCTGAGAAGGAATGTGTCTTTTCCGGAAGTAGCGCGGAGAGGCTACTATTTGGACTGGCTCAGCTGGAGTCCTGCATGACTCCCAACGTCCCAGCCACTGGCCTCCAGACCAAAAGAGCCAGGAGTGTCCAAACACCAGAGCAATCTTCTAAAGTCAAGGCGTTCTCGCCAAGTGCAGGATGCAGACACTGCGCTCACTCTGGTTCTACTGCAGGAAGCGGGAAAGCCACGCCTACTCACGAGGACCCTTCCACTCACGACGGGATTGTAAGGACTGTTGATGTTGGTAGTTGCATCTTCAGAAACTGAACGGAGGTGAGACTGGGCAGACTCACCACCCCTGCCCTCTGCCTCCAAGCAGAAGCCTCCCAAGAGGCACGGCTAGAGAAAAAGTAGAGTTTGGAGTCCCCTCTTTCAGAACTCCAGTCTAATATCACTCCACTTGGCAGTAGGTGATGCCCACGGCCCCCAAAGTTCTGCTGCAGACAGAAGCTACTCGGGTTCAGCAAGCAGGTCCCAGAGCGTTCTGCATCGAACGCTCCAGCTGGAATCCCACGTCCCCTAGCATCCTCATTTACTCTACCACCTAGTTTTCCATAGAGCTCTCACCGTTTCCTCCAAAAAGAGCACATTCAGCTCAGCAAATGGTTTCTCAAATCTCCTACCATTTTATATTGGAAATAACTAAAACATGACAGTTATTCTGATGATATTGGATACTGATGTTAGAGGAAAGCTTCTTGAGGTCTATAGGAAAAGATGATAAGGGGAGGAAACATTTACTCTGGTCAATTAACTGAAGCCATAAAAACTGATGTGTAACTAACATAAACATGTTATTTTAATTTAAGTCACAGAAATCGAAATCTTCCATCTCAATGATGGAAACCTTTGCCATCCTTCAGCAGTGAGGCCCAAATGTTTTCTCTGAAGGCACGACCCCGGGCCACCACTACGGTTCCAAGTTGTCTTCCAGGAACCAAACCACTTTCTTCTTGAGAGTGAAGTGACTCCTGGGAAGGAAGCTCATCCAGAAGCCTTCTGGGTGCACACCTGAGTCACCCCCACTTTTTTCCCCACCCACTATTTAGTAGCACCTTGCTCTTTCCAGACTCACAAAAATGACAATTCTTTCTTACATCTCTGCAACACTATGATGATTAAATCATCTCAAAAATGAATACCAATGGCACAGACTAGTCCAGGAGCAAGTACAACACGTTAGCACACAGGCAGCTGTAGAGGCAAGGACAGAGGGTCCCCTTCAGCCAGAGAGAAGCCTCAGAGCATTGGTGTCGTGTGCCGTCAGCGATGGCGGCGGCGGGGAAAGGGCAGCTGGGTTAAACAGCAGTGGGCTGAGGGGCTCCAGTGACCCCACAGATATCAAGGATAGAGGTGCTGGAGAGAGGACCTGGAAGGCCTCCACAGAGAGCCTGCAGGAGGGAAAGGTCGGCATAACCAGCGTCTTGCAGTTGTTTCCAAGCCTGGCTTTGCTGCTCAGGCACCGGGGTCCCAGGGCTGCATGCTGGGGTTCAGGAATTTGCTATGAACCCCCACCCATGATTTCTCCTTCCCCTGGGATGCCTGGAGGACTTTTGCAATATTTGGGATCCCTTAAATAAGTTTCAAAATAAAGAAACCTTAAACACCACAAAGCTGTGGTTGTCCCAGAGGCTGGGGCACACAGGAGGCCATGACAGCCACCAGCTTCCCCCGCTGCGATTTGTCACACTGCCTGCTGGCAGGTGGAGGGCCCTGGAGGTCAATGAATTTGCCCCCGCCTGTCTTGCATTTAACATCGCTTTTTACTGGAAACCCAACTGCCCTATTGGAACAGCCCAACCACCCCATGTTCCAGGAAGGCTTGGCCTGGGGAGATGAGGAGGGGGCGCTCCGGAACACTGCCTGCGGTTTCATCAAAACGGTCCCATACAAATGTGCACCTTTGCCATGGTGGCGGTACGTATTTCTCTGTAAAAAATGATTCTGTCATGGAAATACACAGGACTTGGAGAAAACACCAAAAGGACAAAAGGTTTGGAAGCAATTTCAGGAACAAGGCAGCCAGGATCACAAGCACAGTGCTGGAATCATCAGCCTGTCGGAGCCCGGCACTCAGATCAGGGTGCCCTGGAGGGCGGCTGAGCTGCTGCCCTCTCTTGTGGGTGGGTGTCCATTCACCTTTAATTCCTGCAGAATCACAGCAAGGGATCCCGTCCTGCTCTGAATCCATGAGCCTATCATTCACAAGTACGAAAGGAAATGACCTGAGAACTCCCGCGGGCATGCGCGTGGGGTGCAGGTGTGGAGGCTCCCAAGGCTTCTCTCCACCCAGAAGCATCCATTCCTCTCCTGGCAAACTGATTTCCATCCGCGGCAGGGAACCCGGTGCTCTGCCCCAGTCCACCGAAACACCAGGCTCCGAAAGTGATAACTGGAAATTCTGAGATGGTTGGCGTAGTTACGTTTTTTCCCCTAAGATGACATCCCTTTGATTGTGATCTGGACCAATGGAGATATTCAAATTAAGGAACTTCTCAGCGTGAAAGAAGATTAAAAGAGATTCAAGCTGAAGTTTTCTTTCAGTGAAACTTTTCTGGCTTATCATCCATATTTCTTGTCAAAATATGCTTTAATTAGTTCAGAGAATGTTTTAAGGATAAATTACTAATATAATCTTTGCTCAGAAGCAGCTGAAACCCTTTGTCTCCAAACTCTCTCTGCAACTCCTGTCACAGGAATGATGAGTCACGGTACCCATGACTCACCTTTTGTTCAGAATTCCCTTCAGAAAGGAACAATCAGATACACCAAGGCAGACCTGCCCCTTCCCTCCTCTACTGAAACGGTTAATTTGTAAAATAATACTGCAAGAAAATGCCCTGAATGCTAATTTGTATGTTTTAATGAAAATAACAGAGTGCCAACCCAATGCAAAGGCTTTTGGGAGATGGAAGCGAGATTTAAAAGATAATAATAATGCTGACTCAGATTAATTAGAGAGTATCATTTCCAGAATATAAAATGTTCCCGTGAAGTGTCAGCATCTGAGCCACTGCGTTCTCCAGGAGGACACTGCCCACACTAGCTTCATTTCTGCATCACCAAGGCCACCGGGCAAGTGGCCTTGAGTGACACTATTGTCATGCCATGGAGCAGAGACTGGGCTGGCACCTGAGTCAAGGGAAGCACCATGGTCCCCTGGGGCTTTAGTTTCAACAGCACAGAGGGAGGGAGCTTGTGGAAGGTCCTGCTGTCTACACCATTCCTACATCAATCCAGGTGATCCATGATGGTCACGTGTAGACAGAATTCCAAACAAGTATAAATAAAATGCCGGAGCCCTCTCCTGCTGGGGCTTATATGCAATTATTGAACAAGCATCGTCTAAGAGACTCCAAGGAAAGAGGCTGTGCTCCAGGCACTGGGAGACTGGGATGAGTCTGGATCTGACAGAAGACACCCATAAGACCCTGCAATGAGAGCAACCATGGAGCAGGGACAAAAGGGCCCCTGGACACTGAAGGTACGCTACAGAGGCGTGGGCATGAAAGGCAGAGGAGGAGCAGGAGGAAGCCAGGACGCTTCTCCTGGCAGAGCAGACAAGGAGGAGCAGGGCTCACCGCGGAAGGACGCCACGCTCGTGGGGACCTCGATGCATTCTCTCAAGCCCCTCAGCTGGTTAGGAACAACTGGCAGCAAAGGCAGAACGCCTCCGAGGACAGAAGGGGACGCCTGGCTCCAGGGGCACTCCTTCCTGTCACAGCCAGGGAACATTCCAGTGACTTTTGCTCAAATAGGAAGCTCCTCAGTTAAGCAAGTTCCTTCCCAGAATGGCTGGTGGATTTCAGGAAAGATGAGGACAAGACGCGCACATTACAGACGGCACGAGGAACAGCACAGCTCACATTACGAGGCTGCACAGGAGGGCAGCGTGCTTTCTGCACGCGTGCCCCTGGTTTCCTGCCTAGGAGCACAGCCTGAGGCCCACAGGCCACTGCCAGGCACCTGCAGTGGCCTTCCAATGCCAAGCGTTCTTCCAGCAGGGAGCAGCCCGTCAGGGTGGTGCCAGCAAGGGGGCTGGGCTGAGGCAGAGGCAGCATGGTTAAAGAAGCGCCTTGGTGGGAAGGTGACAGCAACAGCATGCCGACCACCCTGCTCACCTGGCGCTCATCCACGGGGACATGCCTCGGGTCTCTCTGCAGTCACACCACTTGTCAATGGCAGGGACTGCGGCGGGGCAAACCTGCCCTTAGCCTAAGGCTTAGCACTCTGCACTTAGCACCTTCAGGGAGGGAGGGGACAGCAGGAGATGACAGAAGGGACCCCTGGATATTACCTTACACAACATTATTCTGCTGTAAGGGAATTTTTTTTTTTAAATAAAGTAGATTAAAAGTCAGAGGAATTGAATGCTTTTGACAGACAGGCGTCAAAATTCTCCTTGAAAATTCCCAAAGCTGATGATCCAAGTTCTTGTTTCTCTTACAATTCTAAAAATTTATTATTTCTCCCCCTCTTCCCCATATATAAGGATTTAGGTTATAGTCCTTTTAGTAGGCTGTACTAACACCTCACTTTCCTTAAGGAGATGTTATAAAACTGATTACAGTCCTAAAACTGAAAACTGATTACTCTTCTCAGCATTTTACCTGTAAAGCAATTATTTAAACTTTACTCAACAGGGAAAGGCCAATCACATGAGTGACCCTCGTTTCTTGTTATTCCCAAAGGGAAAAGCCAGGAAGACTGTCACCCAGAAAAGGCTGAGGGAGCTACCTTGTCAGTGTCATGGGGAAATGAATGGAATCTGTTTATGGATCCCAGGAAGATTTCTCTCGGGGCTCAATGCAGGCTGTGGTCTTGCCACAGAGCCCGGGGTTCACCTGGACTCTCCTGGGCAATCTGCACAGTGACGGGAGGACACGATGGCTGCCGTGTGGACTCACAGCCTCTTCCCTCTGCCAGTCATCTTTTTTTTGTACCTGGATTGAACCCAGGAGAACTCAACCACTGAGCCACATCCCCAGCCCTTTTTTATATTTTATGTAGAGACAGGGTCTCACCGAATTGTTCAAGGTCTCGCTAAGTTGCTGAGGCTGTTTTTGAACACGCAGTCCTCCTGCCTCAGCCTCCTGAGTCACTGGGATTACAGGTGTGCACCACCACACCCACCTCCACCAGCCATCTAGAAAGGACCGCTCCTAGAGGTGACACCCTGGAGGCACCAGGAGTGTAGGAGTCTGGGTTTCCCCAGTCACTGGAGACGCCAGGGGACATACCCCAGGGGCTGATGTCGGGTGACAAGAGCTGCAAGTGCCCGCAGCAGTGCAGACAGCTCTTTCAGCTAAGGTCAGGACGAGGGCGCGCTCCTGGGCACTGAGAAACAGCGTCCCAGGCTGGGGCTCGGGGAGGTAGGGTGGCTTTCACCGTGAACCTGGAGCGAGCACCCACCTATCTTCAAAAGAAGCAGGGCCAGCAAGGTGATGTCCAGGATCGTGGCCAAGTCCTCGCACCCCGCGGGTCAGTGCAACCAGTCCTGTGCTCTCTTTCTCAGTGCAGTGGCACCCCACGGACACGGCGTGCTCTTCTAGGAGGCCAGGGACAGCAGCACATTGTCTGGCTGCATCAGTGAATCACTCATCCCCGCTAGTTACAATGTGTGACCTCTGTGGCTTCTGAGACTGTGACATGAGATGTGCTTAATACACGCATGACAGTCTCGTTCTTCACCTGGTCTCGCTCCTCCTGGGGAGACTCTTTGTAGACGGAGGTCATAAAAACGACCCGAATCTACCTCTGCCTCTCCATGGACAGAATGTGACCTGCCCTTGGACTCCTCCACTCAGAGGAGGCCAGGGTATCAGTGAGAGCAGAAGGCAAGACGGACAGTGAGATGGACAGCAAGATCTCCACAGGCGTCAGGGAAGAGGCCCAGGATGCACTCAGAGGGGCCACTTCTAACCGCAGCCTCCAGTAATAGCTAAGACACCTGCTGATGCTCTGGATAAAAACTAACCCCGATTTCCTTGTCATACCAGGAAGAGGGGGTAGAGCTTATAGCTCCAGCATTAACATTACCAATTAGCCATCAATTTCTGGTATTTTAAACCTTACAGGGTTCTGTAAACATACGCCTACCATGTGAAATAGTGCTGAGGGAAGGGCACAAAGTTGAAGCAAGTCATTTCTATATTGCAACATTTAGAAAGCTAGGAACTATACATCACAAAGACTTTAGTGAAATGGGATCCATATATGTCATATATGGATAAATGATGAACTGAACCAAATATATATATATATGTGTGTGTATAATATATATATACATGTGTATACATATACATATGTATATATTTAATGGATTTTGTAGGTAGAAAAGAATAGAATTCTAGTTGGGCATAGTGGGGCACCCCTGTAAACCCAGTGGCTCAGGAGGCTGAGGCAGGGGGATTGCCAAGATCAAAGCCAGCCCGAGCAACATAGGGAGGCCCTGAGCAACTTTGCGAGACCCTGTCTCCAAAATAAATTTTTTTTAAAAGGCTGGGGGTGTGGTTCAATGGTTAAGATCCCCTGGCTTCAATCCCTGGTACCAATAATAATAATAATAATAATAATAAATAATTCTATAAATAGAACAAATGTTAAATGTAAAACCAAAAAATAGGGCAGCATTCTGCTGAGATTAGAAGTGAGGGGTTTGGTTCAGTTCATCAGTTTATGTCAATTCGCTAAGCAAAGGGAGCAGGCTGGGAGCCGGCACTGTGCTATGGGCACCCCAGCCAACAGACGGCTCCAGCGTGGGCTGTGGCTCCATGAATTCACACCTGAGAGAAACCAGCTGTCGCCGACCATGAGACATGCTCTCCAGAAACAGGGAGAGAAACCTTCCAGGGGAGAGCTCCTTGCATGCAACCAGAGGGGGTGGGCAGCCATGGTTACTCTAGAAGCTCCACTGAGAGGCGATTTGTGTCCTGAGTGTTGAAGCACGAGCAGAAATTTGATGTGGAATTTGCCAGATTTCCTAAGCTGGCTCTTGAAACTGGAAAGTAGGAAGGAACTAGGAGGAAGAAGGAGGCTCAGCTGTTTTGATGGCCAAAGGGACAATGGAAAGTGAGGTTTAGGGCCAGGACCAGGGCGCAGCCAAGCGGGCAGCTCAGGAGGCTTTGCTGAAAGCAGACCCTTGGGACCCGCTGATGCGGAGGCTGGAGGGACACCTGGGCTGGGCTCTGCTGGGTCTGAGGTGTGGCCTGCCGGAGGAACGGAGGCCTCCAGCCATGAGTGGAGGAATTGAGAGGCAGAGGGGAAAGATTGGCTCCGGCCATGTTGGGCTGGCACTGCCCCCATGAGATTCCCAGGGAGAAGCATTCAGAAGAGAGCAATGACTCCTTTGGGTCCTGGTTCTTCCAGAGGGGCAGACAGAGGGACACAGACAAGCAGAGGCCCAGGAAGAAAGGACAGGCTTCAGGTCCCCGGCACGTGAGGGAGAAAGCAGGCCTGGAACTGCACCCCGACGCTCAGCCTGCGCTGGACAGTGCAGTGCTGCCCAGGTGCTGGCAAAGCTGGCCAGGCTGTGGCTTAGGTCACCGGACATCGAGTGTCGCGCTTTGGGGGACGTTCTGTGTCCTATTCACAGACACACGCCAATGTGCTGGCTCTCCTGGGCTCTGCATGGCTGTTCCTCGGGACCACCCGTGAGCAGAAGCACATCTCCACCTTCATTGCAGAGCCAAGGGAGCTCAGGTCCCCAGGGTGAGCAGGCCTGTCCACAGGGGCAAAGCATGAGTCAGTGCAGAGCCACCGTCAGCACCGGGGACTCTCTGATCTAATTCAAAGAGAATTAAAAGCAGAGGCCTCGGATCCACAGCCCACTGAGCCACGTGGCCTCGCAGGCTGAGAAATCAAAAGATTTCAGATCTCCTTCCACTCCAGAAAACAAGCAAGTGCTGCAGGCCACGCTCACCTGCTTTTAACTCTTAACTGCTGCACAGAGAGGCCTGGAGAGGGAGACCTGTTTAATGCATTCCTCTGAAATTAACCAGAGGAGTCGGTGACAGCTTGTGAGGGAAGCTGGCAGGGCCTGGGTATTTATAGGCGCATTAGACAAATCGTAGAAACTGGAGAAACAAGAAGGCCTGTTCTGCAACATCTAGGAAGCGGCTGGAAGTGTTACTACAAAACCTAGCACCTTCCCCGGGGAGAAGATAAGAGCTGTGGAGTGGGCTGACAGAACAGCCCGAGGCTTGGAGCAGATTTTTACTTCTTTGGAAATAGAATAATAATTTTTGAAGACAGTCCTCATTCTGAAAATTTATTTTTAAGAGAAAAGACTAACCAAATAAATTGAGCCTCTCCCCAATTGCTTTAATGGCACCCCACCATCTTTATAGTGTGGCCCAAGCTTTGCTTTATGGTGGTATGCACAGTGATGGGGCTTCTGGTACCGGGAACGCAGTGTTCTTTTGGATGCTTCAGCTGTCAGCAGAGGATGGAGACTCAAGCAGGGCAAGGAGAGCTAGAGAGGGACAGTTCCCATTCCTGGCTTGCGTCTTGTAAACAAGCCCAAAGCCCAGGGACCGTCCCACCCCACCCAACACAATGTGCCAGCTGCGTCCAACACGGGCACCGAGGGAGGGCCAGCTGGGCCCCAGCCCTTCATGCACTGGAATCCGGAGGCAGGACTTTCTCTAGGCTGCTTATCATGCTGAGAGTGAGCACTCAGCATGACGCGCCAGCCCTGCCTGGTTACAAACGCAGGATTCAGCCCCGAGTTGGGCCACACAGCAGAGGCCTGCCGTGAGTGCCAAAGGGCATTAGACCAGACAGTTGCAGGGAGTCCTAAGGGATGAAGGGTCAGAAGCCCAGGTCCCCTCTGCCTGGTGGTCGCGGGATAACCTTCCTCCATCTGGTAGTGCTGAGGAAGGCAGTCCTAACCACCGCTGCAGGCGTACTGCCTTTAATGGCATCTAGAGGGGACATCGTAAGAACAACAAGAGCTTGGGCCCAGATGCTCCTGGGTCCTAGGACAAATGCAAAGGCAATAAAACATGCCCAGGACTCTGAGCAGAGAGCCAGGGGCAGCTGGCTGGGAGCAGGCACTCTGCTGATGCCACCCCCCCACACCTAAGACCTCCCTGCAGATACCTAGCAAAGGGAGTAGCAAATCAAGGCACTGGAACCCCCTCTGGAAAGACCCCAGGTGTCAGGAACGTGTTTCAGAATGCCCCTCAGTTTAGCATAGAATGGAGCCAAGCTGCAGACTCAGCCTGCAGTGGTCCACGCTGCCTCCAGGGGGAGCCCTGTGTTTCTCTGGTGCAGACAGGGTTGGGCAAGAAGACCCTTGGCCAGACCAGAGCGGGCCTGGGTCACTGGGACCCAAGCCCAGGTGGGATCTGCCTTTCAGACTCTGCTCTTGTGCATTCATCTCCATGTGTCACTTAAGCAGTGCAGTGACAGAAGATACTGCTCTTCCTCAGGCAAGACCTGAGCACAGACGGAGATGGCGTTGAACAATATGGAAACAGTGTGGTAATGCATCGTGGTTAATGCACAGAGGAACTCAGAAGGAACGGAGGAGGGGGAGACCTGTAGGAAGGAGGTCAGGCAGTGCGGAGGTTTGTGTTTCCTGGGGGACAGTGGGACTAGGGGTGGCCAGCCATGCCAGGTGCCAGGAAAGGCATTCTAGGTGGGGAAAATGATCACGCAGGAGGCGAGGGGAAAGACAGCACCACCCGCCCCACAGCATAAGCAAGCAGCAGGTGGGGAAGACCAAAGTGTGGGTCACCGTCCTTCACGAAGCAGTCCCGGCAACCCATCTATCTGGACAACTCTCTGACAGGAGGGGGCTGCGGACACAGGAGTCACAGTGCCTTGGAATGTCCAGGATGTCCATCTGCCCACCAGGAGGGCAGGTGCTGCTTTCTTCTGGCCACTTGGCTCTTAGGGCCACGAACACTTCTACTGTGTATGTCACCCAGAACTGACCAGGCTTTTAGCTTTGTGGTACTGCCCTGTCCAGCCTGCTGTCTGCTTCAGACTCCTGGTGACCTAGGGTGCCCCTTCCCAAGAAGACAAATCCCAGCAGGCAGCGCTGCACAGCAACACACGGTGCCCACGGTCAGCAGCCGGGGCACACTGCCCACTGCCAGGCTGCTCCTCCCACAGCAGATGCTCTGCAGCCTGGAGGCTATGGGTGGAGGAGCAAGGGGCACAGCTCACCATCACCCCACTGAGCCCCTCTGCAGGCATGCCCCAGTGGCACTCACAGGCTCGCAAGCCTGCTACCAAAGTCGCCCTCCACCAACAAACCTGCTTCTGGTTGCGGCTTCCCAGAGCAGCCAACTGGGGAAGCAACCAGGAACCCACTCCACAGATAACATCCAGTGATTCTGTTAACAAGAACCCAGATTAGATTACTCTGTGATTACATGGTTGCGTGGTGTGATAAATTGGTTAATAACAGGATTCCCAATGTAGTTGCTTAATGGGAATTCAATAATTACAGGTACCGGGATTGCACTGTAAGCCTGGGAGATCTAGTACCCGCCCTGCTCTAATAACACATAAGTTACCTGGGACAGTTGACGTGGCTGTGACTCGGAAGGCATGCTTTCCCTTATATACGCACATGCACACCCCACAGACTCATAAAAGACTCATCTGCCTAGCTAAATGTCAAATTGAAGATCCTCTAACACACATCTCCACGACTTAGCTCCTATTCCCATGAGCAAATCAGTAATCAGCAGAGAAGTGAAGGATAAAAGAATATTTGAGTCACATTGTATAATGGAGGAAACTTTTGCAAACACTTATTTTTGGTGGTGCATGGGGAAGGGGTACCACAATTCAGTGAGACAAGAATGATCTCCCCTGAAGGAAGGAAACTGAAGTTTCAAGATCACACGGGACTTAACCCAGCATCGGGGTGGAACCTCACATTCTTTCTATGGCACATCATAGAACCGCGGCTGGAATTCCAGAGATGCAGTCTATACACAGCCTTGCCCTTTCCCCAGATGTCCCTAAAAGGGACTTCACCTCCACCGTCACATGCTCTAGGTTAACAAGGCTTGAGTTTGTGAGGATTTTTCCTAAGATCTATAAACTGCAGCATATCTCAGGAGGCCTTCAGAAGGGAAGCAGAGATTAAGTCTTGGTTTTAGACTCAGGGGTTAACTAGCCATAAACTTTGCTGACCATTTAAAAAAAAAAAAAAAAATTTTTAAGTAATATAGTATAGTCTTTGACAATACGAAAAATGGAGTGCTGAATTTAAAACATAAAATGGTCTATTAGAAAGGGCTGGAACTTATTTTGAAAACTCCAGATAATACAGCTTTGTTGTTTTGTCTTTCCAAAATGTCAAAATTTGGCTAGGATTAATGGTTCTCTAAATCAATAGGATTTCATGTTTATAAATGGTTTACGGTTCCACTGGTTATAAAACGTTATGAACTCATGCATCCTCATCACTGCCGAGCCTTTACTGAAACCCACTGACATTTAGTCTGGGATCCAGACTAAACAAGCAACAGGACACAGCAGAATTCCCCTGCACCTGGCTGGAGGCAGCACCTGTGTCAAACCCTAGGGGTCCAGGGAGGCAGGGGGGTGAGCAGAGAGGGAGGTCCTCGCAGCAAAACAACACAGGGCCAGGGACCCATTAAAAGTACCTTAGGAATCCCATGTGCTCCTGTTCACAGACACGGGGCAGCAGAGGACCCCAGACAAGATGACGGCATTCTTCAGAGAAATTGCATAATTAAAAACACATATCTTAAAAATCAGCTGGGCGCGGGGGTGTACGCCTGTAATCCCAGCACTTGGGAGGCTGAGGCAGGAGGATCTCGAGTTCAAAGCCAGCCTCGGCAGTGGCGAGGCACTTAGCAACTCAGTGAGACCCTGTATCTAATAAAATACAAAAAAAGGGCTGGCGATGTTGCCCAGTGGTCCAGTGCCCATGAGGTCAATCCCTGGTAACCCCCCCCCAAAAAAGAAATCATTATTAATGCCATCTTTCTAATACAAACATCATGGACAGGCTACATATTTACTCACTATGGCTTCAAAGATGTCATTACATCTTTGTGTCATTTTTACCTAACACTATCTATATTGCTGTGTGAAAACCTCTGTTTGATAACTACTGAGTAACATGCGATGGTGTTGACTCGATAAACACACGGTTTTCCCCAGCGTCAGCCAGACCCTGTGGCACTGAGGACATTCTCAGACAAATAAGATCTTGCAAGAAGAGTGTGAGCCAAGGTCATTTTATTTCACGATGCTTTTGGGTGAGATAAATAGGTGTTTCTGAGCCGTGGCCAGCTGCTGAGCATCAGAGCTGATGGGTACCTGGGCTGTATGGAATAAGAGGACCTCTTCTTCCTCCTGCCTGTGGTCATCTCTTACTCCATGAAGCACAGGTGGACAGCATGTGGGACAATGAGGTCATTCGGATGTCCCACTTTTCATTCCAAAAGATGCGACATATCCTTGGACACCAACTGTGTATGTTAACAAAACTTTAAAGGTTCACCCATGAAAACAAATATGTTACTTTCCAAAGAAAATTAGCCTATTTGAAATAATGTACAGCAACCTAGAGCTAAAACATAATATGGTCAATTGCTTAATATTAAGTCATTAAATCATATTACAAACAAAACACGAGCCATCATTAGCCTGGTAGATGGTTGCCAGATTTTGCTGCCCCGAGGGGGATTTTCACAGGGGAGAATGGAGGGCTGAGTGCTTTGCTTTGTCTTTCTAGTGTGGAGCTGGACTTTAAGCAGCAGGAAGACAAGCTGCAGCCCGTGCTGAGGAAACTGCACCCTATCGAGGAAACTCAGGTCGCCCCTTCGCCTTACACTCAGGAGCCGTACTCCGCCACGCCCAAGCAAAAATCCAAAACTGAGTCTAAAAAGCATGGAAGATGGAAACTCTGGTTCCTTTAACACTCGTGGTGTGAAGTCTCGCGGCTGTCTTTAAAACCCACTGGAGTTAAATCAGTCCTTTTCCAGAACGATTAGGATCGAGGGAACTGCGGTGCCAATCCACGCGCTCCCCGCTTCTCGCCCTGCGTACCAAAAAGGCCTTCGTCCCACCGGATAAGTAACAGAGTAAGGTAGTCAATGTCACACCTGGCTAGCTGTTCTTTGCAGTTCACCGATGTGGGATGTAAAACCTGAAATGAAACTTATGTACTCCACGATGATAAGTAAAAATTCTAACCCCCAGATCTGCAAGGATTAGGTCACCAACCTGCACCGTGGCAGGCTGTCACTCTGCACACAGCGAAAACTCATGATTATGTTCCAGCCTTTATTTTATTTTTAAATAATGAGAAGAAAAAGCAAGCCTTATGTTTGCAGAGGACTTCATTTTTACGTTCCGTCTTGCAAATAAGCAGGGGGCGAGTGCAATCTTCAGCACATCCAATTCCGGAGAAAGCACAATTTTTTTCAAGTGGTCGGAGACCATGAATAATCTCTAAAATGTGACTCTATGTATATCTGCCTTCATGTGCTGTAGCGCTAAGCCAAGTGACCACATCTCAGTGTCACACTGACACCTCAAATCGAGCACCCTCTTCATCTCTAGACCTACGACATGTTTACTGCTCATTTTCCAAATGGCCAGCAGCCAGGAGTCCCCCAAAGTCAAGACATGCCTTTAATCATTGCAAGTTGACAGGGTCAGAGCTATTGGACACTCAGCTTTCTTAGATCTCGTTTTTAATCTTTTGGTACCCAAAGGCCAAATGATAAATTCTGGCAAGAATTTGAAAACACACATAGAGATACACAATGGATAACACAGTCACCAATAAATCACAGGCTCTCTGCCACGGTGGGAAGTGTTTTTGTGGATCAATCCTCAGAGACATTGCCCGCCCATAGAGCAGCCAGACATTTTATATAATTCGTTATGCTTTATAACAACCGTGCAAGGTCTGACCATCTCAAAGAGAAACAGCGTGTTCCGTTTAGCTGCTACCAATGGACAAACTTAATATCACCTACATTTAACCTGTTAGTAAGTTGTACTAAACGACATACTTAGGGGAAAGCTGTGAATCAAATGTTTTTAGGTATTTTTTAAATCCACAGTAACAGAGTTCTCTCTTGATTACACATTGCAAAGTAAATCTTAGTTCCTTTATTTTTTCACTCATTTCTTTGCACCTTTGCAAGTATCTTTTTATAGGAAAAAAAAAAAAAAAAGAAAATCCCCCTAGTCTGTTAATGACTTTGTCTATCGATTTTTTTGCTTTTCACAATAGAAAGTAGGGATCTTACTTTGCCTTTTTTTTGTACAACTTAAATTCTGAATAGTTTGTGAACATACCGAAAAACCCAGTCTTCGAGTTTTTGTCCAGCAGTTTCATATCTACTCAAGTGCCCACGTGCACACCTCATTGATCAGATGCCAAACACAAAGTGGCTGGTGTTGGTAAAAAGATTGCAGCCTGCTTTGTTCAGAATGGAGCTACTTCTTGCCATGCATTGTCCTCCTCACTCAAGAGCAATTCTGTTTTAGTTTTAAGCATCTGGTTCTACAAGGACCTAGCTATCAGCAACTAGATCTGGAGTTGAAAAAGACGAAAGAAGAAGAGTATTTGTGAAAACATTCTTTAGGGGTTACTCAAACAATACTGCAGAGGTTTACTTAATTTAACACACACACACACACCTTTTGTGGAAATACTGTATAAGGATTCAAATCCCTGAATAGCAGTAACAGAACTGAGAAATATTTTTGTGCAAGAAGAGCGATAGGCAAGGTGTTCCTGTACCATGAAGGAAGTGCAATTGTTTGATGTAGACTAAAACTTTAAAAATGTGTTTCATGTTTTTATACTGTTTTTAACTAAAGTTATAAAAATGTTTGCGACAAGTTCTCTCTCCTTCTGTTTTAAGAACCCCAGTGATATCAGTGAATGGAAAGAAGAAGGGCGTCAGCAGCTTGCTCAACTAGCACTGCACGTCTGTCCCAACGAGAGGGCATCCTGGGACAGGAGTTGTCCCCATGTCAAACCAGGCTAGACCAAAAATCCCAAGGTTAAAGTTTTCAGAGTCAAAAAGGAAACTCTGTAGGTAAACTGATTCTTCCTGAAAAAGGAAAGCACTTCCAAAACAGAAAATAACATTTTCAAAAATCATGTCATGGTTTAATTGCGATGCGTCACTGGTGGCTGGAGATCCTTCTTTTGACAGATTTAAGTAAAAACTTTGACACAAAACCAAGGTGATACGTCCTGTGCTCCCTCACATGTACATGGCATTACGTATAGAGGATAAGTTATTATACTTGTCATCAAGGTCTTTATTAATTTTTAAATAAAAAAAAAATCAAAGGTAATGTTTGTGTGGCTATCAAACTTATTTCATAGCCTCAGTAATTTGAGAAAGTAAAAGTAATCTGAGAAAAGGGTACAAAGGAAGGGTACTTGGGCTGAAAAGCATTTCACCGGGTCTTGGCAAGGTGGGAGACAAAATAGAGAATAATGAAAAAATTAGATTGGTGAGGGGACCGTGGTGTGGCGTGGGCACTGGCACCTGGCTGCCCTGTGGGGGTGAGCGGGGCTCACACCTTGCCCAGGCCTGCACCCAGCCTGGGCTTGGCTGCTGGGAAGACAGGAACTTTTCACAGTCTGCAGGACTCCATGAAGGCTAATGGCAAGGCTATGCTACCTGAGGCCTCATTTCTAAAGAACCTCCAAGTAGATAACTGAGCTCATTCAGGGCAAATCCTCACGTGGCCCAGCGTGGGCAGCTTCTCTCTCGCCCATTTAATGAGCAGGTCCCCAGTCCCAGGGAATTGGCCAGCGCCTTCCTTTCTTCTCTGGCTGCCCCCAGGTGGCAAATGATCACCCCTGCTGGGCTGTGCCCCTTCCTGGCCTGGTGTCCGTGGGAAGACCACTGCAGCTTTGCCTGGACAGCCTGCAAGGGCTAGAGTCCTTGAGTGAGGACAGGGCACACACACGTGGACATGAGGCTCCTCCTACCAGCACATGTTCCTCAGAGGGACCAGGGGACAAAAGCTGCATGCACCAGGGGAAGGCAGGCCCAGGGCACTGACCCAGGGCAGGGCAGCGAACACCCAGCCACTCTACCTCAGCCACCAGCGACCTCCAGGCCACCCCAAAGCTCCTCCTGTATACATACTGAGATGCAGCGAGGATAGTCTGCTATGCTGGTGGCCAGGGTCACTCTAAATCACACCACTCAGCTCCAAGAAGCAAAAGTCCACGACCTCTGCTGTTTACTCCTTCAATCTCAGACATCCACACCCAAGTCCCTCAGAGCACAAATGAGGAGGGCAGCAAGGCAGGCTAGCTCAGGAAGGGCTGGGGCGAAAGGCAGGCTCTTCCTGAGCATCCTGCAAGATTGCTCAGCTGGCCGCTGCGGGGGCGGCAGAGAGCAGCTGGACCATACGGCATCGGGGGTACTGTAGCCCCTGGCCCAGATAGGCCCACAGACAGCCACTCTCAGAAGGAACAGGGAGGGCCTTTGCAGCCCCATTTTCGCTGGAGGACCCCCACAGGCATGTCATGGCCCCAGGCACATGATCATTCACTGAAACCAACAAGACTCACCTCAAGTAAAGTGTTCTGATCTTTGTCGGTCACAGAAGAGAGCAAGAACGAGAAACGAAATGGCCACAAACTCCTCTGTGTTGTGCTGATTGTAACAGCATGACACGTCAATAAAACCCACCATGGTGGACTGGTTCTTTGGGAGCATTTTTATCGGCAAGAAAAATGTGAATTGATGACTAATTGAGGCAGTTTCAAGGGTGCGATGTTGCCTAAAGATCACAGCAACCCAACCAATCAACATAGCCTCTTTTTTATCTATAAAAACTCGGAACTAAGTGGCACCTTTGGTGTGAGCTAAATGTGCAGCCAATTCACTTACTGGAAGTAAACAGCTATGCAATGCAAAGATCAGAAATAACATCCTGTTTAATGAATTAGCATAAACTAACCATGCTGGGGTGGGTGGCCTGCATTTGGCAGATGACAGGTGGAGTGAAAGCTACGATCACCTCTTACATCGCTCAATAATTAACTCAAAGCACCTTTGCAGGCAGGTATGAATATGTAGGAATTACAGAGCACGTTTTACCCACCAATGATGTGATTTTTATTTCCTCTGTTGCAAACCCACAGTTAGCGACCAATCTTGAAAAAGATATCAAGGCCCCAGGAACATAAAAAGGCAAGAAAAACTACTCTCCCCATACCAAATAAAAGGGGACATATAGTCATTGCTGCTCACACAAACTCATGTGTTAGGGTGGCTTTCTGGAAGCCTTATGTTTTGTAAGTACATTTGCTGGCCAGCTGGGTAATTAGAAACAGTTTGTGTGATACCTGTATACAAAAGGCAGACACCATCCATGTGAAACATTTATAATGAAATTTTTTCTGTTACAAACATAAATTTAAAAAACAACATTTTTTGAAAGCACATTCATATTTACATTCCATGAGAATAAACATCCCAAAATCAATGCTCATGCAGGAGATATAACATCTTTGTGGAATGATTTGGTTAGGACTCTTGGTTAAAAAGGCACCATTCACTGGGAAACCAATGTAACACCTTATTTTCCAAATGAGAAAGCATGCCAGGGCCTTATGAAACACCCGGGTTAAGCGAAAGCTCTGGGTTTTTATGAACAGCAAACTCGCCCCAACCCCACCCAGGCTTCCACAGTAGAAGAAGCAAAAGTGCATCCATGGCTTGCGGCCAGCGGTCAGGAGGCTCCTGTGGTCCCACGCATGAGTCAAGGATCCACACAGACTTTCTCCTTCTCTACACATGCCCCTGTGAATGTTATGGAATTTCCAAAGCACCTTCTCTTGGAAGAGGCCACATTTCCATGTTGGAGAATTAGTCCTTTTCAGCCTGCTGATGTGCGTCTAGGCCAAGGTCAACTCTGTGACAGTCCTTCCCACCCAATGGCATTTTACCCAGGAACCGGCAGTGAATCCCGTCATCTGAAAGCAGCAGCAGCTCCAACCACAGGAGAAGCGTCATCCCAAGGCATCATTGCTTTCTCAGGTCTCATCCCAGTTTTTGCACAAATGCTCATTCCAGAAAGGACACACTTGTATGGGGTGGCACCACGTCACCAGCAGCCAGCTGGCCTGCCTACCTGCTTGCAACACAAGAGCATCTAACCCAAGCAAGGCCCTCGGCCCAGACCACATGTGCACACGAAGAATGGTGCTCGATGCCCAGAGCACAGACGGTCTCTCCAAAGGGAGGAGAAACGTAAAGCCTGAAATTAGACTTCATATAAACCCAAATATTTCATTCAGGTACGCCACACAACCAAGCAGTGAAGCCGCTCCTCACCCTGTGCAGCACTATGACCAGGCTTGTCTCAGGGCCGGCTTCCCCTCGACGTGTGGTCTACAATTCCGCAACTGCCAGGCGCACTTGTCTTGAGTGCTGTTTGCCTATAACACTCAGGGTCGTGGATCCGCACAGCCCATGCACTAAAACAAATGACACGTGACTGACGGCAAAGTGGAGTTGTCGTGACACACGACAGAGCAGAAGCCTTACACCAGGGATCACCACCGCTCGGCCTCAGCAGTTACGAGAAGCCCTGGACTGCAGGTCACAGTGGCACAGTCACAGGCAGTCCCACACTTCTCCACTCCACACGTGAACAGGCAGGGGAGTGTGGGCCCAACAGCATTCCAAGGCACGCTGTGCCCCCCCCCAGGGACAGAGGTCACACTCATGCCAGAGCTTTGACAATATCCATGAGTAAGTCATCAGCAAGGCACGTCTAGCCAAAGGTTTTTTAATCACTTTCATTTTTTAAAAATCCATTTTCATCAGTTACTTAGAGTTTCTAAGCGGATTCAGTCACATGATTTCCACTACATTTATGCAAAAATGAGCAACCCAGGAAGATTGAAATCTCCAAAGCACAATGGGACAGTACAGCTTATCCAAACAGATCTATAAACTATTTTCTCTTCCTTTTCCACCTTAGAAGACCCGCTGATTGAGTTTCTGTCCACCTTGTAGGGGATGTTTTTGTCCCAATCTTGCTCTAATCTAAATGTACAGAGCAACAGCGATGGCATTCAGAAGGTAAGGCACACACCCTGGTCCAGCGGTGGCATTCAGAAGGTAAGGCACACACCCTGGTCCAGCGGTGGCATTCAGAAGTAAGGCACACACCCTGGTCCAGCGGTGGCATTAAGAAGGTAAGGCACACACCCTGGTCGGATGCAAATGAAGAGGGCAGGGCAAAGCGTGTGGACTCGCAGGGGCAGGATTTCAATCTTGCTTCTCTGTTGGCACCAGAAGGGGACCCAGGGCTGGCAGACCACACAGTGATCCTTCCTAACAACTCAAATATTCAATGGTGAAGGTCCTTCCTGAAATATCCTGATATTGTCATCACTCATTCAATAATTCCAGCTTATTCAAAATAGATCTTTTTGAGACTTGTTCCATGGCAGCTTAGTTTTACAAAATAAATTCAAAAGAACTTTAGAAGTCTTTTTTATAAATATTGGAGATGCTGGAATTGGGAGGGGCCACCTGAAGAGCTCAATCCCCTTCCTGGTTTAGGAGACTTCTTGTTGCGAAGGTCAGGGCTGTGGGGTGGGCCTGGGCCACTGCCAACTGCTGGCCAAGAGTGGGACCTCTCTGTCACAGCCCCTTCTGAGAACATGCAAAGGTTCATCTTAAGAGCTCCTGAGAACACACGGTGCCTCGAACCTGGGGCATCCCTGCCCTTCGTTAGATGAGCAGACACCTGCACTGGCCCTTTTACCACCAGAAGACCCCTAAGAGTTTGATCTATGGAAACTACTCAAGGTAGAAAAGAGAAGGGGGCTTATTCCCCTGGACAGCTGCCTCCTGACGAGGGAGGGACCAGGGAACAACTCACTGTTCTCTCTGACATCTGCAGAAATGGACCACACCCTTCAGTCTCACAGCAGAGACTTGGAGAAAATTCTGGCATCAACCCCAGGCTCTATGCAAGTCCTGCACCACAGCTGCAGGGCCCTGCCCCATTTCTCTGTGCACATGGGGTATTTTCTGCAGTTGCACAGGCAGGATAAAGGTGAAAATTTAATCAGTTATGTAGTGCCCAGCACGCCAATAAGTGCTCAATGAAGAATTGCTACTATTATTGTCATCATTATCATTACAACTGAGATAGAAGAAATTTCCCAAAGACATCCCAGATCACCAGGTCTGGGAGGAAATGCTATGCTCTGCAAGCTGATTTCTACCTTTGTTCGAGATGTGAGCACAAATCACAAGCTCCCCACGTTCCAAAGTACCGGTCCAAACCCTCATGGGCTTCCTATTCACCCTCCTCTCCCCAGTTTAATAGCTGGACACCAGGCTATGACCCAAGGGAACACATAGCTAGAATAATGTCCTTAGCCAGAGAACACACACCTAAGACAATGTCCCTAGCCAGAGTGATGGAGCTCAGAAGTGCCGTGTATGCACCAGGTCCCGGATTCTGACCAGATGCAGGACTATGGCCGCCTAGCAGTGGCAAGATACTATCTCCCTAACCAGAAGCAGGACTGTGCCCCTAACCAGAGGGGTAGCTATCTCACCACCCCTGTATCTACATCTGCCATCGCCTCATCTGACCACACACAGGGTCCCTCCCTCAGTGTGAACCTAGTGCCTCATCTGACCACACACAGGGTCCCTCCCTCAGTGTGAACTAGTGCCACTCAGGAAGGGCTGGAGCGGGAGGGCACAGCACTAGATCAGCTTCAAGCCACACGCCCCTCACTCCCCCTTCAGCCCCATTCCTAGGTCTCCCAGGAGCCTGTCAGAGTGTGCTGGAGCACAGAGAATGGGACCGCCAGACCTCAGGGGAGCCCCGGGGTCCCCCCAGTTCTGGGCCACGGGCTTCATTCTCTACTCAACATGAAGCACACAAAGGTGTTCTAGATTCTATAAAAGAACAGTCTGAATGAGGAGCATGAAGAAGCAAAGTTGCACATTGTAATAACAAAAAAGTATACAGCAAATAAAGCCGATTTATAGAGAAACATTTTATTTCCTAACTCCTACCTGTGATAGTCCAAACTCAAATGAGATAGACTTTAAAAAGGAAATTGTGGCGCAGCACGTTGGTGCACACCTGTAATCCTAGTCCCTTGGGAGGCTGAGACAGAGGATCGTGAGTTCAAAGCCAGCATCAGCACAGAGGCACTGAGTAGCTCAGTGAGACCCTGTCTCTAAGTAAATAGAAAAAAGGCTGGGGACGAGGCTCACCAGTACCAAAAGAAAAAAAAAAAAAAAAAAAAAAAACAAGAAAGAAAGGAAAATCTGGACAGAGCAAGTCCTCAAATGCTGAGATATGAACTAGGCTACTTCAGTGGATGGAAACACTCAGGCCATGTTTGGCTGGCCTACACTCTCTAGAGTTCATCTACCCTGGCATCCTCTACCACGATGCCAGCCACAGACACCGAAACAAGCCCAGTGCTACATGTTGGCTATGCACCCAAAGGAGACACATGCTCCACCTCACTGGTCAGTACCATCTGCAGAAGGAACCTAGCTCACACACCAAGAGAGACCAAGTGCCCTGTCTGCCTGCCAGTGAGACTCTTAGCAGCCTTTCCCTTCTTTGATTAAGGAAGTTGTTTAGTTATTTCTTCTTCTTCTTCTTTTTTTGAAAGGCCATTTAACAAGGTGAGTTTACTGATGGGCACTGGAAATAAAAACAGGTAACAAGATCTATGTGTGAACCTTTTGCCTAAGTAACCAAATTTAAGAATAATGGGCAGGGTAGGGTGGGAGGCAGGATGGGAAAGGGGAGGAACTAAGGAATGAAACTGACCAAATTATGCCATGTACATGGACGAAAATATCACAATGAATTCCACTTTTATGCAAAACTATAATGCACCAAGTGAAAAAATAACAATAAATAGAAGGAAGAATGGTAGAACAGAGGAAGAAGATCCAGGAAAGGGAGGACGGGAAGGAAAAGGGAGTTGCTAGGGCTTGAAATGGAGCCAATTATGGAACATGCATTTATGAATATGTCAAAACGAACCCCACTGTTATACATGAGTATAATGCACTGATCTTAAAAAAAGCATGGGAAGGCAGGGGGACCAATAAACCCTGGGAAAAAGGCACTATGAAATGAACATAGAAAGACTGTCTAAATTATCATTAAACTATTCTTAGAAAAGTAGTTCACCACACATACTAAGTGGGATAAGAGCAACACCCTTAATATATTGGACTAGCCAATAAGAGTGCTAAGCTGGAGTACCTCAATTACGTTTTAAGGTACTTCATAAAATCTTATTAATGGCACCTTAAATGTATATGTAAAGAAAGAAACAGGCAGAGGATGAGGACTTAGAAGAAGATGCGTGTCTCTCGCTACAAGTAACGAGAGACCGAGCACCAAATGCCCGGCTCTGAGATGCTGGGGTGCCCGCCTCCGACTCTGACACTTCCTCCTGGAATCATGGGAAATGAGAGCATCTTCCACAGCACTCTGTGTCCCCACTGCCCACTATGTTTTAAGAAAATTAACAGCAGGTGGAACGGGACCAGATGAACTTGGGGCCGGGGCGTCCGTGACACTCCCAGGAAGATGTTCTGATGGACACGTGAGCATTCAAGCACATGGGGCTGGGCACTTACAATGAGCTCGGAGTCCCGCCCCATGGAAATGACAGTTCGGTTCACTGTCCGGAGGAGTTTCTCCATGATTATCTGCACATGCCTCTGCGTCGGCCCCTGGAGGAAGACACACCAGTGAAAACCAACACCAAAGACAATCGCGGACATACCAGCCCCCATTCGTCACTGAGTCCACGTACCCCCTAATAAGTAAATCAATTGCTGGCCATGGTGGTGCATACCTGCAATCCCAGAGACTCAAGAAGCTAAGGCAAGAGCATTACAAGTTCAAGGCCAGCCTCAGCAACTTAAGAACTACTGAAATTTTTAAAAATAAATGGACTGGGAATATAGCTCAGTGGTCAAGTATCCTGGGTTCAATTCCCAGTACCTAAAAATTAATTAATTAAATTAAAAAGTGAATTAATCACAAACCTTAATGAGATGAGAAATGGTCTTTGTCAAAGGCAAAAGACTTCACAAGGAAAACACAACAGTTTTATTAGTCTATTAAAAATAATCTTTTATAGAATCATAATTTAATTTACACAAACCTTAAAATGAACAGGAAATCCATTTAAAGCATATGATGTTTATGATCCCTGATTAGACCTCCAATAACTCACACACTTGGCCATGTGTGGGTAGAAACCAGGCAGGCAACAACCCAGGCTGCTCTGGAAGTCAGACCTTATGCCTTAACAGTCCTGTAGAAAAGTATCTTTACATACCAGCTTAGGGTCAATCTTAGTCATCTAAAAATCATACCACTTGGAGTTCTCTGTCAGTAAGAATTTCTTTTTATTTGGTGTGGTGGGATCACTGACTGCACCCAGTGAACTCTGACCTGGTCAGATGCGCATGCTGGCCCCTCTCTGAAGAGCCGCTGCCCACTCGCTCCCAGAGGTCTGCTCTGCACCCTCTTCACCCAGCCTTCTCCCCAGAAGAAAAGCAAAGATCCTGGAACAGGACCACTGGTGCTGGCCTTTGGTGAAGTTTCCAAACCTTCCCACAGGCCATGGCGGCAAGAGTTGAGGTCACTGTCCCCATGGTTGGATTTAATCTAATCTCTTCCATTAAGAGTTCTAACCAGGCCTCGGAAGAATGAGCCAGTCCTTGAGGGGAGGGTGACCAGGTGCAGGGGCGTGTGTGTGTGTGTGTGTGTGTGTGTGTGTGTGTGTGTGTTGCCCAGGAAGGTGTCCAGGTCACACAGGAGAGAGCTCAGAACAAGCCCTCTCCACTTAAAGTCCAGGGCAGAGACAGGCAATGTCCCATTCCCAAGGTCTGGACACACCTGAAAAATTAATAGCATCTGGGCTGCAGTTGTGGCTCAGTGGAATAGTGGTTGCCTAGCATGTGTGAGGCACTGAGCTCAGTCCTCAGAACCACATAAACATAAATAAATAAATTAAAGGTATTGTGTCCAATGACAACTAAAAAAAAAAAAAAAAATCAATAGTGTCAACCCCCTGTGCGCAGACACACAGGATATGCTGGGGGACAGAGGCACAGGGCAAGACTCTCTCACATGCTTGCACCAACTTCTTTTCTTTTCTTTTTCTTTTTTTTCTTTTCTTTTTTTTTTTTTTTTTTTTTTTTTTTTTTTTTTTTTTTTTTGTGTGTGTGTGTGTGTGTGTGTGTATGTGTACTGGGGATTGAACTCAGGGGCACCGGACCACTGGACCATATCCCCAGCCTTTTTTTGTATTTTATTTAGAGACAAGGTCTCATTGAGTGAGACCATTGCTAAGTGCCTCACCATTGCTGAGGCTCGCTTTGAGCTAGCGATTCTCCTGCCTCAGCCTCCCAAGTGCTGGGATTATAGGTGTGCGCCCAGCACCAACTTCTCATTTAAAGAAAGACAAAGTAGGTCTGGGGTTGTGGCTCAGCAGTAGAGCACTCGCCCAGCCCGTGTGGGGAGCTGGGTTCGATCCTTAGCACCACATAAACAAAATGAAATAAAGGTATTGTGTCCAAGTAAAAGCAGAAATATTTTTAAAAAGAAAGAAAGAAAGACAAAGTAACTGGAATAAGCACAAGGTTCTAAAACTGCAAAAGGAAATTCCAAGTTAAGAAAACACCCGAGGCATGAGGCATCTATCCATGGAGGTGGAACAGAGAAGTACTCTTCTTGAAAGTCTCAAAGCACCACCAGCTCGTTTTAGAAAATCTTTGTGCATGTGTTACTTTAATAAACATAAGAATTGCAAGTAAGAATGCAGGTAATTAGCCAACTCTTAGCCTTTTATCTGAATTAAGGACTGCACACTCGGCCTTGGGAGGCATTTCACAGAGAAGATACAGGAAACAGAAAACTAATTTCAATTCAGGGTAAACACTGTAATGTGAAAATCATGATATACACATAAATAAAATAATCTCTGGGTACAACTCTACAGAGAGAAGGGGAGAGGCTAAGTCTGAAAATGAAAGCCCTTCTTTTCTTTTTTTTTTTTTTTCTATTTATTTATTTGCTTTAGTTGTACACAATGGGTTTTTTATTTGTACGTGGTTCTGAGGATCGAACCCGGGCCACGCACGTGCTAGGCGAGCGCTCTGCCACTGAGCCACAACCCCAGCCCGAAGGCCCTTATTTTCTAGGAGCCACGAATCACCCGGCAGCAGAGGGGCTGCAGCGGGCCACTCACCACGTCCTTCCTGTACAGCACCTCCAGGATGTTGCTGAGCAGCTGGCAGCAGGCCTCCAGGTCCTCCTGCCTCTCCAGGTGGTACTTGAGCTGGTCCGTCATCATGGGAAGCAGGATTTCTCTGCAGTCTACGTATGAAATAGGGTGGCTGGTCAGTGCGCGAGCCACCAAGGTGAACTCCTGTTTGCCAGAAGTCTCTGCACCCTTGGCAGCATTTGGCATTCACATTCTGCAGCAGGGAAACTGACAACTGGAGGGAGCAAAACACTTATCTAGTTGCTACTGTCTATGAGAACACGGTTTCCTTGCTGTCCATAATTAGCAAAGACACACACGTGCGCTTCCATCTACCTGTGTGTTTCCATGCACTGACATGGAAACGTGACATGACACAACTATTCACAAACATGCATAACACGTATAATCAGGCATACATGTATTTCCCTCCTTGTGCGCATAAATACAAACACAAGCATTTGTGTTTTCACGTATTTACATGTTGGGTTTTTACTTATTTTCTCTGTAGAAATTAACTGATTTGCATCATTAAAAGAAACACTTCGTATGACAAAAATTATTCTAGTTTCAGATTTTTGAGACTCTTCGTCTTGTAAGTGGACTATGTGGCAGAGGCCCGCTCTGGGATGTGATAATTAAAGCTGCACAGAGCCCTACCCAGGGCAGCTTCCTGGAGTAAGCTGAAGAGGGACAGGAAACTAGAATCAGAGGCAGAGACACCACTGTGGGAAATATGACTGTAACATGAGGAACAGCTGGGCAGGGGCAGGGTCCCCTCAAAGGAGGTTTGGGTTTTCATCTGTTTTTAGATAGGAACATATAAAGGGTCATTAGAAAACAGAAGAGAAATTAGGAGACAAATACAAAGATACCAAAGATGAAAACTCCTAATTTTCTCCTCAAATTGGGGGAAAAAAATGTAACTCTAGCCTCTTCCATCTTCTCACGTGGCCTGTTCACAGTGCCATTTCCGCATTTTGGGTTAGCCTGGCCCTCACCATGCTCTCCAAGGTGCCAAGCCTGAGAGCAGCAGTGATAAGCTGATATTTAGAACTGTGCATTTTAGGATTGCCAACATCAAGAATACAGGCAAGCATGTTTTGCATTAATGTGTCCTGAGTGTTTACATAGGAAGAAGAAAGGCGACACTGGAGTGGGCCCTCTATTGAGAAACACGTAGAACGTTCCCTGGGAAAACGCTGAAATGCGGGGCTGGGTAGAGGCAGGAGTGGGGTGCAAGCAGGAGCAGGGCACAGGCAGGGAGAAGGCAAGATTCCACAATAACACAAACCCTCCCACTCCGCTGTCTCCCATGGGCCACATGCAGACAGCCCCATGCCAAGGTGTTTTGTGAATTCCATTGGGATTCAGCCTAGGAAAGAGCTTACAGCAATACCACCTTTCCAGAGGAGCTGTGTCCACTCAATATGTGAGCATGTGGATTTGCACCTTGGCTTCATGATCACACTAAGCACAAGCAATGCATAGGATGCGACAGCTGCACATCCTCTGGGAAGTCACCAAGCCAGCCTTGCTGGGGACGCCTCTGGAGCAGGCACACAGATATAGGGATGAGGCTGTCTGAGGGATCAGGGCATCTGGTGTCAGCAAAGCCTGCACCAATCCCCTTTTCACCAACCCTTCCTGCAATGCCAATGGAAGGACCACAGTCCTTGGAGAGAGGACCATGGCCCCCTGGACTTGAGTGAAGTACTCTAAAAGGCCAAGACATGGTGTTGCTATAGGAGATGGTACCAGTGTTAGAGCCGCCCAGGTACAACGCCAGTCCAAGGGAAACAGTGCAAGAAATGACCTCACTGGAGTGGATTTGTTTGAGAATGAGAACTCCCTGAAAATGCTGTTTCCACAAATTCCCCAAACCCTGACATCTTTCCTACACAACTCCCATGTCCACAAATACCATCCACCTTCAGTATTCTAACTCAGCTGGCCAAGCCACATGGGACATCCAGGGAAGGACAACACTCCAAATGCCCAGTGGGTCAAAAGATGCCCTGGAAAATCTCACCCCAGCCCAGCCCTGCCCTGCCAGGCCCTTCCACGTGGCCCCCACTAGACATCTCTAAATGCATCCTTTCTGCCCACCCTCAACAGGAGGCAAGCTCTGGGGCTTCCTGTTCCCTTGATCACAGATATCACGCCAACATGATGGAGAACAAGTGGATTTCCAAGGCATGGGGGGGGGGGGGACCTGTAGAGCCACTAGGACACAGCAGGTGGTAACCATCCTGACAACATGACTAAGAAAAAACAATGGTGCTCCCTTAGCAGGGCTGTGTCTGAAGCTAGCTGGGGACCAAGTCCAGGGCCTTGCCAGTGCAGGTCCATAAGTGGTTCTCAAAACACAGAGCTGGCCCTTCGGACTCTGGAACCCAGATGTCCCGGCCTAAATCCATCCCTTACAGCCCCATTTATCTACCATGCTGGGCAGGTCTTGTGGACTGCGCTGTTTTCAGAGCTAATTGAGTGTGTTTGTCTCCTTTGTCAAGATTACTCCAGGGTGAAGGCAGCCATGCCTGTTATCAGCCACCTCTGGCTACCTGACAGGAACACCCAGGTCCACCCAGCCCCAAGAGCCCCGTTAGCTTCACCTGGTTGGTATCCAGCCTCTCTGATGAAAAACAATAAAATATGCAAAGTTCACTGCCCCTTTGTCACCTTTAAAGACATTTAATTCACTGGGCCCCCGATGAGCTGTTTTTCTGATGGACTGGTGTCCCTTTGTGTCTCACCCTTCAGTACCCACGCATCCAGGGCCGGACAAGATAAAGTGGGGAAAACAGGACACGTATACTTTACTTATGAAGATACAACAAGATAATGCCTAAGGAAGGGGTTTGCAAGAAACAACCCACCCCGCCCACCTGAAGGACCCCCATGGGCCAGCACCAGGTGTTTTTTTTAATCAAAAACCCCAACCAGACACAGTTCCACACTGACCACAGGATCAGGCCACTGAGGAGGAGCATCCAGGTGCTGAGAGGTTACGCTGCCCACGCCAGGGATCTCAAGCAGGCCTTCGGGGACAGGTCGACACCTCGTCCACAGAAACCCAAAGGAACCCACAACCCCAACACACCAGGAGGAGGAGGGGCTTGAGCCACACCGTCCCCCTTACTAGTGACACTCAGCACACAAATCTAGGCACAGCAGGCCTCCAATGTCCATTTCTTGGGCCACATTAAATACTGGGTGCTTTCACTGTCTGTCTTTATTGGGATGCCATCCCTGTGAACACCTTCCTCATTCTTTCTAACAGGAAGAGCCCAACACACAAAACCAGCACCTGAAAGTGGGGGTGTGTGTGTGTGTGTGTGTGGTGGGGGAGTGTTCACAAATACAACGTGTGTTCATATGTTCAATACTCTCTTCCTTAGAGTATTAACTGGCCGAGTGTTTACTGTGGTCCGCATTTTGCTTTTTATCTGCAAACCACAGCAATTTGCACCTGTTAAGTGGTGAGGAGTGCCCTGAGGTCTGACAGACATCTGAAGGACAGGGCACACTGTTAACAAGTGTTCTCCCAGCTTTCTGGGGATCCAACTTCACTAACACGGTTCCAAGCCAATCTGGATGACCGAAAATGGATGCCCATACAGGCATGCACTTGAGCATATGCACATGTGTGTATTCTGATTCTGCTGAATTTGTAATTACATGCACATGGTATTAAATGAAAGAGTCTGGAGTTAAAAACAGGTCTATTGCCCAACACTGCCCTCAGTTAAATGGCAGCTGTTAAAACAATAATAGAAATCATACAAAGGCAGTATTATCATACAAAGGCAGCAAAAAGAAAACTAATGCCTTAGAGTGGCTCTACCCATAGGGTAGCCTCCCAGTCACCCTGCCCCAGAGCAGAAGCTATCACAAATATCTCAGAACCTCAGGTTGTTGAGGGTCTTCTCTTATTTTGTAGTTCAGTCTACAGACTATGGGTTTCAAGAACACTGAGAAAAGCACATCACCATGCAGACAGACAGACAGACAGACAGACAGCAATGAGCACACAGCAAGGTATACCACCATGCCCCCCCCACACCCCTGAAGGGAAGCACTTTAAAGCATGAGAAGCAGCTTCTAATGCTCAAGAAGAGGAAATCCCTGTCACGTAATGGATGTCCCAACTCGGCATCCCAAATACCCTTCCCCATCGGCAGAATGCCATTTCTTCACAGTGACAGGCACCGACAGACCCAATAGGTCCAAAACAGATGGCCAATCGAAAAGAAAAAAAAAAAAAACAACAAAGAAAGAAAGAGAAAGTCTTATATTCTAAAAGGTAAACACATTTTAAATAAACTATCCACACATAACCTACTTGCCTAGAAGTTGAGACCCCAGATTCTCTGAGACTTTGGGAGAGTCTCACTTAGTCCATCCATACACATGAAGAAACTCTTGGCTTCAGATCTTAGCAAAGTTGCTTAAATTCTCTGGGTCTCGATTTTTCTTCTTATCTGCAAATTGGGGCTGTTGTTTGTTGCCTCTTGGGTTGATTGTGGGAACTAAAGGATGTCATGTGTGCATTTAGCACACAGCAAGCTAAATAAGGGGTAGTTGTGAAAACAACAGAAATCATAGTGTCGTACACAGTCAACCCTTTCAGCTAGGAGTACGCCGAGGCAAAACAGTAGTTCACAACTGCACTATCAAATATGGCAGTCACTAACCACTTGAAATATAGCTGGTGCCGCTGAAGAATGGAATTTTGATCTTATTTAATTTTAATTAGTATTCTGTAAACTCAAGTGTAAAAAGTGGTACTTGATTTAGTTACTGGAAATATGTATTCAGAACAGCTTGAGCATGGGACTCTAGTTTTACAATGGCCAATTACCTCAGATGATAAATATAAAGAACGAGTCCCTGATGAAAATGTAGCACCAAAACTGAGATGTGAAGAGAGGGTGGATGCACACTGGGCTCCGCAGACTCGGTGTGAAGAAAAGAACGTAAACTGTGTCATTAGTTAGTTTTAGATTGGGTTCATGTTGCCTTGCTATCTGAGATAAAGCATTACTGGAATTAACTTGACCAACTGCTTCAGACTTTTCCTAATGCGGTGACTAGAACGTTCAGATCCCATGTGTAGCTCACATCCTGTCTCCACCGGACAGCACAGCCTCGGCGCACAGCAGGAGGCAGGTGCGGACAGCCTCAGCTGCACCTTCTCCCCCTTGGAGTCAAGGCCACAGCTTGCTCCCACCAGACATCCCGTCATGTGTGTGACTCTAGGGCCACTCAGAGACCTTGGGTCCAACTCCAGCCATGGCAGCAAGGATACTAAACTGAGCACAGTGGTCCTGGTTTTCTCTGCCAGGCACAGAGCGCAATGAAGGCAGCTGGGTTGGGGCAGCCAGGGAAGGGGCAGGAGGCCCAGCGGGCTCAGACCCCCAGTACACCGGCTGTGGGGCTCACACCAGCCCCCTTGCACACTCCTGTCCGCAGGGTGACCCACGATTACAGGCTCCAACCACCCGACATCTGTTCACGCTCAGTTGTGAGGGCTGAAACCAGAATGATTAATGCTCTGGTAATGGGCACAGAGTAAAAAATATTAATCTTTATAAGAGGTATTCAACAGGCATCATCGGCTTATAAATGTCCGAACAGAATATCCGTCTATAACCCCATTACGGCTCTACATTAAAGAAAGATACAAAAATGAGAATGAATTTGTCCATTTAAAACATTCATTTTTATGAATACTGAGTAATGTGCTTTTTAATTTTTAGTTTGGTCACATTAAACAAATGATCCATAAAGTGCATTTAATAACCTTGTGTGTGTTGCACAGACTGAGAGCCAGAATAACACTTTTAATGAGAATTAAACAGTAAGAGCCATATAAATGGGAAATGCTTTCTATTTATCTTCTATAGATAACCATCTTATTTTTCAACCATCTATGAATCCTATACCCCCATTTCAATATGTTCCAGTGATTTGTCCCCCTCCACACAAGTCCTTAAGCAGCAGATACACAGGAGACAGCACCAGCACTGGACAGGGTCATGGGAGCTGTCCACTTACCCCCGCTTGGCACAGGTGTGGGAACCAGGAGCCTGTGGAAAGGCACATTCAGGAATCCCACTGCTAAGCAGAAGCTGGGCCAGAATTAGACACCTGACTCCTGAGCCAGAGCTCTGCAGGGCAAATGACCCAGGCGTGTGGACGTGTGTGCAAATATGCACGACTTAGGTACGCTGGCCGTCAACTGAAAGACAAAGTTCCCAAGGAGCAGTTCCATGAGCAACTTATGAAAGTGAGCGTGCTGAGAGGAGGACTATCAAGTCATGCTGGCGTGGCACACCTCCTTCCTACATGGTAGTGTCCTAGTTTGTAAAATGGACGGATGCAAACGCTCTGCACAGCCTTCCTACCCCTACTGGATGGGCAGCAGTGTTCTGGTCAGAACAGTGTCATCAGGCTGCCCTCTGACATGATCAGAAGTGCAGCAATCTGCAATTCAACCTACAGCTTCCCGATGTCATGGAACTTTAGTTGAAAAGGAAACAGAGCAAGTTAAAAAAAAGCATGGAAATCGGAAGGAACATAGCAGTGCGCGTGGGACCACGGGAAGAACACAAAGAATGTCTTCCGAATGTGGCAATGAGGCCATGCAAGAAGGGAGCCACCACTCAGAAGACCAGTGTGGGCAGCAGACACCCTGGACCTTTAGTTTGAAGAACTATAATAACAGGGATCGGGTTTCCATTATTACCATAATAATAAATGTCAGAAGAAGTAACAGAAGCACCATGCAGAAATATCATGTATGTGTCCCATTTAGAAGCAGATGAGAAAATTAGAAAGACTAAATAAAGTAAACTGATGGGAAAGGCTGTGTGGGAAGAACTGGTCAGACAGGGAGTCCATCTTCTACCTGGATGGGAGAGATCAAGGAGGTGGTTTGGTAAGTGTGCCAGGCTGTGGGCAGACTCATCATGTGGAAGATGAGAAAATACAGCAGGACGCTCAGCACTGTGGACAGGCGTCCTGTAACTGGAGGACAAAGGCAGCCAGGAACACAGTTGAGGTCGGGGTGGTCCTGCACGTGTCTCCTCCTGGTTGCCCTAACAACGAGATTCATGCGTTGAAAATAAACATCCTGAGTCGGCTGCTCTTGGGAAAAGGTCTGTGCCCTCAGCAGGGGTTTATACGGTAGTAGAAGAATAGGGTCATGAAGCCAACTCTGCAAGACTGCAGGCTGGTGGGGGGCTCCTCCCGCTGCCCCAGCAACATATCACATGGTATAGAGATCCGCACTCGGGGACAAAGGGAGGACAGACTGGAGGACTGAGGGACACAATCTGCTGATGAGGTATGGAAAAGGTGAGGCCACCTCCTCAGAATGTCCTTTCTGTCCTCAACATCAAGCCACAGGGATAGGCGCCCACTCGGAGGTGGGCACCGCACTGAGTCAACGGAGGAACAGGGTGACAAAGTTTGGACTGCACCATGAGGAAAGGCTGGCACTGCCAACCTGATCGCAGATAAGAGTCCCCAGGGAGAAAGAGGGAGAGAAAAAACACATGTGAGCACAACACTCCATGGTTTATGTGAGCTTGACTCACGTATGTGCTTTTGTGTGCGTTTGTTTTTATTTGTCTTATTCCACACAGCACTTGAAGTCACTCCAGTTCTCAAAATGCATTCCTCGTTCAGTGGGTGTGAAACCGTTTAAGAAAACAGCAGATGATGGATTTCAACAAGCCAGCTCCTTAATCAGCACCAGGGTGGTGGACAGCTCCCTGCCTGGAATGTTGCTCACACACATTAGACCTTCTGATTTAACTTTGATGTCCTTATCTGTAAATTGAGATAATTACTCTTTTTCAATTCTACCTTTTTAAGTTGATGACTCTGAAGGCTCTCAGAGGATCAAACGAGCTACCCAATAGTCCTGAGCACATGGTAGATGATCAATAAATTATGATGGGATTGAAATGGATACGATGAAGGGGCTGACAGAGTTCAGCCTCCTAGACTCCATAAGTCATTTCTAAAAGCCCTGCACTGTTTCAGCAAATGATCTTTTCAGAACCATATGTGATGAAAGATAGAGAGTGACATGCAGAATGAGGGGGAAGGATATGTGTTATAGGGGTAGTGATTAAAAGTTTTCTCAAGGTATGCATAAAAAACAGACGAGGACGTGATGTTTATATTCCACGTTATTTAAAAGAGTCAGTCTTCAGCGTTCCCAGCTGGCAACGTTCATTAGAAGTCATCAGCACAGCAAACTAATTAAATAAAGTATTCCAAAATGCTGTACGAGTGGTCCATTAAGTGACTGTGGCAAAATTAGCCCCAACCCCAATTTTTCTCTCTGTACAAACATCCATCAAGTTAACAAAACTACTTCAGAGTGGTTCTGGGTTTAAGATCTATTTTCCACAGTAGAGAAATTCAAGAGATATTATTTTGATTTGTTTATGGATCAAAGCATTAATATCATAGGTGCACATGAGCCATGCAGCTTTTCTAGTTTGAGATTTAAAGCAGAATTTTTTTTGTTAATAGGGCAATTTTTAGAGATGTAAATTTTATTTCTTGGACCTCTTCACCGTGAAAAGAGGAGTCTGACCTCGACAGTTCCTAACAGCAGGCCAGCAGCAGGTGGGGCTTGGCCTTCAGACTCCTCGGGGCTGCTGTCACTAATGTCCCCACCATCTGAAAGAAGAGTTTGGCTCTGCTTATAACAGGAGAACCATTCACCTTGAAAAGAAAAATGACAAACCTAATTTAAACTCTTCAGGCCTATATTTTAAAGAAACTCTGTATTGTTAAAAATGGTACAGAAATGAAGTTTTCAGAAGGCTGACGCAGACCATCTCAAAGGAGCACGTTTGCTGTGTGAAGGGAACAGCACAGGATGGGCAGGGTTTGAGGAAATAGGACATGTCCCATTCCCACTCACCTTGACCCCCACCAGGAAAGCCACAGCAATAACAGAAACCAACACACCCAAGGGCAGCCAAGGAACAGCAGGCTCACAGAAGGGGCAGTCCATCAGGAGTCCGAAGCTGCTGCCAATGGGGAAAAAGGACATTCTTGCCACTCATCTTCAGTCTCCGAATGTTCAAACCTTTACACATCAGGTCTCATACTCCCCTCCAGAACACGAACACAGGACCTAGGGAAAGATCTCAATAGGCTCTAAACTAAAATATCCATTGCCTGAGCCACTGTTAACCCAGGAACATAGGAAGATCACACCTTGGAATACAAAAAAAAAAAAAAAAATGATTTCATGTTAACTGCAAGAAGCCTCCCACAAAGGGCTCGGATGCAGAGCAGCAGACAGAGGAGGCACAGGGTGAGAGTGCACGGCCCGGGGTGCTCACAGGGCCTCCTGCGAGCAAGCCAAGGCTCCTGACTTGTGAATGCTAGCTCAGGTTGATTTATGTTATTCTAATTTCTATAACATTAATGTAAAACATTTTTGTGGGCATAAATCCTAACCCTCGGTGTTCCAGTGCTTGATTTAATTACACTGAAACTTTTCATTTCTATAGTAGGATTTAAGCTTTAATTTTCCTAGCTTTTGTCAGTTCTGTGGGCAGCAATATAATCACATGGGAAGGAAGCTACAAATGTACAAATTACAAAGTGTTGACCTTCCCTTCTCTTTGTATCTTGCTTTGAACATCAGTTCTCTCCACACCACAGATGATATGCGAGAGTCAACGTTTTGTGCTGCACATAATCTATTCAGCCAGCTTTCACGCAGTCAGGTCACATCGCTGGACCAGGCTCAGAAGCCATTACTGCCCATTCATTGGCTCTCCTGCATGGCATGCTAACGAGCCCAAGGCCCTGTGTCTCAGCACGAGAGCGTGGACAGGACATCCAAGGTGGATGTGAGACACAGCACAGGGACCAGCCCCAGTGCATGCGCTCCCACTCAGGTACAACGTCACTGCTGAGTGCTACCACCGGAATGAAATGCCGTGATGCTTCAAAATGTCTGGGGTGCAGGGTGCACAGATAGAAAAGGTTGGCCATGAATTCAGAATTCTTGAAGCTGGGGGTGAGTACCTGAGTGTGCTTGCCGCCTCCTCTCCACTTTCTATCTATGGGAAAAGTTACGTGATTTTCAGAAGAAGGCATCTTGACTCAGAGGTAGAGTGGAGCTGCACGCACCTCATCACGGTTCCACAAACTGGGGAATCAGAACGTCAGAGGCCAACTGAAGGCCGTACGGGCTTCGTGACACTGCTCACAGGCGACCCTCCACCTTAGGCCTCTCAGAGTCCCCCACTTCCTTCTCTCATTGTTACTCCTTCTCAAAGACACCCCCACATCCCCACAGGATCAAGCCATCCAGAGGCCACACCAGCAGACAGCGCCAGCATCCCCAAGGGAGCCCAGAGCTTCACCTCCCTTGGAGCTAGTGAGCTACACATGCGTGGCCGGGGACATGTCGCCTTCTGTGCTGGCTCCAGCAAAGGAGACGCTGGAACATCCTTGTATGTCTCCCGCCCTCAGCACCTGGGGTCAGGCTGGCTCTGGGGGCCAGCAATGGAGCAAAAGGAAGATGGACAAGGCACTGCTTGGGAGCTTTCCTCCCAGGGAGGGACCACGGGTGAGACGCAGTAACCAGGGAAGAAACGATGACTTCACATGTGGACAGTGGGGTGTCATGAGGAGCACCAGGCAGGCGAACCCAGTGTCTCCGGGCGGAAGCTCCCTAGGACGGGTAACTTTAGGTATCTAATGATTGGGCCACAGGGTGCCCGGATAGCTGGTGACACATTATTTCTGACTGTGTCTGTGAAGGTGTTTCCAGAAGAGATTACATGTGAACTGGTGGACAGAGTGAAGCAAATCCACGCTCGTCAATGAGGTGAAGATCGTGTGATCCCTGAGGACCAGGAACAGGATAAAAAAGAGAGGATAACTGGACTTCTCTGTGGGCAGATGGCAGCAATGACAGCAGACTAGTGTCCTGATTCCAGCCAGGCCCACAAGGGTTGGGGCCCAATGCAACCTTCTATACCAAGAGAAGTGTCACCTGCTGTAGCCCAACAAACTCGGCTGGATACAATTTCTGGCTCCACGTGCAAAACAAAGAAGTGGGGAAATTAGGCCAGGACCAGCCAGAGCACTGTGAGCCATGGCCCCCAGGGGCCCAGCCTGGCCGGAGAAGGCTCTTCTGAAGAGCAGCCATTCCCACCTAGGAATCCACAGCCCACCTCTTGCAAACACACCCCCCTCTCATTTCTACAGAGGCCGGATCCCTCATTTATGGAATGGCTTTGATATCGGGGGAGATGGTGCCAAGGAAGAAAATCAAGATGGAGTAGCATTGGTTCTGGTCAGATAAGTGGAGCCCAGCACACTGAGAACTCTTAAGGACACAGAGGTGGCTGGACTTTGAAATAGGCTACAGATGAGCCCACCCCCAACCCCCACACATCCCAACACCTACACTGACCTTTGAACTGGGCCAACCTACTTTGTTTCCTAAACACCGTGTAACCTCTGCAGACCTTCAGATCTTCTGTACAATGGACCTCCCCCCACCACCACCACCCAGAGACAGAGACCACACCCAGCCCCTCCTTACAAGACAGCTTGGCTTTTACCACCAGTCATGATTCTTGACTAATGAGTGATGTAATTTGGTGTGTAAACCTATAGTACAGCCACAGTTCTATAAACCATAGGGGCATAATTTCAAGACTGCTTGAATCTGTATTTTCCTGGACAACAATCCTAATTTGACCCCAAATACATGCACTTTTATTTGTTCTAGAGTAGGTTGATGCTACTCTTGATGGAGAATGGAAACAAATGCTTTAGAGCAAAAGAACCAGTGGGTGTTAAGGAGTGATGTGAGGCAGGAGCTAGGGAGCCTCGCTCCTACTGGGGACCCCGCCAAGAAGGCCCAGTGACTTGCTCATGGATGCATTAGGCCACATCCTCAGGAGGACCCTGCAGAAGGGCTGGCACAGGAAGCAGCACCTCCTCCAAACCCACTGATGGCTCGTTCTGCAGATCTAGGCACAGGGAGAGCTCCTTTAACTGATTCCAGGAGGATCAGGGAAAAGGACAAAGACAACTATATTTTTTACAAATTAACAAGAAACTGAACAAAGCATGAAAATCGGAACCATCATATCTCATCAAAAATGGTTTGGCTTTAAATATTTATACTAAATGTGGCATAGAATATTTTGCAAAAGTAATGACATCTTTGTAAAAGCAGCCCAGCCAGAAGATTCCAGCTGATAAATCTTTCCTGACAAGGAGGTAAGACAGCAGTCAGCTGCATGGGAAAAGCAGAGAGCTTGCAAATGAGAGATATCAGGACTGACTCTGCTGCCCCTGTCCAGAGAGACCTAAAACCCACGCCCAACAAACGAGACCATTTCACATTGGCCAAAGCCTTCTGAAAGGATTCCAGGCAGCCACTCCATGTTCAGAAGCACATTTGGGCTGCCAGTTATGGCTTAGACAACTCTACTGATTGGGAAATCCGGAGCTCCTTATAAGACACGACACTTCCAGCTAATTTGGGCTCACTTAACCCACAATAATTTTAGAGTCATAGATTTCATATAATTTCATTTACTATGTTGGGTGTGAATTGCTATTAAGATCAAACCCCTAACTCTATACTTAGAAAGACAGGTTAATTATTTTCAAACATTGTATTACCTGCTAATTCCTCATGGAGCTAAGCCATGTGTTTATTGACTCGCTGTATAGGTCCAAAGAGGACTGGAGTCTGTCCATGACAAAGACTCAGGGAAGAAGAGTGAAAACCGAAACTGGGCACAGTGGAGAGGCAGCGAGTCCCTGAACACCTAGGCTGAGATCGTCACCCAGAGGGAGGAGTGAGGCTCCCGTCACGCTTATTTACCAGCTAAACAGAGAGCAAGTTTCCACAGGAGGAAGGGGATATTTCTTTCAAATTTAATCTTAAAACAACCTTCATTTCAAATACTTTTGATCAGTGCATATTAATTATACAGAATAGTGTGCACACATACAAACATAATTTGATCAATTTCACTCCCCAAGACCTCCCTCCCCTTCCCCTCCTCCCTCCCTTACATTCCTTCCTCTATACCAGTGGTCTCCCTTCTGACTTCATAGAGTCCCTTTTTATTCTTATCTTTTCTTCTTCCTTCCACCTAGGAGAGAATACATATGAGAAGACACTGACACTACTCTGACTTACTTCATTCAAAATGATGGTCTCCATTTCCATCCATTCTCCAGAAAATAACATGAGTGTATTCTACTTTATGACTAAACCAAACTCCATTGTATGTATATACACTGCATTTTCTTTATCCACCTGTGAACGGATACCTAGCCTGGTTCTGCGACTTGGCTCTTGTGCATTGTGCCGCAATAAACACAAGTATGAGTACATTTCTAAAATATGCTGGCTTTAAATTCTTTTGGATAAACACCAAGGAGTGGTAAGGTAGGATCAAAGGTAGGTCTATTTTTAGCTTTCAGAGGAAACTCCATGCTGATTTCTCTATCAGTTGTGCTAATTTACATTCCCACCAACAGTGTGTAAGCCTGGCTTTCCCTCTGCATCCTCATTAGTATTTATTGTTATCTGATTTTTTTTTTTTTTTTTTTTTTTGGCACTGATGATTGAACCCAGAGGTGCTTAACCACTAAGACACATCTTTTTTTTATTTTAATTTCAATACAGGGTCTCACCATGTTGCTTAGGGCCTAAATTGCTGAGACTGATCTAGAACTTGCATCTTGCCTCGCCCTCCTAAATCACTGGGATTACAGGCATGCACCACTGTGCCTGGCTCTTATTTGTATTCTTGATAATTGTCATTCTGACTGAAGTGAGGTAGCATCTCAATATAATTTTGATTGGCATTTTCCTGATGGCCAAGGATATTGAACACTTCTTCACATAAGTACTGATTATTTGTACTTCTTTACAAAAGGATCTGTTCAGTTCATTGGTCCATTTACTGACTGGGTTATTTTCTTTTTGTAATGCTGAGTTTTCTCAGTTCTTTATATATTCTGGATATTAATCCTCTTGTAGAAACAGCTTGTGAAGATTTTTTTTTTAATTTTTTGCACTATGTTGCTTATCTCTTCACTTTGTTAATTGTTTCCTTTAATATGTAGGAGCTTTTTAATTTGATGCCATACCATTTATTGAATCTTGCTCTCATTTCCGGAGTTACAGAGACCTGACTCAGGAAGTCCTTGCCTGTGCCCGCAAGGTGAAGCATTTCCTCTCTTTGCTTTCTTCAAACAATCCCAAGGTTTCTGGTCTTAACATTTGACCAGTCAGTGTTATTACAGGGAGGTATGTTACTTCCTGCTGTTTTCTTGTATTCCTAATCCTCATTTGCTCATTTGTTTTTCTAATGTGGTTCTTCCCCATGCTCTCTTGGTTATTTTTATCTTCCTCTGTGTGTAGGATTCCTTTAAGTATCTTCTGAAATGCTGGCTTAGTGCTCATGATCTCCTTTACTTTATGTTTACCAGGGGAGGCTTTCATTTCTTATTCAATTCTGAAGGATACTTTTGCTGGATACAGTAATGTAGGTGGGCAGTTATTTCCTTTCAGGGCTTAAAATACATCATTCTGTGTCCTCCTGGCCTTTAGAGGTTCTGTTGAATAGTGTGCTGTTTTTCTGATGGGTTTGCCTTTATTAATGATTTGGTACTTTTATCTTGCAACTTGTAAAGTTCATTCTTTCTTCTATATTTTTGAAATTTTAACAATAATGTATCACGGAGATATTCTTTTCTGGTCTCGTCTCTTTGGAATTATGAATGCCTCCTCTACCTGTATGTCGATCTCCTTCCCAAGATTAACGAAAGTGTCTGATATTGTTAACTAACTTTTCTACGCCGGTAGTTAAGAACCTCCTCTCCTTCCTCAAGCCCTATCCTCATACATTTAGCCGTTTAACGTTGTTCAATAACACCTGTATATTCTGCTTATAGTTTGTTTCTTTCTTTTTTCTTTATTATTGTCTAAGTGTTCTAATTCCTCCATCTTTTCTATCGGCCGTGATATTCTTTCTTCTGCAAGATCTAGTCTGCTGGTAAGACTCTTTACTGAGTCATTTTATTTGATTAAGTAAGTTTTGCATTTCGAATATTTCTTATTCTTTTTCGAAACATCTATCTCTTTACTGAAATTCTTTTTTATATCCTGCATTTTCTCCCTTAGTTCATTCCTTAGATCTTCTCTTAATTCATGGACCATTTTAACCATCAACTTTTTGAATTCTTTGTCCAGTATTTCCACTACTTTATTATCTTTGGATCTAGTTGGTGGGGAGTTTTAACCTTTCAGAGGCATCTTACTGCCTTGTTCTCTCTTGTTATCTACGTTTCTATGTTGGAATTTGATCTGTTGGGATGGAGATCTCTAACATATGACGATCTCGTTAGTGGGCTGCTTCCTCCTTATGATGTGCTCCAGGCTGGGGGCTTATCTCACCCTCAAAGCACCCATTCAACATGTTCAAAGTGCTATTTGATCCCCAATGCCATTTTGAGAAGAAAGAATACTCATCAATACCAGCTACTGCTTTACAACAAACCATATTATCAATATATAGTAAAAACTTACTGACAATGTTTCCTACCTCCCCATTAACCAAAGAAAAGAAAGGGGGAGTGATTACATAGGACAGACTGAAAAATTAGGTAATAGAAGCAAAATTAACATTAAGCTAAATAGAAAATGCAAGGGAAAGGGAAGGAAAGAAAAAAATAGGAAAAAGGTACAGTAAAAGAAATGTGGAAGAGGGGAGAGAAAGAAGAAAAAAGAAGGGGATGGAATATAAATGAGAAAGAAAAACACAATGTTTAATTGATGAATACTTATAATCATGTCAAATTATGAAAATAACAAGTAGTGGCAGAAACCCAAACCAACCAATATAGAAAACAATACAGGTGAAATAAAAAACATGTGTGAAGACAATAAAACCCTCCTTGCCAAGGTGTTCAACAGGTAGACTCCCTTCAGGTATTCCCATTTGGAAAATCAACCAGGTGTCAGAGGTGTGGCCAGTGTCCAAGCTCTGACTACACAGCCTCTGACTGGCTCTGAATGCAGAGGCAAAGTCTCAACAGCTTGGATCAAAGATGGGGTGGAAGGGGGGCTGGGGTTGTGGCTCAGCGGCAGAGTGCTTGCCTCACACGTCCACGTAAACATAAATGCATTGCATTGTGTACAACTAAAGTAAATAAATAAATATTAAAAAAAAAAAAAAGATGGGGTGGAGGGGTGTGTATTTTTTCCCTCCACATCTCAATCAGAGTCTTGCTGCAAAATAAAAAAAAAAAATTGTGACGCTCAGCCTCTATGTCCTATACATCCAGTCTTCACTGCGCCCCCCCTCCTCCTCCAGGGTGAACCAAGGCAGCTCTAAATGTATTATTCTGGGCCTGAAGCAGCAGCCACCTGGGGACTGTTAGCCAGCACCCCCTCTGGTACAGGTGGCAGTTTCTTGTGCTCTTAGAGTTTTCTTGGTGCCTGGGGAGAAGCACTGTAAGAGGGGCTAACCACAAAGACTTCACACCACACTTCTCCTTCACTGCGACGTAGGTGGCTCTGGAAATTCCATGGCTACCCGGGGAGGCTGTGGGCTCCTTGGCTCTGCAGAGGGGCTGGCACTGGGGCATCCCCTGCCTAGCAGGCTGAACCCTGTTCTGAGTGGACAGGATACTGGGTTCACCTGTGAGTCCTCAGGACAGGGGAGTGAGCCTTCCTCTGTTCCTGCTGTGTGTCAGTGGGTTTCACTGGCTTCTCAGCTTAAACTATCTCACTATAAAAATTATTCCAATGGCTTGCTTCCAGCTTTTTCCTCCATGGTACTCTTTGCTGTGTTCTCCAGGGGCGATGAAGATGCAGGGAATTGCAACTTCCTCGGGTGCAGGCTCAGGGAAGAAGGCTTAGGGAGTCCCAACAAGACAATGCCCTGACACAGTTCTCTGCTTAAAACTCAAGAAAAAACACAATATGACTCATGTATCCGCCCACCGTGCAGTTCTGAGTTCAGGGAAATTCAGACAGACTTTCCTGCTGTTTCTGTAACCGTCTCATTAGATACGCCCTGTCTGACTCTCTCTTTGTGTGGCCCCTCCACCTCGACCTGCCCAGGCACCAGCCACAGGTACAGGCACAGAACTGACCACATGGCCTCATTCTCTGTCCAGGAACCAAGTCTCTGTCGAGTGTTGAACCTCAGTGTGTCCCTCAGTCACCCAGTTCACGAGTAGCTCTTCTCCAGTGACTTCAAACCTGAATCATAGAGGGGTAGGACACACAGTCTGCTTCTGCGCAGCCCTGGAATCTTCTAGTGCCATTTGAAGTGATTTTACTGAATCTTTTGTGTTTTAGGTCCCTATTCAAAGGGAACTCAATGACATTCAGAACAAAGCTTTGCAATACAAATCTTGACACATATGTATGTCCTCAAGAAGGTCTCGGTCACATCAACACTCGACGAAGGTCAAGCACAATCCACAGATGAGCCACTGACAAGTGTCATTCACTGACAGCTGGCACTCATTGACAGTGCTGAAGAAATGTGAAAGTTGTCAGAATCAAGATGAAGTCACCATGTCAACCCACAGCAAAAACAAGCCAGAGAAACCAGGACGCTAGGAAGGAAGAGTTTTAACCTGACTTCCTGATGATAATGATCACAGAAGACTCTGACAGAGGCAGGCGGGGGCAGCGACCACCGCAGCCTGTACAAAAAGAACTTTTATCATGACCCCTGCCCGGGCACTGTGGATGGACACTCACATTATTAACCACTGTAGCCAAGGACTATTTATTGTTCCACATATTTGAAGTGACCCTCCCCATTTTTGTTTATGAAAATACCCCTTGTCTAGCCTCTGTGAACACACCCAGAGTTTACAATAGCACGCACACTGTGTTCTGGTTGCAATGCTAGCTATTCCCAAATAAGTTATTCTTCAGAGAATGTCTTTGTTTTGTTCTTAGCTTGACATATCTGGTGACTGCTAAGGGAACAGAGCAGAGGTCTTTGAGTTCTCCATTTCCATGGCTTACCTTTTTCTTTCTGAGTCTTCTCTTGGGTAGAGGGCGTCTTCTTTGGAGGAGGACTGTTGCTGATGGTATCTCCAGGGTTCTTGAAGAATTCTTTCATTAAGGAACAAGGCAGGCCTCCTTTAGGCCATCATTATGGTGAATACTCCCGTTAAGGGTCTCTTTTGGCAGGCACTGTTCATTTGCTGAGCGAGAGTTTAGGGAAAGGAAATTCTTCCATTTCTTGGCAACTAGGGGCAGCAATGGGAGAATTTAATTCAAACCCATCAGAGTTAGCTGTGCCTGGAATTCCTAGGGCCAGCTCTGGTGGGGACTCCCCTGGCAGCTCCGTTCTTGCTTGACAGGGATTTCTCCTGCACTTTTTAATATAATTGAGCTCATGGTAACATCTTATGGCCTTTCTCCGGTGAATTCACTTTCAATTCTGTGTGCCCGGCTTCATAGTTTGGTTTGACCTACATGCCTAATTTAAAATTTCTTGTGAGACTCCCTGAGAGATTCTTAAACAGCAATTACAAGCTTAACATGTAAAGGATTTTTTAGGTCTCTGTATTTTCTTTCCTCTGCCAATTTCAAATCTGTTGACTCTTTTGCTTATATTAAGATCATTTTATTATTCAATGTTGCCTGGAGTTTGCTATTTCACAAGGTCCCAGCTAAAATGCAAACATCTAAGAGTTAACTCCTAAACTCATTTGCTCAAAAGACTACAAATAAAGACCTTAAAGTTTTATCCATATGATAAAGGTGACCTTAACTTATTCCATTTTTTCATAAATATAATTTAGATTCAACGCTCTTTTTATAAACTGATGTATTTATATTACTATATTACTGTCTCCTCAATTTGTTGGTAAAGTAAAAATGAAGTTGTCTTCAGAATTGTTACTACACATTTTTGCTTAGGTATCACAGCTCAAACAAACTTAGATTTATCTCTGTCAAATGTTTAAGATCATAAAAATACAAGTCTGATGTAAGAACCACTAAGCAGGTGAGAACAAGGTGATGAGTGCAAGGTGGATTCTTCCTATCAAGTGTAGCATCTTTTTTGTTTAATTTTTATTTATAGTAGTAGTATGTATTACAGTTCATACTATACATATAGAGCCTCTTTTCACACAAAACAGTGTGTATACAAAGTATATTCATAGCATTCAAGTCTTCAGTCATGCATTTAGAATAATGATATCCATCTTATTCAACCACTTTTTCTCTTTTTTTCCCCCCCTTCCCCCCTTGTTCCCTCCCTTCCCCTCTCTTCCCTTTGACCATTCTAGAGTTCCTCTAATCCTCCTATGTACCCTGACCCAACAATACTGTGAACCGGCCTCCTTATATCAGAGGAAACATTCAGTATTTGGATTTTTGAGATTGACTGATTTCACTTAGCATTATATTCTCCAACTTCCTCCATTTACCAGCGAATGTCATTATTTTATTATCTTTTATTGCTGAGTAAAATTCCATTGTGTATATATACCACATTTTCTTTATCCACTCATCTACCGAGGGACATCTAGGTTGGTTCCACAACCTAGCTATTGTGAATTGTGCTACTATGAACATTGAAGTGGCTGTGTCACTGTAATATGCTGTTTTTAAGTCCTTTGGGAATAGACCCAGGAGTGGGATGGCTGGGTCATAGGGTGGTACCATTCCCATTTTCCCAAGAAATCTCCATACTGCTTTCCATAATGGTTGTACCATTTTGCAATCCCACCAGCAATGTATGGGATAGATTTAAGCTAAAAAGCTTCTTCTCAGCAAAAGAAACGATCAGTGAGGTGAATAGAGAGCCAACTAACTGGGAACAAATATTTAATACAGGCACATCGGATAGAGCACTAATTTCTTGAATATATAAAGAACTCAAAAAACTTGATACCCAAAAAAAAAAAAAAAAAAAAAAATCCAATCAATAAATGGGCTAAGGAATTGAAAAGACACTTCTCAGAAGAAGATACACAATTAATCAACAAATACATGAAAAAATGCTCAACATCACTGGCAATGACAGAAATGCAAATAAAAACTACTCTAAGATTTCATTTCACTCCAGTCAGAATGGCAGCTATCAAGAACACAGAGAGGATTTGGGGGAAAAGGGTAGCATCTTACTGTTTAAAGGTTTTCATTGACAAAGAAATAATGTAAAATGGCAATGCTCATCTAATACCTCAGTTTTCATAAGGAATCTGGGAATCATTGCTTAAAAATAAGCAAATTAAGTATGTATGCATGAGGTAAATGCCTCTAAATATAAATGCAAAACTTCATGCTACTTAAATTCCATGAAGTAAAGACTATATGTTGGACTGTTGACACATACACTTTCATAAATGGCTAGCATATGACAAAAAATTCAAGGTTGCTTCGATCCTGAGTCTTCACTAAAAATTACTAGGAGTTAAAAATTCTGGCCGGGCACAGTGGTACATGCCTGTAACCCCAGTGGCTCAGGAGGCCAAGACAGAAAGATTGTAAGTTCAAAGCCAGCCTTAGCAATGGCGAAGTGCTGAGCAACTCAGTGAGACCCTGTCTCTAAATAAAATACAAAATAGGGCTGGGGATGTGACTCAGTGGTTAAGAATCCCTGACTCCAATCCCTAGTACACACACCACACACACACACACACACACACACACACACACACAATCTGATAAACATATCATTTTCTATATAAATGACAAAGAAACCAAGATGTGTTTGAATTTAAAAAAAGAAAGATTTTAAAGACAAAATCTTTTACTGAGAGAAGAAATAATTTTATCTAAACTTGAAGATTTTAAAGAAATGTTCTGAAATGTAAATTTGAGAAAGAAAACAAGGCAGAAAGTAGCCATCAAGTGAGCAGGAGAGAGAAACAGAGAAAGTCGTCAGGATAAGGATCTACTTTTGGTGAGGAAAATTTAAAAAGAGATTTCTTCTTTGATGGAAAAGGATTTATTCATAGCAAATAAAACTGCTATCCCGAGGTTGAATGGCTAGACTGTTCCAAATGGACAAAAAGAAAGACAGGGCAAAACCGAAGACCACAGCACCCTGCCGGCTCCGAGCAGACCCGGGTTCCTGAGGGTGGGTCCCTGAACAGGAAGTGCGTGTGATCCTGCTAGCTATGGTCTGTGAAAATTATTTATAGGATTCTAAACACTTAAAACATTCATACACTGATATACAATCAGAATCTAATTCTCTATTGTAAAGCAACAAAGTTTTCTTAAAAGATTGATACGCTCTTAGTAAAATTCACAAAGATTGGCCCGGGAAACAATGACTTTTTGTTTAAGCAAGTTCATTTCTTGTTTTCGGCTGTCTTTATTAGGTTCCTGATGGCTTAGAAAAACCTAAGTGTTAAAACAGTTAAGTCTTTTTAAGCATCTATTTGTTTTAAAGTCTTTTGAGAGATTATAACTGGTTAAAAGGCTTAAATCTCTAAATAAATGAATATTAAATGACAATGGTGTTTACTACATATATTAATGTAAATGCTCTGAAGATTGTGTGGGATCACGTGAAATGTTTAAAAGCCTGATGGTCCTGGCATGAATGCTACCAGTCATGATGGTCATCTCCCAGTGATGAATACAACAAAAGTAACTAAACTTCCTTGTCATCAGCTGAATTCATCAAAATTTAATCATGCCTATTCTAAGCCATTTGCAATACATAGCTTTCACTCTTCTTTGAAGCACCTGTAATCAGATTCATAAAAACACTCTAACAAATAATCAAGCACCATTTTTGAATAAAACAAAACTCACTTTATAAACAAACTGGTTTTTCTTCAAGTACCTTTGGTAAAAATTAGTATGACTATAAAGAAAAAATATTATGTTGCTTGATTCAAATTATTACACAGACTGCGGTTGTTTTCCTGCGGATATTTCTGGATTTTACTTTTTAAATTTGCACCTGTTGCCTGTCAAAACCCTGCGGAAATCCAGCTCCTGGTGGAACAGTCTGGCTCAGCGCTTTGGGCTGACCCCAGTCTCACAAAGTGGAGAGACCCAGTGTGCTGGGGCTTCACCTGGGAACTCTCCCCCATCCTCCTGTTTTACAGCTGGGACAATGACTCCCAGTCACACCAATCACCTCTGTCCCCAACACCGGAGCAGAAGGACAGCCCAGGAAAGTGCATCCCGGCAGCAATGGGCAGTCGAGCCCCGCGTGCATGATGGCCAGTCTGCAGGGTTTTGGGGAAGAGTCTTGATCAAAAGCGGAGAACACGAAATGTGAGAGTTGTTCAAAATAAAAAATGGAACCATTGGGTCAACCCTATCAAAAGAAGCAGGTTATGAAAGAAGGGACAGCAGCTCTCCAAAGAATCTGCCCCAAACTACAAGCTTTCACAGAGCCATGGCAGCCCTGTCCAAGGAGTAGCTTCACCCGACATCTACCCAGCCACTGGCTGTTCACCTCACACCGACAGCTCGTGTCATCAATCACTACAGCCAAGGATCACTACTTGACATATCTGCTGGCATCCCCCTAATTGCACCTTTAAACCCTTCGGCCTCAGCCTCCTTGCACACCCACACTTTGCTATGGGACACATATTCCCAGTGCAAAGCTCTGCTAGTCCCAAATAAATTTCACGATTCTTTAGAGAATCCCTCTCTCTCCCTCTCTCTAGGACATGTATGTTTGTCTTGGCATTGGATGGTAAGTAGATGGAACATTGGCAATCCATCTAAATGAGACCTGCATATAAAACTTTTGGGGAATTTGCTTGCTCCGGTATGCAGTCCATACGGGCATGACCGTGGAAGCTGGGTCCCAACATATCACCTCCGCATCAGCCTTCCCTTAAACCCCACGCAGTCTCCAGGCTCGGGAAGGAAGACACCCAGGGAGTAAGCACTACAAGTACCAGCCTCTCAGTGGGAGCCTGAAGTATGGCTAGTCAAATTAGTGACTCAATGTAGATTTGTGTGATTTCAGCCCCAGACGGTGGGGAGAGTTGACTTCCTTCTATAGAAGTCAGAAACAGGCTTCTGGCCAGAGAAAGGTCTGCATGAAAGGCTGCACAAAGCTACCACCTCTTGATTTGGCATTTTTTTTTTTTCCCCCAGAAGAACATGCCCACCCAGGTGAACTCGTAATGTCATCTCTTAACATAAACATCAGCAACAGGCGCACACTCCAGCGATCTGAGACAGGGAGACCAGCAGGCAACCAGGGCGCCCACCAACCCAGGCGGCACAGAGGACTGAGCCAACAGGGACTCTTGGTCCAGCCAGCAGTAACTCAGCGGGCACTTCCCAATCAGCGCTGCCCGGCACTGGCACCGCACAGGGGAGTCACAAACAACACCCAGCCTGAGGACAGAAAGAAGTGAACGGAGCGGCCCAGCATCGAGACACAGAACAGAGAGAACGAATCCAGGCCACTCAGGATGCCGCTCCACGGACCTCACACCTGTGTCCGATAAGAGAGGAAGGTTAAGGAATGATGCACAGCTTTTAAGCTTTCAATAAAACCGCCTGACAAATGTAAAATATTAATTCAATCTGTCCAAACAGAAAGAAAATGATTAATAAAAAGGATGGGGAGATAATGAGGAAAAATATAAGGTGCTCCTCAGGATAAATGAGTTGAGGAATCATCAGAATTCATATCACTTGGAGCAGGGTTGGAAGAAACCCTGTCAAAGAAGGCCAAGTTCAGATGACGACAAAACTGTTACTTCTAAATTTAAAGGAAACCTGAACTTTTCCTTTGCCTTCATCTCAATGGAAGCTAGTAATTGCCACCCCAGGATAGACAATCCACAGTTTAAAGACCACAATGTATGCTGATTATCCTCGGGCTTTGGTGTGCACCTAAATTACAGACTACCACCTCCCCCACGCACTTCCCAGTGCGCTGCTCCCTACACTGCGTCAATCACTAGTCTCTCCTAAGAGCCACGTCTCCCTGTCTTGCGCTGGAGAGGTTTTAACCACGGGCCACCTCCGCTGCTCGCAGCCGGGAGGAGGGGATTCAGAGGGGCCACAACTGCAGACCGTGGATCCCGTGACGATGTCCAAACCTACCGTGCTGTGTGAAGAGGTCGCTGTGAACGATCTCAATCAAGCAGTAGAGCTTCTGAATGGTCAGCAAACCCATGGGAACGTTCAGGATGAACTCGGTGAACATTTTACTACGAGGAAAAACATAAGAAAGATACCTGAGACATACACAGCAAACAACCCAGTGCTGTTACAAGACAGGAGGTCCCTCGAGGGTCCTGACCACTGGCATGCTGGACAAGCCCCTCACACTATATTGGCCAAAATTACACAATACCCCCAATAAAATGTGTATTTTTTTCATTTCAATAAAAATATTTAAAATAGCTATTATTCAAATGACAGGCCATCACAAGCACTGAGGATTCAAGATACTGGTGGGGCTGTGAAATAGTGCAGCTGCTTTGGAACACGGTTTGGTATTTCCTCAAAATGTTAAACACAGTCATCATGTCAATCAGCAGCTCCCAGTTATTAATCATACACTCAATAAATGAAAGTGTATATCCACACAAAAACTTGTCTATGACTCAACGTGGCACTGTTAAATAGTACTGAAAAAGGAGAATCAACCAAATATCCATGAGCTGGGGCGTAGATGTGCACATCTGTCCATCAAATCCATCCAACACAAGAAGGAAGCACGGGCCTTGCTACAACCCGGGAACCTTGAAACAGGATGCTAAGTGAAAGCCACACGTTGTATGGGCCCATGTATATGGAACACCTGGAGAAGCTCAATCTACGGATCCAAAGATGGGTGATTGCCTAGGACAGGGGGAGCAGTGAGAAAGCGCTGGTAATGGCATGAGGGATCTTACTGGAGAAATAAAAAAGATCTGAAACGTGCACTAAAAAAAATCTATTGAACCGAACACTATAAAACAGGTGACTTTAGAGTATGCACCTAGTATCTCAATAAAAACCTGTAAAAATTTACTTTCACAAATGGCCAGTAGAGCTATGAAGGCATACCAGAAGAGCACGTACTAGCAGCTAAAGGAAAGCAAGCAGAATGTGAAGTACTGCTGATCAGTCTACAGGCCTGGTCCTGCAACAGGCTAGTCTGGGTACAGAGACATCGAGACGAACTAATGGAATGTTAGTTTGACATTTTGGATTTTTAATATCTGTTAAAGATCTTTTAAGAAAATATAAGAATAAGTAATTCCATTTCTTCTTTGATTATCCTAATGATCTACAATAAGGTCACCCCCGACAATTAAGCTACTAAAAATTTATCTCTGCAATTTTGTAAAGATGAAGAGCTGACTTCACCCAGCACCCTGCAGGCAGCAGAGTGGTTAGAGACCTGTTCTTTATCCTCAGAAAGCCGGGGTTGGCCTTGAACCAGTGCCACTGGACAGCTGAGTAACTGCAGAGAAGCAAAATTAGGCTGATAATAGAACCGATGTCATGCCATTGTTGTAAAGATTAATTGAGTGGTGCATGGAAGGGGCTTTGTGAAATGCCCGTTTTGTATGGAGAAAGCACATAATAGAAGTCACGTCTATGGCTGTGGCTTAAGCAAATGATGGGCCAGCCGAGAATGGTACACCGTGACAGTCATTAATAATTATGATGCAGAAGAGGATTTCAAGACACGGGAAATAAGATGTGTCAGTGCAAGAGCGGTCATAAAGAGGAGAGCGTGGGCCTCTGAGGGGTGTGCGTGCACGCGTGTTAGGATCTAGGCTTTCTGGCTGCGTCTGGTAGTGGACGTAAGTTTGAATCATTCTCTTCTGTGATCAGTTCTGCTTTATTAAAACATGGGTTGATTATCCAAGCAGGAAAATGCACAAACATGATTTTTAATGTCATGTTTAAAATGAGCATAAAAGGCACTGACGCAGACAGGCGTGCACCAAGAACAGAGGACCGAGGCAGGCCTTCCCTGGAGCCCCAAGCATGTGGCCCGAGCAGCGACAGTGACTTTGCCGTGCTCCTCTGCTGGACACAAGAAGGATGGGAGCAGGGTCTGGCCACTCCCCACCACACGCAGCTTCCGCACCTCCTCTGTTTCTCCAGCCCCGAGTTCTCCACCATGCGTCGGACGCCTTTGAGGGCTGCCTTAAAACTAAATAGCTGGGTCACTGTTTCTGAGTCAGAAGGTCTGGGCAGAAATCTGGGACTTGTCCAGACACGTTCCCAGGGCACTGATGCTGCCATCTCAGGGGACACTCTTTAAGGTCCATGCTTCATGGAAAGGACTCCAGAGACCAGTGGGCAGGTATGCCACCCAGGGGCCACCTGTTTCTCCTTGGATCAGCTAAGGCCTGCTCAGCTGTGATCACACTGCCAGTGCCCAGGAGCAGAAAATAAGTGCTGGACACTAACTAAATCCCTGGGCATATCAGAGCTCCTCTCAGAGCCCCTGCCCATCAACTCCAGGGCAGGAGTGACTTAGGGTGGACACACAGTGCCGGAAGGATGGCTGTGTTTGTTCAGGTTAAACAAACTCAGGGGAAGATGGCCCTGTTCAAGGTGCAGGTGGTCTTTTAGGCTGGTACAAGTGGTGTCACGCAAGGCGGATGGTTCAGTGTGTCACATCAAAACAAAACCAAAAAGCAGATGAGGACTGTACTGCTGGGTTGAGCTACGCTACAACCTTTGCCCAGCCCTCTGTTCCCAGCAGCAATGACTGCAGGGAACAGCAATGACTGCAGGTTACGTATGAAGACGTGCAGAGGCAGCAGGGGTGGCATGATCCAGGGTAAACGGAAGGGCCTGGTCCCTAGCTTCCCTCCTCAGTCTGAAAGCCCAGTGGCCTTCTCCTTCCCAGCTTGCCTTTGGGGATTTTAAAAAAAAAAAATCTTGTCTGATTCTTCTGCCTGAGGTTCTCAGCCCTTCATGCAGGTGTTCAGGAGAAGCTATATGGTTATAAAGAAGGGGAGGTGACCCAAGAGCAGGAGGGCTCCTATGTGAGGATTTTCAGGTGCTGAAAACAAAACAAAACAAAAAACCAACAGCCACAAAGTGAAATTCAAAACCTAACCCTTGCAAAACACCCAGCTGGCGCCGTATTCCCAGTGCCTGCTGAGGGCGACGTCTTTCCCGCACAAAGTCAGGGTTAGCAAAGTGCCAGACACCAGCAGGAGCCCACGCCCCAGGACGACCCAGGGCCCTGCATCCGAGGCAGACCTGGAGCATGCCACAGACACCAACAGCCACAGGTGACAAGCGCGACAGGTGAGCGACCGCCTCGCACTTGCTTACCTGAGCTCCTTGGGATCGAACACCAGCTTCACATCGTTGACGATGGTCGGCAGGTACTTCAGGGCTGCCCCCTGCAAACCAAGAGGAGAGAGGGCTGAGCCCAAGGCTGGGGCCAGCGACGGCAGGAATTCTAACTCCCATCCGGAACCGCAGATGTGGCAAGCGGAGATGGAGCGCTGCGGACCGAGGCTGGCGGGGGAGCGGGAGGAGAGCCGAGACAGCTCCTCCACCCACAGATGGGCGGGTCTCACTGGGAACTGGACAGGAGATCCCACAAGGGACAGCAACAGAAACCCAGGGCCAGCCCGCAGACAGAGCGCCTGCCCCGGGCCAGGCACTAACGTGGACTCCGAAGAAAGCCTCATGCAATGAAACGGAGACGGCCCCCAGAAGACCCTCCTGCACGAAGCCCATTCCTCAATCAGCGATGCCGATGAAGGCCTCCACTCCACCCTAAACCTGGTCTCCTACATACCCGTGTATCCCCAGCTCAGGAATCACTTTGCTCTTTAGTAACGAGTTCTGCATCATCTAGGAAACCCACAGCCTTGATCAGTGCAGTAATGGTGACAACGGACCCGCCCCGTATAGCTCAGCACTAATTCCAACAGACCCACTACGGGGAGTTAGCTGTGCTGGAAGAAGCAAGTGACAGTGGAGATATTAATTACTCTGCCCTGTTCATACAGCTAGTAATGAGCTAAGCTGGAACCAAAATTCAATTTGGGGTATGCCGCAGACCCAGCGCCTTCGCTGTACACCACTGGGGAATGTTCCCGGATCTTAGCATTCTGACCTGGCTTGGCCACCTGTGACTCTCTTTCCTTCTCGCAGGCTCAGTTCTACGTCTGTGAAGGAAACTGGCCCGTGCCAGAGTCATCAAGGGACTGCATTAAAGCTCAGACTCAAATTGAGAGGACGACAGGACACCACTGTGCACACTGGAAAATATTACACCCATTACCTCCACGTTGTTATTACTGTCCTTCAAAATCAAGTGACAGAAACTCACTCCAAAAATATTACGCTGGGGCTGAGGATGTAGCTCAATAGCACAGTGGCTTGCCCGACATGCAGGAGGCCCTGGGTGTGATCCCTGAACATAGGCACTCCATGGATTTGATGCAAAAGTTCACTGACCCCAACACCAACGCCAAATAAATTCCATTCCATACCTCACACACGTACAAAAGTTAACTTCAAACGCAGCACAGATCTTAAGTGAAAAACTTGGAACTATGAAACTTTACAAGAAAATACTTGCAACTCTGGGTTAAGCAAACATTTCTAAGATGTGACACTAGCGGCACAATCTTTAAATGAAAACATCCAAACAAAGACTCTTTGAAAAGTGCTGTTTAGATAACAAAACAGGAGCCACGCTTAGCACAGGGAGAGCCATTGCAAATCAGGATAGATGGAGATTTGTATCCAGGATGTTCCAAGGGCTCTTAAAGCTCAGCAATAAGAAAACAGTCCTCCACCACCAAAAAAAAAAAAAACAGACAAAAGATTTGAAGAGACTCTTCTCTGAGGGAGACACGTGGATAGCGCGTGAGGACCAAGCCAGCTACTCAGCACCACTACTCATCACGGAAGGGCAAACTAGAATGACCACAGTGAGATACCATGACCTTCCATCAGAATGGCTAAAACAACACAACAGACAAAACTCTATGAATGTGCCATGTGCGTTCGCGGCTGGTCTGAGTGCAAAAATATTTAAGGGACTTTAGAAAAGAACACGGTGGCGTGGCCTCAGCGTGAGCCCTGAGTGATTCCCCGACCCAGGGCAGCTGCCTCCTGCACACTTCCTCAGACGAAATGAAATCGTGTGTTCACCAAAACCCCGCAAGTTGAGAGTTTAGAGCAGCTTTGTTTTTAATCGATGAAAACTAGAAGCAGCCCACTAGCCCCTCAAGAGGTGAACCCACCCCATGGGGCTCAGTGCCACAGAACGAAGGAGCCGCCGACTGGCACCACGAGGCTTAGGCGCACTCAGGAGGAAGACGTTAGGCTGACTCGAAAGACCACGAGATTCCATTCCGTGCCCATCTGGAAAGGGCAAAACCTGAGTGGCGGCCAGTGGGGGAGGGGTGGTCCACCGTGGGAGAGGGTCCAGGGTCCTGGGACCCTTCCGCAGGGCCACGGTGTCACGCTCCTGTGGAAAGCTACAGGACTTCCCAATAAGGAGGAGGGTGTTTAAATCACACCTTAATTTAAAAAGTGATCAAAAACGTACTACCTGGATGCAGCTGCCCCATCAGGTATGGAAAATGTCCGTAAGAGGCCGAGCCCTGGGTCTCCTCTCTGGTGCCCGGGATGAGCATCCAGAGTTGAGTCACTTTGAATGACTCCGAGTTTCCTCATCTACAAAACGCAAGCACTCTCCACACGCCAGACCCGCTGCTCGGCTGCAGGACGTGAACTCCTCATGACCACTGGGACCGTCCCCTCTCCCCCTTGAGAACGTGAAGGTGCAAACAAGGGGAGCCAGGTGCTGAGATGGGCACCGCGAGGATGTGGAGCAGCCTGTCCACCCCAAGGCTGGTGATGCAGCCCACCACACCCGCCATCGCCACGCACCCCAGCACTCACAGGCGGGACGGCAGGGGCGGGGGCAACCTTCACCCCCAGATCTCCACGCCAGAACCACAGGCACGAGGGCTGCCCTTTGCGCTGGTGACGCAGCCCTCAACGCCAGCCCGATGAAGGCTCCGATGACCGCGGGCGCTGCGGCCCCCCGGCACTAACCAGGAGTGATTCCATGCCCGCTCCCCAGGTTCTGCTTCGACTACCTCAGAGTCAGTTTGAGAAACCAGAAGATATTCATCGTGACGTTTAATAATAAGCGTCTGCACAGGCTGATTGCCTCGTCTCTTAACGCGTCTCGTTTAGTTTGTGGATGTCCAGAGGGTGAGGGACTGCGACAGCGTCTGCTTCATAAACACCCCTTCACAAGGACAAAGCAGGCAGCGACAGACAAGACGGGCTTGGTGGCCTGCCTGCCCTGAGGCCCTCGGTCGCCCGGCCCTGTGTTAACCAGGGGGGGCAGAGCGCCAGTGGAGCCGGGCTCCAGGGCGTCCCTGCCCACGCCCCAGACCTCCCACACCGAGCACGTCCCAATGACACTCAGAGGGGGCCGCGCCTGCCGAGGCCAGGCCAGCGAGGACCCCAGGGTGCTGGGCTGCCCAGAGCTCTGCTCCTCAAACCAAGGCCTCAGACGCCACGTCGTACAGCAACCAGGGCAGAAGGGCCACGGAGAGGGGCCACGAGGACGGTGGCCTGTTCTTAGGACACCCTTCCTGTGGCACTGCTGCCACCTCACCTCGGGGCACGTGACTCCCACTCTCCCCTGCGCCCTCCTTCCAGGTCCTGTGTGGCACCCTACATGTGGGGCCCCTGGGGCTCCCCCTCCTGGCCCTCCCCCTCAGGGACATCCCCTCCATAAGCCAGCGACGTCCAGGGCTGAGCTGGGCCGCCGTCTCTCCTGGCCCCCCCCCGCAGCCCACAGCCGCGACTTCTGGCGGCCCTCCCACTGACGCCCCCACCTCACCCCGCCCCAGGGAGCCGCACTACTGACCCCTGCTGCAGAGCAGAGCACTGGGCCCCTGCCAGGGTGCTCCTCTTCCTTGGTGCACTTCTGAAAACTCAGAGGCCGGTCCACCCACCACTGAACCTCCACCTCGCCCTGGCACAGCCTCCCAACTGGCCTCCCTGCCTCCACTCAGACCCCACGTTCACGCTCACTGAGCAGCCGGAGAAGCCCTCCTGTGATGTAACCTGGGTGACACACTCTGCTCTTGGGATAAGCGTGACCCAGCCAGCATTCTCAGAGGCCCCTGGGCTCCAGCCTCGCTTCCCGGGGACTGGCCCACCAACAGGGCCCTCTCCACCTGTGCTGAGCCTCTTCAGTTTCCCAGGTGGGCCAGGCCTCTCCTGCTGCTCAGAGGCTTGTCCCCAGCAATTTCCTCTTCCTGGGTCCCTGCCCCCCCCCCCATCGCAGTCCCCACCTCAGCTAATCCACTGCCCCCAGTCCAGAGCTCAGACCTCATTCCCAGGACACAGGGGTGCTGCTGGGTCCGGCACCTAGGGACAGGCACATTCCCCTCAGGGTGGTGTCCCCAGGTTGACTGGCCCACATGCCCGAAGACCACAAGCCCCTTGTGAATGAACGCAGCGGGGCCTGGTCACTCTCCTGGTCTCCCTCAGTCCTCACAGAGAACACAGCACAGGGCTGGCCTCTGTGACCCCCAGGCTGCCCCAACCTGACCCGGCACCACTTGATTCTCAAGAAACACCCCCGCCTCTGCTCCCCCTCAGTCACCATCCTCAGCTAGGAGAGGAAACGGCAGAGCCAGCAGAGCAGGGAGCTCGGCGCCCACCCTCCCGGCCTCACCGCGGGCATGGCCCCGCCTCACCAACCACCAGCTCTGCCCGACTGCAGTGCGGTGCTTTGTCGAGAGCCTCCAGCACCGCGGGCTCTGTTTGCACTTGGCATGGAAAGGCTTGGGCTGCCCCGTGGAGCTGGGCAGCTGTGCTACGCTGAGGGCTCTGTGGAGAGGAGGGCGGCAGCTTCAAGAGCCTGGAGAGGGGCACAGTGGCTGTGGGCAAGTCAGGGGCACCCACACTGGACACAGGTGCAGGCGGGGTCTTCCCTGCAGAGACACCTCCAAATGCAAGAGTCTGAGTGCACCACACACAGGAAGAGCAGAAGCACAGTCAACAGGAGGTGGGCTCCGGGCGGGCTCGGGCCAGAGGAGAGAGTGAGAGCCCACCTCCACCACCTGCCCGGTCAATGCCACAACAGGCCATTTTCCACGAATGCTTCCAGGTAAAGCTGTGGGGCTTTCAAGGACCTGCCTGTGGGGACTGCTGGGATGGAAGGTAGACCTGGCCCAGGAGGACCTGCCTGTGGGGACTGCTGGGATGGAAGGTGGACCTGGCCCAGGAGGACCTGCCTGTGGGGGCTGCTGGGATGGAAGGTGGACCTGGCCCAGGAGGACCTGCCTGTGGGGGCTGCTGGGATGGAAGGTGGTCCTGGCCCAGGAGGACCTGCCTGTGGGGGCTGCTGGGATGGAAGGTAGACCTGGCCCAGGAGGACCTGCCTGTGGGGCTGCTGGGATGGAAGGTGGACCTGGCCCAGGAGGACCTGCCTGTGGGGGCTGCTGGGATGGAAGGTGGTCCTGGCCCAGGAGGACCTGCCTGTGGGGGCTGCTGGGATGGAAGGTAGACCTGGCCCAGGAGGACCTGCCTGTGGGGGCTGCTGGGATGGAAGGTGGACCTGGCTCAGGAGGACCTGCCTGTGGGGGCTGCTGGGATGGAAGGTAGACCTGGCCCAGGAGGACCTGCCTGTGGGGGCTGCCTGGCCCAGGAGGACCTGCCTGTGGGGCTGCTGGGATGGAAGGTGGTCCTGGCCCAGGAGGACCTGCCTGTGGGGGCTGCTGGGATGGAAGGTGGTCCTGGCCCAGGAGGACCTGCCTGTGGGGGCTGCTGGGATGGAAGGTAGACCTGGCCCAGGAGGACCTGCCTGTGGGGACTGCTGGGATGGAAGGTGGTCCTGGCCCAGGAGGACCTGCCTGTGGGGACTGCTGGGATGGAAGGTGGTCCTGGCCCAGGAGGACCTGCCTGTGGGGGCTGCTGGGATGGAAGGTGGTCCTGGCCCAGGAGGACCTGCCTGTGGGGGCTGCTGGGATGGAAGGTGGACCTGGCCCAGGAGGACCTGCCTGTGGCCCAGGAGGGGCTGCTGGGATGGAAGGTGGACCTGGCCCAGGCTGCTGGGATGGAAGGTGGACCTGGCCCAGGAGGACCTGCCTGTGGGGGCTGCTGGGATGGAAGGTGGTCCTGGCCCAGGAGGACCTGCCTGTGGGGCTGCTGGATGGAAGGTGGACCTGGCCCAGGAGGACCTGCCTGTGGGGCTGCTGGGATGGAAGGTGGACCTGGCCCAGGAGGACCTGCCTGTGGGGGCTGCTGGGATGGAAGGTGGACCTGGCCCAGGAGGACCTGCCTGTGGGGGCTGCTGGGATGGAAGGTGGACCTGGCCCAGGAGGACCTGCCTGTGGGGCTGCTGGGATGGAAGGTGGTCCTGGCCCAGGAGGACCTGCCTGTGGGGGCTGCTGGGATGGAAGGTGGTCCTGGCCCAGGAGGACCTGCCTGTGGGGGCTGCTGGGATGGAAGGTGGTCCTGGCCCAGGAGGACCTGCCTGTGGGGGCTGCTGGGATGGAAGGTGGTCCTGGCCCAGGAGGACCTGCCTGTGGGGCTGCTGGGATGGAAGGTGGACCTGGCCCAGGAGGACCTGCCTGTGGGGGCTGCTGGGATGGAAGGTGGACCTGGCCCAGGAGGACCTGCCTGTGGGGACTGCTGGGATGGAAGGTGGTCCTGGCCCAGGAGGACCTGCCTGTGGGGCTGCTGGGATGGAAGGTGGTCCTGGCCCAGGAGGACCTGCCTGTGGGGCTGCTGGGATGGAAGGTGGACCTGGCCCAGGAGGACCTGCCTGTGGGGACTGCTGGGATGGAAGGTGGACCTGGCCCAGGAGGACCTGCCTGTGGGGGCTGCTGGGATGGAACCTGGCCCAGGAGGACCTGCCTGGGATGGAACCTGGCCCAGGAGGACCTGCCTGTGGGGCTGCATGGGGATGGAAGGTGGTCCTGGCCCAGGAGGACCTGCCTGTGCTGGGATGGAAGGTGGACCTGGCCCAGGAGGACCTGCCTGTGGGGCTGCTGGGATGGAAGGTGGACCTGGCCCAGGAGGACCTGCCTGTGGGACTGCTGGGATGGAAGGTGGAACCTGGCCCAGGAGGACCTGCCTGTGGGGCTGGGGATGGAAGGTGGACCTGGCCCAGGAGGACCTGCCTGTGGGGCTGCTGGGATGGAAGGTGGTCCTGGCTCAGGAGGACCTGCCTGTGGGGGCTGCTGGGATGGAAGGTGGTCCTGGCCCAGGAGGACCTGCCTGTGGGTCTGCTGGGATGGAAGGTGGTCCTGGCCCAGGAGGACCTGCCTGTGGGGCTGCTGGGATGGAAGGTGGACCTGGCCCAGGAGGACCTGCCTGTGGGACTGCTGGGATGGAAGGTGGACCTGGCCCAGGAGGACCTGCCTGTGGGACTGCTGGGATGGAAGGTGGACCTGGCCCAGGAGGACCTGCCTGCGGGGGCTGCTGGGATGGAAGGTGGTCCTGGCCCAGGAGGACCTGCCTGTGGGGCTGCTGGGATGGAAGGTGGTCCTGGCCCAGGAGGACCTGCCTGTGGGACTGCTGGGATGGAAGGTGGACCTGGCCCAGGAGGACCTGCCTGTGGGGGCTGCTGGGATGGAAGGTGGTCCTGGCCCAGGAGGACCTGCCTGTGGGGCTGCTGGGATGGAAGGTGGTCCTGGCCCAGGAGGACCTGCCTGTGGGGCTGGGAGATGGAAGGTGGTCCTGGCCCAGGAGGACCTGCCTGCAGGGGGTGCTGGGATGGAAGGTGGACCTGGCCCAGGAGGACCTGCCTGTGGGGGCTGCTGGGATGGAAGGTGGTCCTGGCCCAGGAGGACCTGCCTGTGGGTCTGCTGGGATGGAAGGTGGTCCTGGCCCAGGAGGACCTGCCTGTGGGACTGCTGGGATGGAAGGTGGACCTGGCCCAGGAGGACCTGCCTGTGGGGCTGCTGGGATGGAAGGTGGTCCTGGCCCAGGAGGACCTGCCTGTGGGACTGCTGGGATGGAAGGTGGACCTGGCCCAGGAGGACCTGCCTGTGGGGGCTGCTGGGATGGAAGGTGGACCTGGCCCAGGAGGACCTGCCTGTGGGGCTGCTGGGATGGAAGGTGGACCTGGCCCAGGAGGACCTGCCTGTGGGGCTGCTGGGATGGAAGGTGGTCCTGGCCCAGGAGGACCTGCCTGTGGGGGCTGCTGGGATGGAAGGTGGTCCTGGCCCAGGAGGACATGCCTGTGGGGCTGCTGGGACAGAAGGGTGGGCATGCACATGGTAAGCTCAGCTCAGGATCCCAACACAATGCCAGTGCTCAACAGACCTTGGCTGCTGCCACCTCCCGCGGTGGCACAGGTGGCGTGTGGACATACACATGTGCTAACACAGACACTGTCACTGTGCAGACCTCTCAAACCCCAGTCTTCATCCAGTGGGGACTTTCATTTATACAGATACTGAGCAGAACTGGCCACCAAATCACAGAGGTCAGGATGAAGAAACAAAGGGCATTTACGACTTTCCTGGTTTTGTTTGGTTTTTATTATTTTGGATAAATCAGGGGAGGTCTTTATTTGAACACATCAGTCAGGCTCCTGTGAACTGTCCCAAGCAGCCGAGAGGCTAGCCTCCCCCAGTGCTGCCTCCAGGGCCTCCCACGGTGGATGACCACCTGCCTTCTCACGGAGGTGTGCTGTGGGAGTGACAGTGGGACAGTGGATGGTGTCAGTGGATGTCCCCAGAGACAGAGCCGAGTGGACTGGGCACCTCTGGTCAGGATAGGGGCACGGATGACCCAGGGAGTCAGGACAAAGCAGCAGTGGCCAGCAGGCAGAGACACCTGAAGACCACGGGCTCGGAGCAAGAACCAGGCAGCAAAAGTTGAGGCGAGTCTGGGACCTGCGGTCCCTGCCCTGTGTGGATGCGCCCAGTGATCTACCCACCACGAGCAGAGAGGAGCCCGGGGACTTGGATGAATTCACCACTATGAGCTTTGTTTCTTCGTTTCCTGTTCGTTAAGCCACAAGTGAACTTGCAAAGGAGTGTTTGCTTTTTAAGCAAGTTATTTCTTCACATGTGATTTTAAACCCAGCAAAATTAATTTCTCAGCTTGAGTTTTTCTTTGAACTTGGTGAAGCTTCCGTCTATCCACCTGCGGGTGGACAGGTCCGATTCTAAACGCATTTGGGCACTGACCCACTGACTCAGTGCACGCGCGCAGGGCCCCGCACGCACAGGCCCAGAAGCCCCAGGGCTCCCAGCACTGACTGAAAGCCAGCAAGCCGGGGAAGGGCGCCAGAGAGAAAATTAGAGTCCTGGCCGCGAGTAAAGCTACTTCTACTTGTTTTAGAAGACAAGTTGTTGAGTGTCACTCTCACAATCAGGCTCGTCTCAAGAGCAGGCAGTCAGGAGCTCGTGGTGCTCAGCAATCACAGCTCGTAGGAAGGAAAGTGAGGTCGAAATGGAATCAAAGGACAAGGGACACCCTGAGACCAAAGGAGCAGAGGGAAAGAAAACGAGACCCACAAAAGCACTACGAAGGGGCAGAAAATGCTCAAAGATTTTTAATTGCTAAAATAGTTCAGGTTAATGACATTAAGTAAATTTTATAGACTAAGCAAATTCAATTGTCATGCATCTCATGAGACGCCAACTTAATCCAACAAAAAAAAAATGCACTTTCTATCTAGCATCCGTTTAATGTTGTAAGTGTCTCTCTGGCTAAAAATATTACTACTGATGATGATTAATAGATACTATTTTAGGGTAAAGTTCAGGCGACATTATTCAGTATAATTATTTTAATTAAATCCATTAGCATATCTTTATATAAGATGAGGAGAGCTATCAGTGATACAAAATAAGTTTTTCTTGAATAATGTATGAAGCAATTATTAATTTACATATTTCTCGAGAAAACGCATATTAAAAGGATTCCATTTGGAGGTTTTGAAAGAAAAATACATATTGTCCACAAATTCTCCTTTCAGACTTACGCGCTCTGCCTTTGGAAGATTTGGGACAGAGCCAAACAGCCTCACAAGGACCAGTCATCTGAACAGAGAAACAGGTAGCCAGCCCACTCCAGCCGGTGGGGGCCCAGAGCCCAGCAGAGCAGGGCTCTTGATGAGACAGGGTGGACGCCGGACAGGCAGCCTGACACTGCTATAGGAGGAGCGCCGGGCCCTGGGGAGACTCAAGGATGTGCTACTGTGGTTAAGTGCTGGGAATCCGGCGCCAAAGGAAGAATGAGGCCAGCCACCTCGTACGCTATCAAATAGAGACTACCCACGCCTCGTGTACCTTAAATCCCAAAATACCTCCTCTCCTGGTCATGAACAGCCCTGAAGCAGATGCTGGTCTCTGAAACAGCACTGCTCATCCTTCCCTCCAGCACTGAGGTCCACTCAACCCCAATGCCAACTGAGCGCCAGGGGTACTGTTCCCCGAAGGATCTCCATGTTGACCCACCACAAAGCCTAAATAAAAACATTCATAAGGGAAACACAAACTTACCAAGATTTGAACCCAGCTCAAGCTCCTGCCCTTGCAAGTCCTTGGTTATGCCACCTTGGAGAAGACCAGCACAGGGGAGGGCTCTCCAGGGTTTCACATGATGGTGGGGGGCTTCACTATGTAGGACTGTGTTCCCACCTGGGGATCCTGTCCACAAAATGTCTTCACACACACACACGCACACACACACACACACACACACACACACACACACACGCACGCAAGTTTCCTGGCCCATGTGGCTGTGTCACAATGAACTAACTCACAACACGAAAGTCCTCGGCCCTGAATCACCCTTACAAGACCCAGGTCAGCAGGTCTGTGGGACTGGTCCACTCTGGCCACAATGACATTTTCCCTATGTCCAGCCTGGGCTAAGCAAGCCTCCTGTTCTCCCCTCCCCCCACAGTCAGAAACGATGCTTGAACACGCAATTGAAGCCTACACCGGTCCATTCCCTTGTCCCCAGCACTGGACACAGGGGAGACCAGAAGGGACTGCAGCCGAGAATAGAAGTCAGGGTAGGAGCAGAGATGACCCGGGAGTCAGCACAGAGCAGCCGTGGCCCAGCAGAGCAGACACCTGAAGACCACAGGCTCGGAGCAAGAACCAGGCCGAAAGAGCTGAGGCAGGAGAAGGAGAAAGGGGTGGATGAGCCCAGCAGGGCCCACGCAGACACAATCCTCGTCCCTGGAGCCTCTGCGCTCGCCTACGCTCCTACGATGAACCTGCCAGCAATTAAGTCACGCTCGACGGGGAATCGCCCGGTCTGTTAAGAGTAGAGCTGAATTCAGTTCCTGGACTTCTCCTCTCTTGTTTTCTGTTTTCCTTTTGTAACGTTTTACCCGCACAGTTATGTAGATAAAGAGCTCAGGGGAGCCATCCCGTGAAGAGGCTTCCAAAGCCCCCCAGGAGGTGAAAATTGGTTACCTGTCTAGACAGCGTCCAGGACACTGGACAGGACTCACAAATGACTGAGAAGTTCTAAAACAACACTTGAAACTCGGAGGTCGACAGGCGGAGGATGGCCCAGGTGCCCAGCCTCTGAGGGTCTGAACCGCGGTGGAGCAGATTGGGAAACACGACACAGTCCACCCATGTCGGATTCACGGTCTGAACCGTTCAACAAAGTGGGGCTATCGGGAACAGTAGTGGATGGAGGCAGGGACAGAGAAAGAAGGACGCAGGGAGGCCTATAGGCTGCTGGGGCAGGGCGAGCCCAGCCGCCTTCTCCCCCATGCCCACCAGGGAGGACGGCCAGGATGTGCAGACACCAGGCTGACAGAGGTGCTGAGCAGCTGAAGAAGCACCCTTGGGTAGAGGAAACAAAAAGGGACCCCCCACCAGGATGGCCCTGCTGCTTTCCCCCAGCCCCCTGCAGCTCATGCCAAGCCCCTCCTGCAGCAGGTAGAACAACCCCCCAAAACATGCTCATGTCCTGACCCTTGAGCTATGGTTTGAATGCCCCCCACCAAGTTCACATTGAAATTCAAGCACCATTGTGTAGGAGCCTATAATCAAGGAGATAGCTAAAGATTGCGGTTAGCTGAGAGCCATAAAAGATGTTCTAGTTTCCACCTGATGTTAATGCATTATCCAAAAAATCTTTGTATGCCCGTGAACACTCTGTGACGCACCTGTAAGCTTGAGCTGTAAGCACTTGTCCTTGTTAAAGCTATATGTATATAACTGGGTGAGGTTGGTTAGAGTGTGTGGGAAGAAGAAGAAGGTGGTGGTTGGAGTTAGAGCATTTGGAGTGATTGCTGGAGCCGGAGAGAGAAGAAGAATAAAAGACCTTTTTTTTCATTTTCATCCTGCCTCCGAATTTTCCTGCGGCATCCGTTGCTCCAAGCGGCTTCCGCTTCAGGCAGCAACACCATTGTGACAGGATCCCAGGACACATCAAGAAGAGGCGATTAGACAGGAGGGCTGGGGTCCTAGAAAGGCGACTTCTCCCCCTCCTGCTTCCCTGTGTGACGACACACACCGTAAGACACGGGCTCCATGGCAGAGGAGCTGTGAGCCAATAAATTTCTGCTCATCATCAATCACCCAGTCTCAGGTCTTCTGTTATAGCTGCACACAAATGACTAAGACACCAGACACTGTGACTGTGAACCCATTTAGAAACAGAGCCTTTGCAGATAACATTAAGTTAGGCGTTAGATGGGCTCCAAATCCAATGGCAGACATCTTTTCCAGAGAACCGAGAAGAACCCTTGGGTGCAGAGACACAGGAAGAATGGCACGTGAAGACAGGGGCAGAGACTGGAGCCATGAGCTGCAAACCCAGGAGCCAGCAGCCAGGAGCTGGAGGGGCAGCAGAAGATTCTCCAGAGAGAGCATGGTCTTGGACTTCTGGCCTCTGCACCCACGAGACAATAAACCTGTGCTGTTCTAAGCCATCCGCTAGGCCATCCTGGGCAGCTAGCACATCCCCCACTCCAAAAGTGGCCAAAAGAAACCGTAGCACAAGGACTTTCCCAGTGATTACGGCAAAAGACTGGGGGCTGTTTTTATGTTCATTCTGTTACCGACCTAAACCTTTGTGAAATGCAATAAAAATGAATTTCTAGAAAGCAGAAATGCCCCCTGGATGGCACAGGAGTGACAAGACACCGTTTCCCAAAGTTCTTCCTCTCAAAGCCCGTCTTTGTCTCACCGTGCAGAACAATCAAGATCCACACGCTGGGTTTGTGGCCGGACGGGTAGCAGGGGTCAAGTCCAGCTGTCGCATAGGGAGACAGAGACCTGGGGCTGGGGCTTGCCTTGCCGGGCATGACTGCCAGGCGGAGCTCCACTGCCAGGATGCAGTGACTCCATCTGTCACCCCAGCTCCCCCTCCCTGCAACCAGCACCAGGCCGCAGTGCCCATGCCTGGGGTCTAGCCGATCCAGGAGACTTCCTCCTCTGACAGACTCTACAGCGGCTCTGTCCAGAGCACTGGACAGTGGCCACTGGGCACGAGTGTCTACTGAGTACCTGAAATACAGGTGGGTAGCTGGGGAAGAGAATCCTGGCTTCACTTAATGGGAACGGGTCTAGAAGGCACACCCAGCAACAGTCACCTGCTCCTTCCCTCCCTGGCCCACAGGTTGGTTCATCGCCACCAACATCTGTTTCCTCCAAAGGCGGCATCTCGTGAGCATTAATGAGGCACTGCAAGGAGGAGACCTGGAGCAGAGCTGGAGCTCAACCTTTCCCTGAGGACAGAGTCTATGTCTTCTTGGCCACCCTGAGACTCTTCCACGTCTCAGGTTCTACCATTTCTTGGGTTCTAAATAAATACTGATTTTGTCTCCTTGATTAGGAATGGTACATTCTGATGCCTAGAACTCGACAAAGGTGCAAAATTACACAAAGTTGTGATTCCCAAGATCTCAAGGCTGGTTTTTCTGTCCTGTGTCTCGACATTATGTGTTCTCCTTCCAGAGAAGCCCCTTCTGCTCACGAACAAGCACAGCTCTGGCTCCTTGGGTCTCGACTCCCCATGAAGGCCCCACACATTTGAAAACATGAAAGAGCCCAGCATTCAGCCTACAGAGGAATGCAGTGCATTAGTCAACGTCCCATGGCTATAATGAAATACCTGAGATGATTAACTTGAGTTGTAGGATCTAGTAGACTGGGCAGACCTCCTGCTCTGGGCTGCTGGTGGTGGGTGGATAGAAGGGTGGTGAACGGGGTGGGACGCACTACCCACCTCATGGCCAGAAGGTGAAAGAGAGAGAAGAAGAGGGCGGAGTCCCATGAGTCCTCTCAGGAGCTGCCTCCCATGCACTAGGGTCCTCCCACAGTCCCACCTCCTGAGGATCCCACCCCTCAACAGCACCACCCTGGGGTGGTGCCACTAATACATGGGTCTTTGGGGGACATTCCACATCCAAACTGTAGCAGGTACAATTTTTAAGAGAAGAAGGGTCAACTTGCAGCCCAATCTCATCACTGGAAGGAATAACCTAGCAGAGGCTCACATAGACAAGCCAGGGAAGAGAACACCCTCCCTAAATAAAGTCCAGTGGTCACCACATGACCCAGCAGGGCCACGCTCAGGTGTTCACCCCACAGAATTAAAGCAGGTGTTAAAAGGACACCCTGCCTTAGAACATGCCAACAGCTACCTTTGCAGTGGCCAAGTTGGGTGCCATTCGGTCGTCCATCAAGGGATGAGAGGCCTAATACACGTGGCCTCACACATCGGAGAGCTACTCCACCACCCAGAGGAACGAGACCTGGCTGCACTCCACAAGGTTTCACGTCCTGAAGACACACTACGGAACGCAGAAGGCCACACTGCTATGGTGCCACTGATGGGGACTGTGCAGAACAGGCTGGTCCACAGAGGCAGGACCAGAGGCTGTCAGGGGGAGGAAGGAGGGGAGCAGAGATTCGTCTCAGGTCAGTGGAAATATGTGTGCACTATGCAGAGGTGACGTTTGCACACACGGGGGGGGGGGGGGGGGGACCCAATGCCCATGAAGAGCTGACACAAGACAGTCACAGTGGAGAGCTTTGTATGTATTGTAGCAAAACGAGAGACTTAAATGAGCATGTCCTGTTCTAGCTCTCCTCGTGGACTCCGAGCCACGGTCTGTCCCTCAGTCGTGGCCCAGGTGACCACACAATGGTCTCCAGCAGCGACAGGCACGGGGAAACGTCAGGATGCCTCAGCTCCTTTACACAGCTCGAGTTTTGTCATCTTAATGACGCTCTGATGCCGAGGCCCAGTGCCGGCTGCTGTCTCCTGAGCAAACCACCATCAACGCCACAGCTCTAATTACAAGAAGCGACAGGCCCCACCCAGGTGGGAATCCCAGGAAACCACAATGGGAGTGATTTAGCCAGCTTTTGTGCCACTGTGACCAAAAGACCTGACAAGAACAATTGGAGGAAGAAGAGTTTATTTTGGGCTCACGGCTTCAGAGGGCTCAGTCCACAGACAGCTGGCTCCTTGCTCTGGGCCCGAGGGAAGGCAGGGCATCCTCACTGAAGAGCGTGGTGGAGAGCAGCAGCTCAGGACCAGGACCAGGGAGCAGAGAGAACGCTGCTCACCTAGGACAGAATCTACACCCAAAGTTACACCTCCAGTGACCGACCTCCTGCAGCCACGCCCTGCCTGCCCACATTCACCACCCAGTTAATCCCCATTGGGATCAATGCACTGATTAGTTAAGGCGCTCATAACCCAATCATTTCACCTCTGATGTTTCTTGCAGTGTCTCACACCTGAGCTTCTGGGGGATACCTCATATCTAAACCACGACAGAGAGCTATCTCCATGTCCCAAATACCTGTCACCATCCAAATATGCCACCCACCCGACTGTCCCACCCTAAAACTTGCTCACACTTTTCTATAGTTTGACATTCCTCCAATTTGTATCTTAGTAAAAATTTTCCACCAGGGAATATAAAACATGAACATCCAAGTTAATTTTTTTAAATGTACACAAAGGTGTAGGGCAGGGAATTTTTATAAATGTTGCCAAAACAAAGAGAGAAGAGCTCAGTCAATTAAAGACATTCCCAGTGGGCAAGGTCTCTCCTCCTGCACAGGAAAGGCAGGCTAGGGAAGACTGACAGTACCTGTCGGCAGACACCAGCTGATGCTGTCCCTCCTGGGGACCAGAGCCCCAGCACCTGTGTGACTAGGTGCCATCACTGCCATGCCCTGCCTTGTGCCTGGGAAGGCAGAAGCCCACCAGGGTGAGACGGGAGCCCTGGGAGCAGGGCCAGCATGCTGCCCTCCCCACCCCCACCCGCAGGAAGGTTCTCTCCTGATGTCCTGACCTGTCTGACGCCCCAGGGAGAAGGAAGGGCAGAGTGATGGGGAGGTGGCCACTGTGGCAGGAAGAACTGAGAAACAGCAGGACGCCCAGTGGGTGCACAGAGAGGTGAAGAGAAAGGGGGCGGGGCCAGCCAGGGAGGATGGACAGTGCCCTCCTGGACAGAGGGGCCAGAGGCCCTGAGGTGGGAGAGGCTCAGTGCAGGAGCACAGGCGCCGCTTGGCCCAGCAGCTGATGAGACATCAGCAGAGGCTCAGGCAGAGCCCGAGGAGCCCGGGCAGTGGGGGCAGCCCAAGCGCAAGGGGAGGGGAGGGGAGGGAGTCGCATGGCGACTGAAGCTCGGGCGGCCCACCAAGTCCTGCTTGTATGGTCTGGAGGGGTCCACGCTGGGGCCACCAGGGTCTGGGGGCTCACATGAGACACACTTACTGTCCCACAGCTCCGCGAGCCCATGGCTGAGATCAGTGTGCCTGAGGCTGGTTTCTTCTGAGCCTGGCCTGGGCCTGGGGTCTACCCTCTACCCCACGCAGAGTCCTCAATCTCCTCTCCATAAGAGGCCACAGTCGGGTTGGACTAGGCCCTCCCGATGACCTCACGTTATCCTAGTCACCCTGCGTCCAAAGGCAGTCACATTCTGAGGCACCAGGCATCAGACCTTCAACAAAATGGATTTGGGGGGACACGATTCAGCACGTATGTGGGGGTTCTCTCAAGACACCCTGCTTACTGATAAGAGGTCTGCCGCTTCCCTGAAGGGCAATACTGTGGTGATAAACTGCTGCAATGTGAGGCAGCAGGAAGGGGCCCTTGAAGCACAGTCAGCCCCCAGTGAGCAGAGTGCAGAAGCCACCAGCGAATGTGTTCCCTTCAAAAGCACCATCGCCAAATGTCCCCGTCACCCACCACACAGCTCCCGAGCTCCCACAGCACCCCATAGACACCCATTCCAACTCAGGTGCCTCTGAACCAGCACCAGGACTACAGCACGTGTACAAAAATAAATAAATAATAAAAGTTTTGACCTCCAAAGGAGGTGTAGCCACAGGCGCTGCTGTAATCCCAGGATTCTGTCTCTTTTAGGAAGATGCCTCCAAAGAGGAACACAATTAAATGTGAGAATCACAGAAAAGTCAACATAAAGGAATTTAACTGGACTTCTCCCAGAACCTGGCTTCAAGTTCATTTTTCTGGGTAACACTAGAAAAGGAGAAAAGCATATCTCATGTTCCCACATACAATACAAACAAACTGTAAGTTATCTGGAAAGTATCATAATCATTGTTATTTTCAGGTGTAATAGCAGAAGGGATAGATTAATTTCAATCCTAACAAGAGTTCATACAAAGACAAAGCCAGGAAAAACTAGAAACAATTCCTGGGGTTCCTATGTTGCATGGAACCGCTCGTCAGTTTAATAGTGTTTAATATTTCTGAGGGGTCATTTACCCTGTTTAAAATCAGGAGGGGTAAATGGTGTTTTGCTCTAGAAGAACATGCCGGCTTCCAAAATTGACTGAAGAAAAGGAGAGACATCTTGGAAGGGATGGTAAACAGTACAAGACGGAGTGAAAAGGACAAAAGCCATGACACCCCATTTATGAAAGCGCTGGCGTTTGATGATTTCACAAGGAGTCCGAACACAGGTAATGAAAACCATGAGGCATGTGGTGGCGGCTAACGGGTTATTAACTCAAATAAAATTTGGAGTGAATTTTACGATTGCACTTACAATTGCCAACATCAGAAAAGAAACCCTGGTAGCTTTCACTTTGCATTTGTAAAGGCTGATTTAGAGAAACTTTGAAATTAAATACAAAAGCAATAGCAAGAAAATAATTACAGTTATTGGAAATTGAAATGACATGACCATCAGAGAAAATTAAATAAATCAGCTCCGGATCTTGCAAGGTCTCGAATTTGATAAACACAATAGCAAATAAAAATAAACCCAGGGAGGAGAAAGCTCAGCATAAGATTCTGCATTTATTTCCAAGATTAGCATTTGTAACCAAAGCATCGTTGATCTATTTAATAACTAAAACCAAAATTATTTTGGTTCAACTTTATGTAGATGGCCCTAAATGATGCAGTTCTCCTTCCATCAGAGGAAGCTGGCAGAGGCTTGGCTACAATCCAACACTGCACAGCCCTGAGCAGGAGCGGGTGCTGCAGGGAACGGGCACTAACTCCCCGCCCCAGCCCCAGCCCCAGCCAACCCTCGGCTGGTTTCTGACTGAGTGAGCATCCAGGATGGCTCAGAGAACCCCTGAACCACAGTCAACCTTGAAAGTTCCAAAGACCGACCTCGACACAACATTCCACCCAGGGTGGGTCTGCGGAGCAGCCCTGCTCCCCTCCCCTGCCCCCACGGGCACCATGGTCAGGGTCTGGATTTCTCTGACTCGATCAATTCAGGTTCAACGTGATAACACAAGGATGGTCCAGCCTGATGCTCTAACCATGGGAGAACCCAGCACCCACCTGAGAAGGGGATGTCGCTGTACCAGCCCGTCTCCCCTGTCCCCTTACTAGGGCAAGCACAGTTTGGACCTAGTGCACACAGATGCTCAGCAAGACACTTGGCAAACGTGGTGCTCTTAGGCCGAGCTGCAGAGTGGTCTTCCTTCCCCCAGGCCTGACCTTGTTCTTCACCTTCTAAGGCCCCTGGCAGCTGACATCTCACATCCACATCCACCCACTCAGCTCCTGGAAATGCTTTTCGTCCCCCTGAGTGAGGTGACCCTGGAAGTAATGAGAATTTGACGTTTTGGCAATCTCTAATATATATACTTGTATGGATGTAGACAAGAGCCAAGTGTCTACTTATAATAATCATTAATTTGCATTTCCATCTAGCTAAGACTCATAGTACAAGGATATTAACTTAGAAGTACTTTTCATACATTCTCCCATCTCATGAAGCTGTTTTATATTAAAGTGTCATGTGTGCCCTTGAAATCAGCATCTTCATCAGCACCAATACCCACTGGTCATCCTCTTACCCCAACCTACAAAGCTTAAGCTATGGCACTTTTTATGGGCAGAAGCAGTCTGAGGTCACACACCCCAGACACCTATGTGCAACCAGGAAGCTACTTCCAAAACCACAAGTACCCACTTACATAATATTAGCAGTGGATGGTTGTTGTTGTTTTTTTTTTTTTTTTTTTTAATAATTTATCTGTTAGGTACATTTTCATGATCTCTACAACGAAGCCAATTATTCTATTTTTAAAGTGACCTTTAAAAGGCTTATTTAAAATGACATCCAACAATTGTGTTCATGCCGGCAGGGAAATGCCAAATATATGCTAAATCTCCTTGCTTCTTTTTTATTCATTCTGCTGGTTGACTTCTGAAGTCATGCCCAACCAACATGGAGGTTCGAGGCAAATACGCTGGAGTATTTTTGTTTGTTTGCTTGGTATTTCTCAAGTAATGAGAAAAATGTTATGCGGATGCAAAGAGAAGGCGGCTGAACTTTTGAGGAGTTGTCTGGGGAGATGTGGAAGTCCACACCAGTGAGGACCCAGTTGGGGACTCGTCCAGATCTGGCTGGTGGGACCTGCTTCCTCCAACTCTAGCACCAGCCAGGCCTAAGCTGGGCAGGGCCTGTGGCCTCTCACCTGGTCCCTTCTGCACCTCTTCACTAGGTGCCCACTCCCCCTGTCACCAGACGCCAATACCTTTCTGCCTCCAGCACTCTTCCCATAGCATCTGGCCTAGAAGTGAAGCTGGGGAATACTGTGGGATGAATGTATGAACAAGATCGCCAACAGGCTTTCTGAAGCATTTCAAAGGCTCAGCATCCAGAGGTGAGGTTTAGGCCGCTGGGCAGAAGCAGTCTGAGGTCCCACACCCCAGACACCTGTGTGCAACCGGGACCAACCTCCACCACTCTCGGTGGGGGCTGGTTGGGGTGAACTAAGAAAAGTCATTTCATAGCAGACCAAAGCTTTTAACCTTTAGATCTGCTCCCTATTAAGAGGTCAGGTCTCTCAGACTTTGGGTGAGGAGGTCTTTCTTGAACATGGGGACAGTAACAGTAATCAGAGCGGACACCTGTTGTTTTATTTTGATGGATAGCACAGCTCCTGTTGTCTTTCAGCCCTGACTAGAACATACAGTCGGCTCCCTTCAGTGCCACCACCTGCCCGCTGACAGAACCCCTGGCTCCAGCGCTGCCTGACACATGCGGGGGCTAAAATCTACAGGCGAACACGATTGTTATGGTTGATGGCAATTTGTTTTTTAATATTTTTTGTCTCATGACAGCCTACTAGCAGTGTGCAAAAAGATCCAGGAAGTCTACAACAGAGAGAGCACGAGGCAAGGAGGAGCCGTGACCCCACAGACCTCCCCACCCTGCCAGCCCAGGGCTTCCCCTCAGCAGCCCAGGGTGGCAGGAAGGGGAGGAACGCAGCTGCAGACACTGGACTTCAAGGCAACAAACAGGCCTGGAGGGGAGGCCGAGGGACTCTCTTCACCCCAACCCAGGCTGAAGTGGCCTCGGTGGAGTGACCCCCTCCTGGGCCCCAGCCTCCAGGAGGCCACTCCTCAGGGCGACTGTGTTCCAGAAGATGGTACCCACCCACCCAACCGGCCCTGTCCTCACCTGTCCTACACTTCTGTGTGACCCTCTGGGATGGGGGCAGGGCAGCCAGGGGGCATCATGAGGGGAAGACGTCCTTTCAAAGGACACAGGGTGGGGCCGGGTCCTACCTCTGAACTCCCTATTCCTCACAGAAACTTATTAGGAAGACACGGCCCACTAGACTGTACTAAAACACAAACTTGCAATTCATTTGTCTTGCGAACACCTGACCCAGGAATCTGCCCGTGGTCTCTCCTCTCCCCGCAGGAAGGCATCCTGCCTGTGGAAGGGACGCTGCCCCCTCACAGGGGCTTTACAGCCTCACTGTTGTCCTATTTGGGCTACAAAGAAAAGCATCCAGACCCCTCAAGGACAGCCCTACCCAGGCACTGCCCAGAGTCCACCCAGGGCCAGGGCCTTCTACCATACCACAGAGGGAACCAACGGGCTGGCTGGTGACCAAGGGTCTTCAAAACAGATGTCCTTACTTAACTAAAACAAGGTCAGGGATAACTCAAGGTGGCACCTAGAAGCCAGTGAACCAGCCCCGTGGAGAATAACCCATATTTAGCTAGAAACGGCTTATGTCACCTTACTTGTGGCAACGTCCAGCAGTCACTTGCCAACAAAGGATTTGTTCACTCTAAGTCCTGAGATACCCACAATCGTGGACAGGAGATTACTGGGTGAAGGATTTAAGGATAAAGGAAGTAAAATAAAAAATAGCATCTTTAATCACCAAATTACAGAACAATATTAACTAATGGGATTTAAAAGGATTGGGGCCCTTAACAATACTAATTTTTTAGGTGTCGTAGAGCAAAAAGATGGGAAATTATAAATACTTCAAACATGAAAACCTGTCACAGTATTTATGACAGGAGTCAGCAGCCCTGAGGCCAGATACACCTGGCAGTGCAGGCCTGGTACCCACGCGCAGCCCAGCCCCGGGTAAGCGGATTCCTCTCCTGTGCCACATCCTACTCCAGGGACAGAAAGAGAACTCTGCTCCAAAGCTCTAGACAGCTTCTTAAAGGTTTTAAGTTACTTTTAATGGATTTTTCTTTTTCTTCTCTGTATCACAGGAATTTGTTGGGAAGATTAAGAAACCACCTTAGGAAAAACAGAAAACAGAGCTCACTAATCATCTTCCACTTAGCCCTTTATATGAGTAAATAGGGAAATCATTTATAATCACATCCATTATAAAGAATTCAAATTATTCCACTCTGTCTTATTATCTATCAACAGGAAGCATGCTTCCTCTCTACGAAGTTCAGCAGTGAGTTCTCCTAAGATTAACTCCAATTTTCATAGGAGGGCTTCTCCAGTGAAAGCAGGCAGCTCAGAGCAGGCAGGAGAGGTAAGAGCCCAGGCGGTGGGAAACCCCCAAGGCACGTGGAGGGGCTCCCTGCCCTTCTAACAGCCATACTCTGACTTCCAGCTGGGAGAGGGCAGGGTGCGGGCATTCCAGGGGGTGGACCTGCTACAAGAGACACAGAGGCAAGCACCCAGCACCACCAGGGGATGAGCGTTTGGGCACATGGGGTGACAAGGAGGACAGGGCCCCAGGGGACTGGGGGCCCTGAGGGCAAATGCAGCTGGGAGGAAGCCAAGGGCGGGTCTGGTTCCTGCTGCCAGGTCAGTCTGTTGCTTTCCATTCTCCCACAGGCCGCCTCAACTTGTCCTCTCTGTGGAACCAGACCTGGACAGACACCAAGTCCCAGGGCAAGGACAAAGAAGGAAAGGCACCTTTCTGCCTCCTGGGAGAGGAGCGGTTCCTGCTGGAGGCCCTCCACCAGGCGACAATGAACCACCACCAGCCACCGGAGAGGGAGGAGGAAGAACCCTGCCACTTGGGCCAGGTCACAGAGCGATCCCAGGGAAAAGGAATGCAGGGCTCCTGTCCCCCTCCTTGAGGCCACTGCATTTCTGTGGGGTGACACATGAATAAGTGTGGGGGCTTCGGGGGGCTCCCAGAGTGTGGAGACATGGGCCCTCCACTGCTGCGCTGCAGAGAGGGCGCAAGCGGGCGCACAGCTTCTCAACACTTCAAACGCTGCTCCTGCAGCAGCTGCAGCCTAAGACGTAAATCATGCCTCGGCGAAGGTGATTTTAAAAGAACTCACAGAAACCACATTTCAGGTTGTCCTTGGCGGGGAAGGACTGAAGAGACTGCTGAATTCTGAGCAAGGACACAGGTGTACCCCCTCCTAGGATGAGCAGGAAGCCCAGGGCTCCTGAGGCTGCTGCTGCATGGGGGGTGACAGCCATAGCTACTTCTGGGACGGGGGACGCAAGTGAACACAGCATCAAAGGCAGGACAGAAGCAGGTGGGTGTTATGTAGGGAGGGGACCCACGGACGCACCACTTTCTCAGACCTGAGGACCACCAACGCATTAAACCGGAGAGGCAGAAAGTCTCATGCAGGCAAAAGAGCCCCCCACACAGGGACCCCGAATCAATCAGCAAGAACTGTCCCATGTACAGAGAGCAAAGCCACCAGCAGCCACCACCTCCCCCAGGAAGAACGCCTGCTGAGAGTCCCTCGCCTAGTACAATCAGCCCACCCCCCATAAAGAGAAATATGGGTTTTAATGGATGGGTTTTAAATCCTCCAAAAATAGTATTTATTTTGCCAAAATACGGCACCAGGGGTTCAGGAACATTTCAAATGGAGACGACATATTGAATTCACAGAGAGAGTGAAACCTCATTGAACTACCTTGAGGGGTCACCAGGGGTGGAGAGCAAGGTCACGGGAGGCTGGAGGAAGTTAGAAAAATAATCTGAGCTAACAACCTGACACAGGAGGGCAGAGGGCAGAGGGCAGAGGGCAGAGGGCAGACCTGCTACCTGGACTCCGCCCCTCACAAATAGAAGACCAGAGGTGTCGTCTAAGAATGTCAGATTATGGAACAGGAAAGGCCAGCAGAGGCCTGTGACAGCTAACACTGACAGAGTTTCATGTGCACACTCAGGGCTCTGTCCTGCTCACAGACCCAGTTCGCTCTGAGTGCTGACACGAGCGGACAGTGCCAGCAAAGCCCTCAGCGGCCATCGCTCTGCAGCCCCAACAGCTCTGGTGTGACATTTCCACGTCCAAGAAGAGGCAGCGGCAGTGAGGAGTCAGAATGCTGGATGTGAAATAGCAACGAGGTCGCCACAGCAAGGATCAATGGAACCTTGGAGTCTGCGTGAGGAATGGCATTAGCGAAAAGCAGGAACGATGAATTCCCCAAAGAAGAAGTGCTATCACTTTCAAATTTCCAAAGGAAAATAACAACCCAGCTTAGCATGACACTGGCAAGATCCCAGGCTCTCTGAGCTGGAAGGGGACTCGGAGTTCATCGGTTTCCGACAGCTTGGTAGGCAGCTGGTGGAAGAAGAATGGAGAAGGAGGCACGCCGACACTCTCATGCTCTCGGGCGCGAGGGCCCCCCAGTCTCTTCATCCTTGTGCAGTGTGCACCAGTGTGGGGAAGCCTCCTGTTCCTCAATGGAAAAGGTGAATGGCAACCCAGCCCCGACATTGATCACCCCAAATTATGAATAAGCGAGGTGTGAATGAAATTCTGCTCCACTGAACTTAACACAGCGTCAAAAAAATAAATGAGCAGGGGAAAGATTTTAAATATCACAAAACCAGGGTGCTAATTCTGGCAGCTGTGATTAGTTTAGAATACAGAGCCAGCGCACTTCCAAAGACCGACTCCTGCACTGCAGAAATATCTGTCTCTGTGCACACCAAAGGACACTGCCGTCCAGGGCAGGCTGAGGTGGCATCAGGTCCTTTTCAGACCATGCAAGGCTTCCTTTGGTGGTCACTGTCTATTTCAGAAGTGACCGTTTTGTTGCCAGCGAGGATCACGGGAACGTAAAGCAGAGGGACCCTCGGAACAGGGTTCCGGTCCTTTGCCTCGTTTTACAGATGGAAACAAGAAAATTAAATACAAAATTTCTCTACAAAGAAACCAGAGCTGCTGGGCTGATGGGACCCAGAGGCTGGGATCCAGGAGAGGACGGAGGAAATCCACCTGCAGCACGGGTGCGCTCAGCCACGGCAGTGTCAGGTGGACCTGCTGGCCTGGGGGGCTGGGCTCCAGAGGACAGGCGTCTCCCAGAGCTGATGGAGCTGTACACTTTGGATCTATAAATCATACCTCAATTCAAAATCCAGCTCTTTCGATAAAGGAACTATTAAACAAATAAGTTGGGGATTGATTACTCCTAGTCAAAAACAGAGGCTGCAGGTTGGGGGTTCGAACCACACTGGCATGTGGCCAGCAACGGGCTGCATCTAAACACAGAACCAGGTGCACCTAGAGCACAGGATGAGGAGGTCCTCGTGCCCGCGGCACACGCGGAGCCACAGGGATCCGCTGCAGCCCAGCCACGTCAGAGAAAGACCTCAGGAAGCCCCACTGTGCACAGGGCCGGCCACAGGGCCAGATGAGGACTCCAAATCCTCACATTCCCAGTAACAGCTTCCCCACTTTCTCGACGGTGCCCTGAAGCAGAAGGGCCTTGCCCAGCGTCCCCTCTCCAGCGCTCTTTCCATCCTGCCAAGAAGAGACATGGCAGCACAGAAGGCCTGTGGGTACCAAGAGCAAAAGCCTCCAGGGCCAGGCCCAGGAGCTGGTGTTTCCAGAGTAAAGGACAGCTGTGAACCCCAGGGCTGCGGGCAGGTGACCTCCGTGGCAGAGATGGCTCTGTGTTGTCGCCTGAAGCGATGGCTGTTTGGAGCAACGAAGCCGCGGGAAGAAGTTCAGAGGCGAACTGGAAACAAACAGCTTTTTATTCTGATAACTTTTCTCTCTGGCTCTAACAACGACTAACACGCACCACACACACCACCAAAAATGGCGCAGACCCCATCAGCAATCTCGGCTCAAGTCACTCGAGATCCTGGGCCAAGTCCCGCGAGATCCCGGGCCAAGTCCTGTGAGAATACGGAAGGCGGCAATGCCCAAATCTCCATGGCCCATAGTCAACCACAATTTAAGCCATCTCCCAAACAGGGCTCCTACAGCTCTGCACACAGCACATCCCGTAGCCAAGGAGACCGACGCACGTGGGAGACGACCGTGCTTTCCCATAAACACATTCCGCGTATGAAGATGTCAGTGGGTCTCATCTGCCCCCCAGCTGGTGGAGGCCGAGAGAAGGGCAGGAACCCCCCAGGCAGCGTCCTGGGGCAGAACATCACCAGCCCTGGGGGGTCAAGATGGCCAGGCATACCAACGATGGGCTCCTAATAAAAGCCACTGAACTCTGAGAGGGGGCGGGCAAGGTTCTAGGAAAGCTCTTTTTCAATTAAAAACATATTTTATTTAAAAATATAAATGAAAAAAGTTATCCCAGGACAAAAATAAAAGAACTAATAAAGAATTCCATCAGATAAAATTTTAAAGAACTCATGTAATTTTCATACTGACACCCTCCCCCCAGTTCTCCTCCTGTGGCTTCCCTGGGAGATCTTAACCTTTTCTGAAAATGTAATTAAAAATAAACCTATATGTCAATTCTTAGCGTGTTAGCTGGGAGTCTCAGACACTGCCATCTGACTATCAGAGCACACCCACACTCCTCTTCCCAGACTCAGCCCCAGGGGTGCGGCAGGGCTGCCCCCCATCCCCAGACCCTACTCTCAACTGGGCTCTTGGCTCCAGTCCCTGGGTTCCCATAGTCCCAAACACCAATCCATTCCTGCCACCCCTGTCCTCTCCTGTCCCTGGAACGCACCCTCCAATTTGCATGTGCCCTCAAAGCCCAGAGCCAGTCCTACCGGCTCTCTGGGGTTTCAGACCACTTGCCACTTTCTTTGGATACCTGTCTTGCCTGCAGTCTCTCATCTAAACATCCAATGAACCAATGCTGGACCACTTTACCTGCTACCTGTCCTGGGGGTCAACACCTGGTTTCCTCTCCTGCAGACGGCAAGCTACTATTATTCATGGCCTCTGGCCAGTACAAGTCCATGGTTGGCCACAGAGGAGCACTCAATGTACTCTGAAGTCAAATAACCCAATGCACATTATCTTTGACAACATACTTTATATACATTTCAAATGCTCATACTTACAACAACATCCAGGAAGGGGTCAATCAATATATGAAGCAGACGGGAAGAAACTTTCTCAGTAAGAACTTGATAAACACGGAGTAAACTGATTGTGCAGACCCTTAAGTTAGCACAACTTTTTCTTTCAAAAATCATGCTCATGGCCTGTCCTGTGGGCATATATCGGTTACCTCCTGGTACCCGCCTGCCTCAGTCTGTGGAGGCTGCAGACCGCGGCAGAACTCCTGGTGGGAATGCACAGAAGCAAGTAGTGGAGGAACTGCACAAGTCCTGTGTCCAAAGAGGAGCATGCGGGGAGATGGACTATGGAACCACCACCAGGAAGGAAGGCAGGAAGGACAGACCATGGGGCAAGGTGAGAAAGCCCACTCATCAGCACAGGGAAAGATGAGGCACAGGCCCAGACTTGCCGAGGAGGCCCTGGTGCAGAGGGAGATGCCCAATAGGAAGGCCCACCCAAAATAGAAAGGGGGTGGGGGATGGAAGGACCTGAAGAGGTTCAGTGAAGTGGACAAGCTGGGAAGCCCAAGATGCAGCTAGCACACCCTGCAGGGACCCCTCCCCACGCCCTCAGCAGAGCCTTGGCCTTAGACTTAGAGGTCTGAGGTCACCCCAAGGTCTACACCGTGACGCCTGCATTCTGGCTTAGCCGTTCTAATGCATCTTTGCTGGTCACCGTGGCTGTGCTCAGTGTCACCGGCTGTCAGCCTGTTCTCGCTCAACACTGATTCAACCCCACCTTGGACTCTCTCTGTGGCAATCAGAAGGTGCAGCCCATTCACGTGGCAAGATGCCCCCACCCCCACGCAGACAACAGCAGAGAACAGACACTGGCCACATGTTTACATGAACCCACTTAAAAACACACATGTTCATAAATGACCCTAACCAAAGAGCAGACAGTAATCTTGAGTATAGATTCCCAAGTGATATTCCATGTCTCCTTATTAGTCACTTGCCTTTGAGAAGTAATCAAAGGAAGGAGATGGAAATCTCATTTATACATAGTCTTCCTACATTTTGTGTTGGTTCCAGCCTCTGTGACAGGTCAAATTACCATTAACAAAGCACAAAGAGCACACAACCCGGCCCCCAGCTCAGCCACAGCTCATGTTGCCCCCAACACACCTCCAGCTACCTTGATCTACAGTGCAGCACTATTGGGAGGTGGTAGACCTTTAAGAGGTGGGGCCTAGTGGGAGGTATGCAGGTCACTGGGGGCGTGCCCTTGAGGGTAGGTGGGACCAAGGCCTTCTTCCTCTCCTTAGTTCCCAGGTCTGAGGGGAGAGGTCTGCTGCCCCTGTGCTCATGCCAGGATGTGCTGCTCCACCACAGGCCCAAAGCCACAGGTCCACCCATCATGCACTGGGGCCTCTGAAACTGGTGTCTGTCCTCTTTATCTCATCTCAGGCACTCATAATCCTGACAGAAAGCTGACTGCACCCTGCTTCCAATACTCAGTGGTGAGCAGGTGGTCTGCTTAATGTCAGAGGTGTTTCCAATTCTATGAAAACGTCCTCCTCGAAATTCCTCACACTTCTGTAAGTTTTACTGATCAGAGGAGAGGACAGCTGTCCCTCCTTCATCATTTATCTAGACAGCACACAATTATGTTAAAAACTCAGCATCTCTAACAATGAATCCCCAAATGTAAATGAAGGGTACACAGGCAGGAAGAAAATCTGCTTTGTTTTAGTAAGACACGCCTTTTATAGCCTTTTGTGTCCCCTCACCTCTTCCCTGCTTCAGTGTACCCCATTGAACATACACGATTCCCCACGGGAAGAATAATTCTACTGGAATTATAAAAGTGTCACAATCACAGTTCAAGGTGAATAATACCGCTCAGCTCCTCCTGGAAACCGTGCAGCCAGGCACAGGAGTAAAGCCGGTTGTCACGCACATGTTTACAATGTGACTGGGGCAACGTCACAGAAGAATGGGCTGAAGAACAGGAAGCCGGGGTCTGACCCCTGAAAACACTCAGCTGTGCCTTCCCACTCCAGCTCCCGGACGCCCAGACCGAAATACTCGGGAGCTCTGGAATCCAACTTTACCAAAGTCTATGTTTCATCTACACACACACACACACACACACACACACACACACACACTAATTTACGCCATCATAACGTTCTGCAAAATAGTTCTAATGAAATTTCATAACTACCCAATCTGTGACAAAACTAATGATTTTTAAGTTCACATATAAAATAGTCCTTTTTCATGCATGCTAATGTGATGGAAATAACCACCTGGTTTCTCAATAAAATTCTTCCTGGGCATACTGCAGGGCCGGTCTCCTCCCGGGCCTCCCTTGGACAACTTGTCATGCTGGCTGAACACGGACTCTAAATGAAGGCTTTAACGACCCTTTCCATCAGCCCCGCAGACAGGTATACAGACGGGCTGCAGAACCCATTTCACAGCGTCACAAATTTGTACTGGCTTCAGCTGCATTTGAAAAGCTCCCCAGCCCCACTGAAGGCTGCTCCAACCCTCTCTCTGCCTGCTGCAGGGGGACACCTCCACTTGTGTTTCAACTTCTAAAGGTTTTTCCCTTCTCAGGAAGAGCCCCTTGCCTGCAGGAAGAAGTTCCTTCTGAAGACTGACATGGCCTTCCAGAGCAGGACAGCTGCTCTGTGTGTCCAAGGTCACTGTACAATGAGAACAAGGCAAGCTTCAGCCCCACCCCTGCAGCCCCTTTCTCACCAGAGTGGATATCTTTTCACCCTAGAGCACCCACCACACCCAGTGCTTCGCACTCCCAGTCAATGTGAATGAACTGATTTCCTTCCTTCCCAGTGAATCTGAGTTGACTCCATGCAGTTAGATCCCTAGAGCATTACAGCAAGACTTGAAGGCGGTACTGAGGCCCTCCGGTGTTGTTCTTCTCCCTTAGCATCGTGATGGTTATTCGGATCTTTTACCTTTCCACATAAACTTCAGAATCACTTTATCAATGGCCACAAAATTACTAGCTGAGATTCTGGTTGTAAATGCATTGAATCTGTAGATCATGTTGGAAAGAATTGGCATCTTAGTGATACTGAGTCACTTACCCATAAACTAGGACTCTAGTTCTTCTTATTCTAAGCTCATTTGAGGTTTATGCAGTTCGCAGTCAAAATAGGCCCCAAAGCCATAGAAACTTAAAATATGCAAAGAATTGACAAACATCTATAGCAACTGCATTTGTAAATGTAGTTCCATAAAAAAGGTGCACACCAGCCTTCAGAGGCCGGCACCTTGGCCTCTATGACCCTGGTCTGCACCAAGCATCTGTCTGAACAGTTCCAAGGGACAGCTGCAGGTGAAGGCCCTCGACAAGGGCCAGTGGACGTGGGAAAGCAAAGTCTCCATCAACAGTCATGCTGTTAAAGTGCCCAGACTTTCTGTGATTCTGTCCTCTGCTCAGCGCTCGAGAAAGCTTTTCATTATTATTTCTAACAGCCACTACGGCGGTGCTGGGAGGATCCTAAGAGATAACATGCATCAAAAGGCTTTGGTGACTGAGAAGCTGCACAAATAGAAAGGGATTAGGATTATTTCAGGCTGCACCATCCATCAGGACAAAGGCAGCAGATACATTCTCTCCAAACCATATGGGAGTCTGGGTTTGGTATTCTCCTCGGCTGTGTTATATAACCACACATCCAACAGCGACTGACTCGATATCAGAACAAACCCCAACAGTCAGTCAGCCAACAGCACCCACTAAACAGACACCAGACGAGACGTAAAAGAAAATGAAAACCCAGCTCTGAAAGAAGCAATGCAGGTAGAAGTGGCAGGTGGAGTCACACAAAGAGGCTGTTCAAGTGCAGACCTGCGGGAGGACAGGTCAGCTCCCGTGGCTGCGCAGGACAGGTCTCCATGCCAGAGCGAGGCAGTCTCAGCAACACTGCACCTGCGACATCTCTGCATCTCTCACAATAGCCAACAGCTGCTTGGGTCCAAGGCTTGGGCGATGACCAAGGCACCTTCCTCCCACTGCCTCTCCTTCCACGGGGCATCTACCATCCACGGCCTAGAGATCAGACCAAAGGTCTCCATCCCCCCCTCAAATCCTGCAGCCCAGGGGTTCTCGACCAGGAGCCAGTCACCCCCAGGCCCCACCCCAGGGGACAGCAGCTAAATAACCAGGAGTGCTGCGAAATAACCAACAGGACACAAGGGAAGAGCCTCCAGCCCCAGTGGCAGCAGGGCCGAGGTGGACCCAGGCAGCCCTCATCCCCAGCTTCCTCCCTCGGCCTCTCAAACCCATTCCATGGGCAGCAGCCAAAACGTCCCTCAGAAAACCCAATGGTGACCTGAGCCAGCACCCTTCAGTGGCTCCCACGGATCCACGACGCGCCCACATGCACACAGCTTCGCCGCCACCCCGCGAGGCCCTGACGTCCTGGCGCCCACGCGACCCAGCCACGACCACACACCTTCTCATGTCTGACCAGCAAACACCTCCTGTCTGCTGTCTCTGCCTGAAGTTGACTCCCTCCATATCCTTTGTCTTGCTCCTCCTTTAAACCTTCCTAGAACCCCCAAAAGTTCCTATCCCCCCAAAATACCTCCTTACTCCAACTCAACTCTTACTTTGCTTAATGACTTATCACAGTCCACAGAGAGGTGATGTTGGCGGTGGCTGGAAATCACGTCCTGCCATCGTCTAACTGGGTATTCATGGCCAGGGCTACTGGGCTCACCTCTGCTCCCCCAGACGTAAATGGGAGAACACAGACTGCGCTGGCTTAGATCTGGAAGGCCCCCCAAAGGCTCCTGGTTGAAGGCTGGGCCCCCAGTGCAGCAGGGTTCAGAGGGGGGCTGTAGGGCGTGACTGTATGGGGAGGGCTCCGACCACCCTGGCAGATTAATCCACTGAGAGCAGAACGGGCCCCTGGGAGGTAGCAGAGGCTGCGGGACATGGGACCTACTTGAAGGAAGTGGGTCACTCCTGCAGGACGAGGAAGGGTAATTCTTGTCCCTGGACATCTCTTTCTGCTTCTCAGGCACCAGGACATGGGCAGATGTTCTCTGCCACGTCCTTCCACCACGATGGTCCACCTTGCCTCGGGCCCAGAGCCATGGGACCAGCCAAGCAAGGACTGAAACCTCTGAAACCTTGAGCCAAAATGGATCCTTCCTCCTCTAGGTTGTTCAAGTCAGACACTTTGTTCACAGCAACGAAAAGCCGACTGACAGAGAATGGACCCTGTGATCTGTGCCGTACCCCGGGGCCTGGCGCACAGGACAGGGAGCACAGGAGATGACATCAAAATAAATGAGAACACCAACAGCTGACGGATTGCCGAGTGGAAGCCTCGGTGGACCTCCTTCCTCCTGCAGGGACACCAGTAAGCCCGGACCAGGTCAAGGGAGAGGAAAGGGCTGGGCCACCCACCTGGCACGCCAGCAGGAGAGAAGCTCTGAGCTGAGCATGCGGACGTAGGAGGGGTGCCAGGGGGAGCTCTTACAGCCAAGGTCTGGGCGAGAGAAGAAGTCACCCTGGGTTCAAAAGCAGAAGTCCCGGTGCAGAGGAGAGTTGAACTGCCAGTGAGCTCCATGGAGGGGAGCCGGGACGGCGGAAGTGGCAGACTTCTACAATCCCACGTTAACGGCCGGGCCCCGACACAGGTAGCACAAGGAGGTAACCAACACAGAACACCAGGCATGACATCCAAAGCAATAGGTAAACGCCACCCACTGTAGATGGATGAAATCATTCACTGCAGGTTTAGAGTCCTGAAAGCAAAATTCTAGTATTCAACAATAGAAAAAATTAGTTCGATAAAAAATCGCTTCATTAAGCCAATGAGTGCACATCGATTCAGGCGTATGTCCTGACTCAGCACAGAGCCGCTACAATTATAATCAGGACTACATGTTCATACGGAAAGGTGCTTGGGATCGGATGATAAAAAAGCAGAAAACCAAAAATCATTGACGGCGTAACTATAAAAACTCCCCAACACACAGCCCAGCACTGGTGGAAGACCAATACGAGCAGCTGGTTTGCTGAGGGAGAGACTGGAAGGGCTCCCGTGGCCGCCATCTTGGCACTTCCACACGCTGGGCGCCTGCCGCGGTGAGCTGTGGGCAGCACAAAGCGGGCTGAGAGAGGTCAGAGACGAGCCAGCATCCGTCCCGCAGCTCCAGAAGCAGTCTTGCTCAAAGCAGGAGGTCTCACTCCCGCCAGAGCTGGCGAGGGGAGCCCTGGGGAAGCAGCAAGAGGACGGAAGGCCACAGGTCTGGTGAGAGGAACCCTCTTGGCTACAGGGTGGGACGCCCTGCAGAGCCACAGACCAGGGGCCCCAGAATGGCAAACTGTCAGCAATCGGAACGAAAGTTCCACCAACAGCGAGCTGTAAAATAGTCCCTTCACCTTCTTTTCTTCTGCAGCTGCTCTTCACTGACAGGAACCCTAACTCCACCTGCAAGGGTCTCACCACCTGTGGGGAAAGGTAACCCGTCAAATCAAGACAGTGCAGAAACTGGGCAACAGAGGGCAGGAGGCCCCGGTGGAGCCAGCCTTGCAGGCCGCACCAGCTCGGACGCCTGCTGGTGCTCGCAGCAGCCAGAACGCTCCCGGGGCAGCACAGGCCTGGACGCCTGCAACTCAGAGAGTGGCCAGAACCCAGCCACAGCAGCATCACCCCTGGAGCTGGCTAGAGACCAAGGACTCCTCGGAGCTAGAGGAGTCTTCACAAGACACAGGGCTGCTGGTGTGCACACTGAGGTCTGGGAAGACTCAAGTTGACAGCTCCCGTGTCAAACTGACTACGGGCACCTGGCTTAGGGACCGACACCTCAGGCCTGAGTGCCATTAACACCCACGCTGATTTCGCCTGTGTGTGGAATTGTGTGCCCCAACAGGACACATTCAGGTCCTCCCCCTGGAACCTGTGAATGTGCCTTATTTGGAAACAGTGGTTTTATAGTATAATCAAGACAGCAGGAGGTCACACTAGAGTAGAATGGACCCTAGATCCCACAGGACTGGTGTCCCTACAAGAAAAGGAGAACAGAGGTCACAGACAAATGGGAAGGCCAGGTAAAAATGGGGGCAGACCCTGCATGACACACCTAGGAGCCGCGCAAGGACAGACTCTCCCTCAGGGGCACAGACGGAAGCCACCCAGAGGACACCTTGACTTAGGATTTCTAATCTCCAGAACTGCTGTTTTGAGCTATTTTACCTCCACAGTCCATGGAGACCAACACAACTTGCATGCTGGCTGGTCCCTTCAGCTCCTGGGCTCCAGGACCCCTCCCCAGACGGCTGGCCACTGCTGATTCTCCACCACGTGCAGCCCTTCCTGGCGAGGCTGGTGCTCCCGAGCAGTCAGCCTCAGCTGCCCCGTAATCCTGTCCCACCAGTCCATCTCCTGCCAGGGTAAGGTGACCTACAAAGTCCCCATCCAAACCATCAGATCCTTGCCGAGTGAAAGAGCAGAGGCCTGAGGATGACACACAGACACGTCACGGTCACCCTGGATCACTCTCTGAGACAGTCAAGCCCTCCCCTATCTCACAAGAAGATGAAGGGAAGGGGGGCTGCTGCACCGAGGAAGCCCTCTAGGACCAAGGACACCCTGACACCCCAAGCTGCTTGCTGGTGGGCACTGGGCCACCAGCTCACTGGCTAGTGGCCGCTGCGCCCAGATTCAGCTGGGCTGGGAGAGCGGAGTCCCCAGAGCTCCTTCCCCAGCATGGCCAGCAGCCCTGTGCCAAGAGAAATGAAGGTCACAAAAGCCGGTGCTTAGCGATGACACGGGGCTCACCGTGCAACACGCACAGAGCAGCTCGGTCCCAGGAAGCGCAGAGCCACGGGAGCAACCACAACTGGAGGGCGAGGGGAACCGCGGCCCAGACCCACATTCAACGCCAGCCCGAGAAAGGCACTGATTGCCCACCTCGGCGGGAGTCCTGACAGCCTGGGCGTGACCTTCACTGGACCTCGGAGAAAAGGAGAGGCCTCCCTGCAAACCAGGTGGGACACACCTTTGCCGTGCACAGAGGGGTCGAGGCAAGGAGGGTCAAAGAAGTGCCCGCAGAAAGGAGAAGGAGAAACCATCTAAGAGCTCTGAAGTAGGAAGCTGGCTGAGTAAGTCATGACTCAACCACAATGACAGGTGACCTTAAAAATAAGGGTGAAGGGAAAGTATATCGAGAAGAAAACAGTTTGGAAGTGTGTGGTGTATCCACAGGAACACATACTCTATGTATTTTTTATATAGACATGCCCCGTATCCTTGGGCTCTACATCTGGAGATAGAACCAACTACAGATCAAAAAACATTTTTAAAGATGTTCACACGGAACATACACAATTTTCGTTCATTGTTTCCTAAAAAATATGGATAACTATGTACACAGCATTCAGATTGCCTGAAACTTTATAAATAATCCAAAGATTAAAGTATGACATGAGGATGGGTGTCATGTGCAAAGACAGTCGTTCTCACTCTCATTAATTTACCTGTTTATTTTTGCAGTGCTAGGAATCAAACCCAGGGCCTCACACATGCCAGGCAGGTGCTCTCCCACTGAACTACGTCCCAGCCCTACTATGACTTTTTCTATGGGGGACATGAGCATCTTTGGGTTTGGGTACCTTTGAAGGGTCTCGGAACCAATCCCCGCAGACGCCGAGGGGCAGTTCTATATACACACGTGTGAATACACAGTCACCGATGTGGACAAACATGGGAAGACCACAAATGAGGAGACAAGCGGGCAATTACAAGGGCGAGACACTGGAGTGGAATCTCCCAGAGGCGAAGTGATACATGATCCCTCCTCATTTTAATCAGCTTGCAGGTGAAGAGGAAACCTGTGGGCATTGGAGGAGGGGCTGGGGGAGCGGCTCCTGCAGCCCGGTCCAAGCCACGGAGCGAAGCCTCATTTCCTCCACAAGGAAATCCTGCTGTATCTCCACTTTATTTGTCATTGACCCTGGTATCTTCAGAATATTCTTCCTGAAGACAATAAAATTCCAAACTTGCAAATGTGTGAGAGAGACCATGGACCCAAATGCGAGCTTAGAAATAGGCAAAAAGCAGCAACAACTTTGCCTGAGGAAGAAGCTGGGCTACAATGAAAGGCCAGCAAGTACAGCTGACTCAAGTCAGAGGAAATTAAAACTGCACCTCTTGGAGGGCCAAACTCACCCATCAACTGTATTTACTGAGATTACAAAAGAGCTTATTTCCAACACAGCTCCCTTCTGCAAGGCCAGATGGAAACAGCACCATGAGGTGGTTAGAATGGAAGAGACAGGGAGGGCTGCTCCCCAGGGACAGTCGCCCTCGCCCGTCTGCGTGCCAACCTCAGCTTGGGGGGCCTCGAATTCAATTAATCTTCGCCCCAGTCCAATCCACATGCCTGAGTGCCAGGGGCCTGGGGCTCTACAAGACAATGGAGGAAGTGCAGAAAACTAATGAGAATATTTTCATAATAAATGGCCCAGGAGAGACAGGGGAAGAGCCTAAAGAATAGCAACGGGCATCGGTTCTCAAATGTGGGCTGAGACCCATTAGCTGCTCATGAAATACGCTGTCTGTTAACCAGCAATGTTCTCAGTGCAAACCACTAGAGTAGAACAGACTAAAGAGACAACAAGAGAAAATGCCAGAAGGTATAAGGGCAGGCTCTTTTCATGGACAGTTTTCAGCAACACATACACGACACACACACATACATGCACACGCGTAACAAGCACATACCCTGCATTCTGTAGGACAGGTGCACGTACAAACGTGTACACATACAACATGCCCATGCACACACACACACACACACACGTCACACACACAGAACATGGCCATGCATGTACTCACACACATACACCCACAGACACAACATTCTCACACTCACATGCTACATGTATGCACATACCATGCACCTACATGTATAAACACACATACTAACACACACATGCACCCACAGACACACGCACCATAGGTAAGAATCCATTTCTTGTCGTGGCTCATGTTCAAACGTTCCTTTTACAAAAGATCCTGAAATTCTCAGCCCCAGACAAAGCATCAGGAACGGTTGGCTGTGGTGTGCGACAGTCAGACTCTCCAGGATTGTCCCAGAAAGAAGGTAGAAAGACTTGGAGTTACAATGTCCAGGCCTGTGGTGACCCTGACGGCAGCGCCCCAAACACCTGGATCTGACAGAGCAATCCATGAGTGGTCAAGAACAGACCACCTGTTATCTATCACACAGTAGGGCCACTCCCGGGTCTCCTCCTCCAAGAAGCTTCAAGCCCAGTCCCATCGGCTCTCTCCTCCCTTTCAGACGGAGCATCAGAGTTTCTTCACTGCTTTACACACACGCAGAGTGCATGCAGGGGGGAAGCTCTGCCGGGAACAGGCAGCCCTACGTTTCCCAGCCGAGTGCACGGCTCTGCAGCCCTAGTCCATGGAGGTGCACAAAAGGAACAGGCCTGTTTCCCCACACCAGGGAAGAGCTGGAGCAGAGCTTCACGGTTCCCCCAGGAGCCAGCACGGGAAGCCCTCAGCACGGGGGGGGGTGGCTCTGGATAACGGGATGGACGTCTCTTCTGTACGAAGGCAGAGGTGACCATCCAGTGAGGCAGAAAAGGCAGCACTGCTGACTAAGCACTGCAGAGCTTCTGGAACCCCTGCTGAGGCCCATGCAATATGGACCTCAAGGAATGAGCGGGCTAAAACTGGAGTACACTTGGAAAACACTTTGGTGACTCTTCCAAAACCTAAAATCATAATTACCATATGACCTAGCAGCTCTACTGCCGGGTGTGTACTCGAGAGAAGGGAAGCCAGGGGTGCAGAGGGGCTGCACGCCCACGCTATAGCAGCTTTACTCGCGATGGTCAAGCCACGGAAGTGACCTAGGCGTCCAGCGATGGGTAAAGGTCCGGACAGAATGTGGTCTATCCACACACAGAAACACCACCCAGCCTTCAGAAAGCAGGAGACGGACGCGAGCTCCACACGGAGGGATGCTAGAGGCCTGGAGCTAAGTGAAATAAGCAGGTCGGGGGGGCAAATGCCCGCAACTCCACCTCCACGAGCGTGCAAGGGCAGTCAGATGCAGAGATGTGACAGAAGGGCACCTTCCAGGGGTGCAGGAGGAGAGGTGGGCCTTGACCTTTGATGGGTTTTGAGTGGGGAGATGAAACCACTCTGAAGCAGAGAGCAGTGGTCATGAGACAGTGGACACACAGAACACCACTGACAAGTGCCCCTTCAGTGGGACATTCACATCACTGTATCACAAAAAAAAAAAAAAAAAAATGTGTTTCCTAAAGGATTTGGCTGTAGCCCTGAGGCCGGGGGCTTCACATGAGGGGCAGTGAGGGGACACTCGGCTGATCCCGTCTCCAGAAATACCCGGATGCCCCAGGGCAGAACCCGGGAAGCGAGGTGAGCTGGGGTGGCCGCCAGGTAGAGGGAGTGAGGGCAACGGGGCCCACGCGCCTTTGCAGCCTCCTCCACCAGCCACTGTGTGAGTCTCCCCGCTAAATTAAACGATTCTGGTAACGACCTTCACTCAGTCAAAAGGAAAATGGCCATGTTGCAAACTCGCGCTGGAGGCCAAGTTTGTCTGCAGCGAGAAGCTCCTCTGCCCTCCCGTCCCCGAGGCATGAACCCTTGAGCTGCCCCAACCCACAACTGGGCTTGTGAGTAGCGGGTCCTGTTTCCCCAACGTGACTCCAGGATGCTGGCTCCACCATCAGACAATCCCAGTCGGGTCACCCAGAACAAGGCCACCAAGACAAGAGGGCACGCTGACCCCCAGGTCACAGATGAGGGATGCAGCAGATTCCCCAATTCAAAGCAGCCAACAGGGGCAGCACTTTGGGAAACAACACTTAACCCTAGGAAACGCCACAGCCTTCTGTCGGCAAAGCGATTCACAGCAGTGTTCACATGTCAATGCCGCAAAACCACAAAGTCAAAATGCCACAAAAACCAGGGTTCTGCAGCAGGAGCCCTTCAATCTCCAACACTGACAGAACAACTACAGTGAAATAATACAATAACAAATTAGCAGTGAGGTGGCAGGGGCGGGGCCAGCCTGCCAAACAGAACCCGTGCATCTGTCTTGCAGACTGGAGAAACACACCAACACACCAACGTCACTGGATCAACTCACGTCTTACAAAAAAACACCCAGTGAAGGAAATTCTTCCTGATCTCCACTCACTAAGAGATCTGACTTCAAAGGAAGCACAAAGACACAAGTCAAGCCCAATCAAATTTAATAATGCACGAATATATTTAGCAATCTAAAATTACTTCTGGGCACGAAACTTCCTGCAATTTTTATCTATTCTTACCCGGTATGCGTCTGTTTTTCTAAAACGGCTTAAAGACTCGGTAGTAAATGTACCAAGCATGCTGCTAATTTTAACCCCCAGAACAATAAGGAAGCTTTAAGCAATACTGAGTTGCCAAAATAACCAACCTAAAACTTTAAGATACACACCACGTGGCTTTTGCCATAGATCACCAATTTTTAGAACAAACTCTTGTAAAGATGAATGACTAGTGGAGAAGACTCCAGTGCCCCACCCCCCAGGAAATTTGACTGTATTCCTATTTGGTCCAGCGGTTTCTCTTGGTGACAGCAGCCAGGAGACATCTGAACCCACGGAGCTCGTCCCAGAGAGCATGGCAGAACCTGACAACTGGAAAAGGACTTGCCCACAACAGCTTTAAGGCAACAGGCCTGGGGATGTTTTCTGAAATCATACATTAAAAGAACACAAGAGAAAAGGAAGAAAAGAGGCAGTTACAAAGCACAGCGGAGGGACAGCCACCAGTTAATCACTCGGAAGACTCTCGTTCATTGAGGGTGATAGATAGGCTTGGGCTGATGGGCCACCTCCCCCATGGAAATTTCCATGAGGAACAACCTGGTTTCATTTTCCCCAGGCAGAAGCCAATCAGCTTAAAGGTCACTCTGTTCCCCAGGCAGGAGCCAATAGGCTTAAAGGTCACTCTGTTCCCCAGGCAGGAGCCAATAGGCTTAAAGGTCACTCTGTTCCCCAGGCAGGAGCCAATCTGCTTAAAGGTTGCTCTGTTCCCTGGGAAAAGAGCCAATAGCATTAAAGGTTGCTCTGGCACAACCCCCACCAGAAATCCCTACTAAAAGCTCCTGCCTGCCCGGAGCTCAGACACAACAGCTCGTCCCTGCTGAGAGGAAGCAGCCACTGCAACAGCTCCAGACTCACCGTCCCCAGCCCGATGGCAGCTGCCCCAGCCAACAGCTCCAGAGACCACAGCTGGCACGACCGGGGCACCCACCTTCCGTTCAGATCTCGCACACTCCCCTCTCCCTGACTCCTCTCTCCCCATACTTCTTCTACCTCCGACCAGCCATAAAGGCTGGTGAATAAATCTCTTGGCTGCACGGTTGTCTCTGGTGTGATTTTTGCCGTTCAGAGGGCATTACTGCAGGCAGCAAACTGCAAACTGCACAGCCTTTCTGTGATGAATCAGCCCAGGAAAGTCGCCTCACTGGAAGACCCAGGAGTGCAGGTGCTGGGGTCACTCCACATGCTCTCCCCGCGCCCCACACCCCCCACGCCAGAGCATCCTGAAGGACGGTGGCCTTGCCACAGCGGAGGCTGTCCTCATCCCACAGGACAACAGGGCGCACACAGGAGACTAGGTGAGAGGAAGAGGATGGTGGGCGCGACGCGACCCTCACTGTGCACACGAGGCCCCAGAAGCCCAGCTGACATGCATGGGCAAGTGCAGCCTAAGGTCTGAATAATGTCCACACACACCCTCCAGCCTCCCAGACTCCCCGAGACCCAGCCGCCTGACCACTCAGCTGTCCATGGTCCTCATCAACACCCCGCTCCCCAGAGAGCACTCAGAAGCTCCTCCCGCCCAGAGCAGGAAGCCCCCGCCAAGGCAAGAGTGAAGCAGCCAGGGACCAGGGAGACAGCCCGCGCTGCACGCGGAGGGTGATTACGTGCACACCCCGAGACTCCCCGTCTGCTCAAGTGCAGGGTCGCAGGGTGCACAGCCCCCCTCGGCCCACGCAGGACCCCTTCTTCCACGTCCTCCCGAGTGTGCTGGGTGCCTACCTTCACCCTGACCGTCTGGTCGGACGTGCTGCTCATCATGTCGTTGATGGAGCGGAAGAGCTGCAGCAAGGACTCCACGAAGTCGGCCTCGCCCTTGTTTTCATAGAGTCTGCAAGGAAGCACAGGACACTGTAGGGCCCGTGGAGAAGGCAGGCCACCTGTGACCCTGCCTCTGCGGCACGGAGGGTGCTGCCTGGAGGAAGCGGCCAGCCGGGGCAGTTCCCACGCCACGCAACACGGGGGCCATCTGGCAATCAGGTTGGCCAGGGCAGGAATCTAGGCAGGCCTCCACGTGCGGGGCCAGCTCTTAGGGACGCCACCTGCTGCTGTTTCCATCATGTGTGGACGTTTTCTAAACTCTCAAAACACAGACAATACAGGAAGGGAGGGGTGGACGGAGGCAGGGGCAGGAGGGGGGAGGGAACATGAGTCTCAGCATCACTCCCACCCCACAGAGACTACATCATGAATCTGGTGTTTTCTGCTGGTATCTTTAAACCCATAACACTATATAACTCACAATCATGAGGACACTTAATAGGCTAAATTTAACATGATCGTACAACCATTTGCGAATGACATAACAATTCATTCACAATTACTTCATTCATCTTAAGAGTCAATGTTTACTGGAAATTTTTCAAGAGCTGCAGCCTATTCAATAAATTGATAAGGAAGTCGTACCCCGGTAGTGTGAATGCTGATATATGTTGCTAATTGTAAATAAGCTTTGTCTATAAATTATTTATTAGAAGTTACTCTGAGTTGCTGTGTTACTAAAAAGCAACGCATTTGCATTTTAAAATGTTGCAACTCTGATGTTTTATTAATACAGACTAGTTTTCTGCCTAATTAAAAGTATACTCTACCTGAAAACTTGTGTACAATGGAAAATTCTGTAAACTAAGTGATAATTAATTACCCTAGAGGTAATCTTACATTTAAATGAGTTCCATTGTAAAGTAAAGAATTCTGTGTGAAATGGGAAATTGCAACATTGTGTATCTGTTTTGTAAATAAAGTTTCCGAATAGATGTTTGCTTAAATGTTGTACCAAACAACTGAATTATGGAGTCATGAACTTCTGCTTGCAGGTGGCAGGGAAGCGCTTGGCAGACTGGCATGAACACGGGGCGAGGCTGCAGCCTGCAAACGTCCCCCTCCCCAGGACATTTGCCACTTCAGGAGCCACATGGGGTGCGAGACGAAAAGCCGCAATGAGACTTCTATCAGAAGAGCAGCATTCTTTTAAGTCCTCAGAGAAAATGACTTGAGCTTGGAAAATGCCAAGATGAGAGGCCCAAGATAACGGCAGACTCTGGGGTAAAAATGCAAAGGAACCTGGGCAAATGAAATGCAGACGGGGGCTCACCAAGGCTCCCCACAGCCTTGCCAAGAGCAGTGTCTGAGAGTTGGGTGCTCGGGCCACATCCGGTCCAGAAGAGGGCGGGACGACTGGCCTCTGGAAGGTCACATCACCTGCAGCTTCACCTGCTGTCAAATGAAGTCACTAAACTCAGCAGAAGACCAGACCACATGGCCACATCAAAGGAAGGAAGAGCCAGGAATGTTGGGAGTCCTGCAGTCAGCTAACAGAACATCAAGATCACGGCAATTAGTATACTTTGTAACAAAGAAAAGAGAAAATGAAATTAGGGAAAATAGGAAGACAGCAAAACAGGAGGTAATCCATAAAAAAAGACTCTAGAAAAAAATATAATATCTAAAATTAAAAATTTAGCATATGCTTTAGCTAAAAAGCAACCAACGCAAGAGACAGAATTAATGAAATGGAAGGCAATTCCCAGAACAAATAACCACACAGAAGGGCAGAGGGGGAAACTCCAGAGAGGAGTGTGTGGGAAACAAAGGTGCGATGAAGACAGAGGAACAGGCACAGAGCTGCAGTGCAGAGGACTGGGAGCAAAGACAAGGCAGAGGGAGACCAACGGGGCGACAGGTGGGCCACGAGCTTTCTAGATAAAACCAGTGAACACCTCAGTCAAAAGTTCCCACAGTGAAGGCAAAGACCCACAGAGACCAGTGGTAACAGCAGCCGGAGGAGAAGAAGCACTGTCCACCTTCAAACACGCAAGGAGGAGTCAAAAGCTGACTCCTCACCAGAAACGACAGAAATCCAAGAGAACAGGACATCGCCCAGGGAAGGAGCCGCTGGCTCCCCAGAAGGTCACGCAGGGAGAAGATACCCTCAGACACAGGATGAAATGAATCGCTCAGGCAAACAACGCGGACAGCTGACCCCCACTAAGGAAATCCCACAGGAGGGAGACGACCCCACAGGGAAACGGAACTGAAGGCTGAGAAGCAATCATAAATCTAACACCGATGAGTGATGACTGCACAAGAGTACCTTCCGATGGAGTTTAAAATATATGCAGACTTAAATTGCACGATGAGGGCTGGGGTTGTGGCTCAGTGGTAAAGCACTTGCATGTGGGAGGCACTGGGTTCGATTCTCAGTACCGCATATAAAAAAACGAATAAAATAAAGGTCCATCAACAACTAAAAAAAATCTAAATTAAATAAAATGCATGACGACATCAACCCAGAAGAGACGAGGGAGTAAGTGGAGTCTGGGTCGCATTTTCCAGCTCTGTGGCGCATTAGCACGGAGGGCGGGGAACGGCAGCGACCGCGATTCCCTGGCACTCACCCAGGCTGGCAAAGGAAGGCTAGCTAAATGTGGAGAGCAGAAAGTGGGACAGAGAAGAGCAAAGTCTGATGGTATTGAAGAAGGCAAAGAGAAGCAGAAAGGGGGACATAACAACGGCGCTTAAAAGAGAAGGCAGTAGCTGCAAACCCGTGGAATTGAGAAAAAAGCAAGAGCTGTCGAAATCAAAACCAGGGTCATTGTGCCGCTCCTATCAAGGCCAAGTAAATGCGGCCGGAGGTTGGGCAGGAGGGCTCTCATGCAGGGCTGTGTGACAGCAACCACAGGAAAGGCTGCCAGGGCCGCACGCTTGCCCCAGGGCTACCGCAGACCTGGTACAAAAGGGCTTCTACCCAGATGCTGTGGTCCAACCTCAGACTCAGGGCACGCTTGCTGTTAATCGCCGTGGCCAAGGAGCGTGTCTCGAATGTCTGGTGTGATCCTTCTCATGTTTGTCCTCACAAGCACCCTCGTGCTTCAACCTCAACCTCTTTGAACTCGTCCATGGCCCAAATGGCAGGTGTATCCCCACGGGAACACTCTCCTGTCCTCCAGAGTCATTCCCAAGGAAGTGTCGCTCCTCCTCAGAGAATCTCTTCTGGTTTGTCTAAATGTAGATTGACAGATCCACTATGTTATTGAATCACGTTATATTTAAATGAATGAGCTCATTAACAGGATTGTCAGACTGAAAGAAACACAAATAGAGTCACACGTTGCTCATAAGACACATCTTAACTATGAAGGTACTGAAAGGCTGAAATTAAGAGTGGAGAAAAGGGTGTTCTGCACAAACACTAGCCAAAAGGTAAGAAGGAAGTTTTCATGTTGATTACGAAGTCAATCCATAAGAAAGGCATACAATTATAAATATGTAGGTCCACAATAACACTGCCTCAAAATCTATAAAGCATTATTAATGTGTCTTCAATATAGTTAACATTCTACCATGAACACTGGTAGGTGAAAACTTAATAATCGGCTTTTCTGTTGCCAACACACATGTGTGGGACACATTAAGTGGCTAGATGGTACAGTGATCCATCTCTCTGAAGCATCTTTCTGTAATAAAAGACCACTAAGGAAGTCTAGAAGCTTACCTCTTGGCTTTATCACATAAACCAGAAGAGTCACCTGTCTGACCTCCTTTGAGATGGAGGAAGGGCTGGGAAGAAGGAACTCAGAGACTTGCAAACAAGTTAACCGAAGAATAAAAACTCCTCATTGCTTGCTCCATTTTAAATAAGTATTTATTAACAAGGAATGACAGGATCTTCGTCTGTTAACTAGGTTCTATCCTGTGACCCAAGGAATGATAACAAAAGGAGAGCTCTGCACAACTTATTCCTGATCAATAACTAATTATCCACAAAGCAAGCAGCAGATGACAGGCAAAAGCTCTACCAAGCAGACAAGGGGCTGAGCGGTAGTGAGATCTAGCCCTTTGGCTCACGAGGCCTGCGGCAGGATGGGCCTACTTTCTGGCTTTCTGGTTAATGTGATCCACCCACACAGAAAACACAGACAGACAAAAACCAGCCGAGAAGAGCCCCTGGCGGTCAGAAATCTTGCAGTGGGTTCCCCATGAACCAAATGTCTTGGGGCCACAGCTTGCAAACTGCTGTTCTCATTTCAAGACAAAATGAGTTTTTTAAACAAAAAGTACAGAATCGCAAGCAAGAAAAATGGTAAGAGAACTATGATAAGCTTCCACATCTTCATCTCCTGAGTTTCACCTCTTTGTTCTGAGGAAGAATAATTACCATCAATTATCCCAGAACTTAACAAAGCAACCGCATGATATGAAAACACAGCAGACCGTTTTGCAAGAAGAAGAAAAATAACAGATCTCAAAAGTTTGTTCCAACTGCAAAAAGAAAAACACACTTGTTAATTCCAGCTGTGAGCACAATTGTTTTTCTCCCAAGGTAATAAATGTGTTCCAGGTAAGAAAATGAGAGCCCGGGTTTGTTTTCTTCCCCGCCTCTGAAAACACCCCACATGAGACCTGCTTAAAGCTTGTTACAATCAACATTCTAGACAACTGTGTGGGACACTGGACGGTGGCTTCTTCCAGCAGCCTACTCAGAACCAGGGTATGACTGCATCTGTAATCGAGCCGTCATGTCACCGATGATGGCTGTGGAAGGACAACAGCTTGCTGGCAAGAGCAGGCAGCAGGGAGAGACGAAGACTCTGGCCCTGGCACTCGAGATTTTAAGGTCATGAGTTTTTCTGTCCCATAGAATCTGTAAGATACCAAATCATCCTACACAGACGCAAATTGAAGAAGCTATTCATCACACCCATATGTTCTAAAGGGGTGGTCCTGCCCTCCCCAAGCAGGACCCTGTGGTCAGGGGCCAGGAGTCATACTCAGGAAACAGTAGGACGGAAAAATAAAAGGACCTTGAAACTATTGAAGTCTGGGTTACAGATCAGGCTCAAAAGCTCATTCTGCATTTAGGAAGACAGACGGAAGCAAGGAGGGAAGGGAACAAGGAAAAAGAAAGCAAAGGCCGGAAGGAACAGCAGGCCCCTGGCCAGAAAGGGTGTGGGAGGCTAAGGAGGCCCCACCATCTTCAGAGATCCCGCTACTCTGTGTCCTAGACGACCTCAGCTCTTCAGACAAGCAAGTGATTGCAGCAAATAAGCTTAGTTCAGGATCAGACTGGCTCCTGCTGGGACCTCACCAGGACAGCGCTGGCGGAGGGATCCTGCTCGACCACTGAGCACTTAGCACGGGCACGTCCTGGGTCAGGGGCAGAGGTCAGCTAAGCCTTTCTACTTGAGCCAGTCGCACTGAGCATCTGTGGCCACTGAGGGCCTTGGTGATCTAATATCAAAGAGGAGCTGTAGACGGGAGCCCCAGAGACTGACCCACAAACTAACTGGACCCCACCAAACCTGCTCAAGGACTAGTGACCGGCAGTGAGGGAGATCCTTAGCTCCTGGGCAACAGACGTTCTGGGAGGAAGAATAGGAAGAGCGTGGCTGCCCCATCCACGGTACACTTCTCCCAGAAACTCTGGCTTTGGTGAAAGCATTGACAAACCCACCTAAAAGGCCCTTCCGGTCAGCCAGGGTGGTCATGTGATATAGGTCTGCCACTGAGACGGAAGCACACAGCCTGCAGAGGGAGGGAGGGAGGAGCCCCGCAGGAGAGGGGTGGGCAGAGCTGCCCCTGCCTGGGCAACCCCTGCTTCCTGCAGTGGAGACCGGGCATCAGGAGGGCAGGAGCCACTCAGGGACCCGAGATGAAGAGACAGACCCTAAGGATGGTGGGGCAAAAAGGTAAAAGGAGCAAGTGAATGTGATCTCACGCCTTCCTCCGGGCTCCAAGGTGTGTGGGGAAAACAGAAGGAACCTCCCCTGGCAACGCCGCAGACCCTGGGATTCCCTGCCACACACGGCCAATCACATTCCTAACCACCACAAGACAGGCAAGCCCAGAGACTGTTATGGACCAGGGTTCAAAGATCTTATGCCATCTGTATTTTGAAACTGAAAGAACTGAAGAGAGAAACAGACGTAATTTGTTACTGGTCCACAGGGGTGACCTCGATCTCCAAAGCAGTATTACTGTATAAAAGACTGAGCGTTTTCTAGGACAGCACAAAACACTGGTCATCAACACACATTTCTTTTAACTACCAATCTCTGAATGAACAGCAAAGGCCTCAGTGTGTTTGAAGTGGAGGCACACACCATCAAATCCCAGACTCAACACCAGGTGGGCAAAAGGGTAAAAAAAAGATGGTAGAATGAAATGGATATCATTACCCTAAGTACAAATATGAAGACACGAATGGTGTGAATATACTTTGTATACAACCAGAGATATGTAAAAATGTGCTCTATGTGTGTAATATAGATTGTAATGCATTCTGCTGTCATATATAACAACTTAGAATAAAAGAAAAAAAAAATACACCCCCCCCCCAAAAAAAAAAAAAACACAAGGTGGATCACAAATTGCATAAGGTTAGAATTTTTCAAACAAAACATGAGGAAATCCACGTGACCCAACTGGCCTTCTTTCAAGTACATCCTCCCACTCCAGTACAGATTTTGACTTAGAGTAACCAGAGGTTTAAAATTCATAGGAACACACACACACACACACACACAAGCAACACAGAGGGGGCCAAGAAGTTCATTTCATAGAATTAAATTTAGAGATGAAATCAGACAAAATATGGGAAACCCCAGTCTAGACTACCTCGAACTGTTCACACCTACCAGTGAGAAAATCGCTGATGGCTTAAACCTGGGACAAAAGAAAGCTTGGTCCTCAGGCAGGGTCACACCCATCCACAACCAGCAAAGTAAATGAGGCTTGTTGCAGATCGTAGTCAAGGATAAAAGCCTGAAGCCACCCAACCTCGGGCAGTCTTTCTCCACAGAAATGGCACTCTGTCCTCTGACGGGGCTGGGACCTGGTCCCTGGGGCTTCCCACCCTCCTTGTGACTGCTACCCCCATGCAGTAACGTACTGCTGTGGATCTAAGGAGCACAGCACAGCCAAGACTGGGCTTTGCAATCTTTCCCTCTCTTCTGGGCACATCTGCTTCGGGCAAATGAAAACGCCATGAAGAGGAAAGAGGAAGGTGCCCATCTTTCACTCACAATGAGGCCTGAGTGCTGCGCTCTCACAAGGCACGGGTGTTCTCCGACTTACAGGGACGTGGATCCACAAACCCATCTCTGTGAGCAGATCACACTACAGGACGAGCCTGGAACCAGAGTGACCAACACCCCCCAAGGCGGCTCATGGCAGGTCACCCCCAACACAGCATTCAGAGCACGTCCACGTCAACGCCCCAACCTCACAGGAGCCCTTTCCACATGGCTTCTACCCTAGATGAAATGTCCCCGCAGGGCCAACAGAAAGCTCTCCTGTTTTAGCGTAGTTCTCAATAAACGTTAACATATAAAATACTGACACTACAAAATGAGGAAGTCATACATAAACCAATCTACTTTAAAAAGGTCAACATCAATCTCTGGGTCATCCAGGTGGCACAAAACCATGTCACTGGGCTGAAGCACCTGAGTGTCCTTTCACCTGCAAACTGCGTGTGGAGACGCCTCTCCCTGGAAAGGCAGCACTATTCTGGCTGAGGGAGGGGGGAGGAGGGAGCCCCAGGGTCCTCCCAAGTGAGGCAATTTAACTTGATTTTGGCTTTTTCTTGTTGCTGCTTGTTTCACTTTTGCTGGTTCTTCTGGGGCTGTTTGCTATATAAAGATAGACTGAGAAGAAGCACAGGGCCCTTGGCCGGCGGCAGCAGGACGTGGGGAGCATCACAAACACCTCCAGAAGGCAGCGACAGCCCGCAGGCACGCCCCCTGGCTGCCAAGGCCAGCTGGAGTGACTGCACAGGAGCAGGGCAGTCAGCATGAGCCGCCCCACCCCAGGCTCCCTGCTCATGGTGCTCTGCCAGGCTGAAGCCAGGAGAGGAAGGAGGGAGGAGAAGGGAAGGGAACAGGAGGTGGGGGTGGAGAAAGAAGAGGGAGGTCAGGAGCCCCTCTGAAGGGCCTCGCGGGACACCTACTGGTTGAACAGGATCCGGGAGCGCACGATGAACTTGAAGATGTACTCCAGCGCCTTCATGGCTTTGTACAGCTGGTCATTCACCCCCGGCTTCTCAGCACTGTCCACGTAGTTCCGCAAAACCTTTGTCAGCTTCCTGTTCGCAGTGGAAACATGTTAGGGGTAAGTTCAGAAAACAGACACATCTTAATTTTTTTTTTTTTTTTTTTTTTTTTTTGTGGTTACCGGGGATTGAACTCAGGGGCACTCGACCACTGGGTCACATCCCCAGCCCTTTTTTGTATTTTATTTAGAGACAGGGTCTCACTGAGTTGCTAAGTGCCTCGCCATTGCTGAGGCTGGCTTTGAACTCGTGATCCTCCTGCCTCAGCCTCCCAAAGTGCTGGGATTACAGGCGTGCGCCACCGCGCCCGGCAACACATCTTAATTCTTAACTGTTATTTTTATTTTGGTTTCCTCTGATCAGTGTATGCTTACTCATCAAAGTTTCCTAACCAGATGAAGCGATGCTAAAACGGCTCTTGGGGACACAAGGTCTAAGCATTTAATAAGAGCTTTCTGGCCTCAAGCTGCAGTCCTAAGTCTGCTAAGTGTGTCTGACTTAATTTCACAGTAACACAATGAAGTGGGGCTAACCTTGATCTCCAGATGAGGAAGCCAAGGCTAAACAACAAAACCAAGAAGATTCTCACTACAGCCAAACAGCTACAATTTTTTTCCAAAAAGATGTACTGGAAGTGGCCAGAACTAACGGCCAGTGCTGGCTTTCAACACGGGCTGGGGAACCGTGCATTTTACGTGCATTTGAAATTTTAAGTAAATTTCATGTTGGGGGTATTTCACCACAATAAAAAGGGCATGATAAACAGTATTTGTTACTGGAGATCAACTCCACCTCCTCTCCTCATTTTCAAGGATTTTCTAAAACCAGAGTTCTTATGTTGAAAATAAAAGCTTTGGAAGCCAAATTTTAAATAGGAAACACTGTTAAGGTTTTAATGGATTATCTAGGATTCATATTAAAAAGGTAAAAGCAATATATGAAAATAACATGGGTGGATACATGATTTCATATCAGTGGATAATGTTTAACATTATTTTTAACATTATTTAATAATAGAATTCCCCCAATAGTATTAGCTTTAAAAGCATAATGACTATAATTCTCATAGTCAACATATTTATAACTTGTAAGCTGAAAAATAATCCCTAATGTGAAAACATTAAGAACCGGATTTTTGATAAAGTTTAGACAGTTTATCTGTAGCACACAAAAAAATGATAAGGATGGCTTTTATACTTTCTACCATACCACAGATGTTATTATAGAAAATTGATAAAAATAAATTATACATTGGAAATTTGGCTGCAAGTCATAGCCTCATAAATTAAGGATTTAATTCATAGATATAATTCTTAAAAGTTTGAGTAAACATAAAGGAAAAAGCATTGAATTTTTTCCATTTTGCTTGATTTCAAAAAACCAGCAAGTTCAAATGATAACAGATTTAATCAAAGCCTCAGGATATGTAAATAAGATTAATTTAAATAAGCAAAAATTAAGAAATACATTTTTTAAAATAATCAACTTTATTAATAAATAACTACATGGATATTAAGATGATAAGACTAGGGTGTAACTAACTGGTAGACCCCAGACAAGCATGTGCCAGGCCCTGGGTTCCATCCCCAGCATTGCTAAAGTAAGTAAATAACATAAAAAGAAGTTAAACTTTGCCCAGAACAGACAAGATGTGGGGAAACCATATCACTGCTGATAGAATAAACAAGGGGCAGTTTTAGAGGGAAAACTGGTAATACGTAATACAATATCTATCAGCAACATCTACTTCAATTAAAAATATTCAAATCTTTTGACATCAGCAATCGCTAGTAATCTGCCATACCAAAGCAATTACCAATGTATTGAATGATGCCCATTGCAGCCTTGTCTATGGAAATACATACACAATGCACACGTCCATCATTTGAAGACTGCTTAAATAAATTGCGATACATCCCTACAGTGGATATCACCCATCTGTTAAATACAGATGTTGGGGGCTGGAGGGGAAAACTCCATCATCACTGCCATGGGAAAAGGCCAGTTACATTGCTACACTGTTAAAAGTAAACAAGGCACAAGAAAGAAGGTCTACTGTGAGTCCATGCTGTATTCTGCATTCTCTTCCACTGATATTTTGTCCATTTCTATGCCAATACCACATGATTTGTATTCCTGCAAATAGTTAAGTCCTGAAATCAGTTTCATCTTTTGAAAATTTATTTGGGTAGTCTAGACATTCTGTATATTCACATAAATGTTGAAATCAGTTAATCGATTTTTCACAAAAGCATATCAGAATCTAGAAAGGAATTGTGGTGAAATGATAGATTAACTTGGTAAAAATGGACATTCAAGCAAGATTTTTTTCAATCCATGAACATGGTATATACCTCTATTTAGTTCTTTTTAAATTTCCCTAGGCAATGTTTTACCATTTGGCGGGGTGAGGAGAGGCAGAGGTTTCACCCATCTATTGTTAAATTTGTTCCTTGACATCTGATTATTTTTTCAATAGTAGAGTAAATAGCACAATACCTTTAATTTCATTGAATAATTATTTGCATGCACAAAACTGATTGTTTACCCCGTGGAACTATTACACTAAGTTTTGTATCTCAACTTTCCTGAGCTTACTTACTAGTTCTGGTAGTTATTTTTCTGTTTGTTTGGTTTGAGGCTAAGCTCACATTGGATTCTGTAATGTGCATAATCACACTGTGTGAGGAATCGATTTTGTTGATTTTTTCCCCTTCTTAGCTAGTTTTCCTGCTTTATTGCACAGTCCCAGCATATTATCAAACAGACAGAGGGAGAAATGACATCCTTGCTCTGTTCCTAAACCTAAGGGAAAAGCTGTCAAAGTGAAGCTCTCACTATGAGGTCAGCTGCAACTTCAGTCCAATTTCTGTTTTGTTTTATCAGATTGAAGAATTTCCCATCCATTCCTACTTTGCTAAGAGGTTTGATTATAAATGGATGCTGAATTTCATTAAATGCATTTTCTGCATGACTGAAACCTCAAGCTAAAAGCATAGAGCTACTATGTTCTGTTGCTGCCAATAGAACTTCCTGCAGTGATGGGAATCTTCCATAACTGAACTGTCCAACGTGACAGCCACTCACCAAATGTGGCAATGGGGCACTTGTAATGGACCTAGTGCAATCAAGAAAATGAATTTTCAATCTAATTTCATTTAAGCAACTCCTGAGTCCAATGCTGTGACACTGGACAGTGCAGGTACTGATGTTACCTTTGGTCAGGCGAAGACATTTTAGTCATGGAACTGAAATCCATAACTGTATTTTTTTTTGTGTGTGTGTGTGTGTGTGTGTGGTACCAGGGATTGAACTCAGGGGCACTCGACCACTGGGTCACATCCCCAGACCTTTTTTTTTTTTTTTTTTTTTTTTTTTTTGTATTTTATTTAGAGACAGGGTCTCACTGAGTTGCTAAGTGCCTCACCATTGCTGAGGCTGGCTTTGAACTCGCGATCCTCCTGCCTCAGCCTCCCAAAGTGCTGGGATTACAGGCGTGCGCCAACGCGCCCGGCCCATAACTGTATTTTAAAAAGATAAATCAGGCTTCAAAAAATTACAAGTTTCTGCTCATCAAAAGACACCAAAAGGATCAGCGAAGCACAGGCAGGGAAAAGGAGTTCAAAATTCATGTCTGACATTCTGTCCATCTCTGTCTGTGTGTATACACACGTACATGTGTGTATACAGAGATATCTTACAAATCAATAGTAAAAAGATAAGTAAAAGAATCAAAACGTAAAAGGTGAATTGAACAATCACTTCAAAACTAGCAAATAAAAAATAGGCACTAAACATCTTCAGTCATCAGGTGACTAATCATGAAAATGACAGAGATATCAATTTGTCCCCATTACAATGGCTCTAAATGAAAAGCCACACAATACAAAAATACTGATGAGGGTATACTACACTTGGAACGTCCACAGATTGGGGGTAGTGGGGGACACAAATGGTACAGGCACTGTGGAGAACCAAGGGGCAACTCCTTGTGAAGTAAACCACACAGCACCTTTGCTCCAGCTATCCTGATCCTACATGCACACCCAGGAGAATGAAAACGATGTCCACAAACAGCAGACAAGACCATCCACAGCAGCCTTATTCACAAGAAGCAGAATCCAGAAAGACCACACTCATCCGTCCACAGGAGGGTGGAAACACAAGTCGGGCAGCACACCCATACAGCAGGCTGCACAGCAACCAGAAAAGCAGAATCGAGCAGTGATGCGTAAAGCCACACAGATGGGCCTCCAAGGCACAGTGTGGAAGGAGGAGGCCAGACCCACGGAGCACACACCACCAACCCAAGTCCAAGGGCAGGCAGGACAAACGCATGGTGACAGAAATCTGGAAGGACCTGCTTCTATGGGGGTGGGGCTGACTCAGAGGGCAAGAGGGATCTTCCTGGGGGGTGGCAAAGTTTTAGATCACCCCCATGGGCAGTGATCATAAGGATGTGAACAACTGTCCAAACTCATCAAATGAGTCTTACTATATACGCATTGTAACTATGAAAAGAAGCTTTTCAAGTTTGAAGAAGCGAAAATTACATTTTGTAAATAAGCAAACACCATCACACAGTGATGATGTTAACACAGCCATGGAAAATAAATCCGGAGACAGTGGTTATCTTCAATGTGCAGGGTCACACACAGAGACTTTCATTTTCTGCAATGTAATCTTTAAAAATGTTTTTTTACACTGAGGATGCCTTATTTTCAGATGATGAAGGCACAAGTGGAAATGAGCAAATTTTAATTCAGTTCAGACTTCTACACTCCTTACTGCTACTGGCCCCTAACATAGTAGTCCTTGCTCATGAAGCTCACCGTCTTCTGACTCACAAAAGCACTGCTAAAACTGCCTTCAGCATGGCTTGGTTTTCACCTGCTGGCCTGGGCAAGACTTCCCTAAAACCTAGCAGCGCAGGTGCAACCTTGAAAACAAAGACCAGTGAGAAGAGCCCTTAACCAAATTCACACACAAAAGGTGGGGACTGGAGACTGTTACACACTCCCTGCGGCTTCCAAGCACGCTCCCCACTCCCAACAGGAGCCTGCTCAGGGGTGCACAGCTTTGCTGGGTAGGTCCTGAGCCAGCGCTGCCAGCCTGTTCTTCTAGACTAGCACAAGGCACTCCCGAGTGCCGCACAGGCAACCCAAGATGGCCTGTTTCACTAAGAAATCACAAGAAATAGCCTTTTGGGTCCCTGGGCAGATGTGAAGGCATTTCTAACACTGCTCAGGTTCCGGAACTCCAGTGAGGAAGCTTGCGTCCTGGGGCCTGCCACTGGGATCTGAGCATGCTCAGGGCTGGGGCTGGGGCTGGGGCTGGGGCGTCCTCCCCTACGAGGTCCTGAGCCCAGGCCCATCCACTGCTAGGTCAACTTGGCATCCGCATCTCCTAGCGGATCTAGATGCACAGGAACGTCTCAGGTCCTGGCATGAGGTCTGTCTCACTCCTCTTAAATTATGTTCCCAAACTTGAGAACACCTTTTCCTTTCACCCCTATTAATATTACCCCTAAAAAAAAAAAAAAAAAAAAAAAAAAAAAATCCATAGTACACACTTTGGGAATTCTTCCAACAAATTAATCAAAGAAAAGAATGAAAAACAATACTGACTCACGAAGAGAACAGCCCAGAACCAGATAATAAATCTGCCAGGCCACCTCATAAGTGCACGAAGATCAAGGCCCCTGGCGGGAGACGGAGCTTCAGATCAAAGGGAGCATCAGTTATGTCAGGGAGAAGCCGGCGGCAACTCCTGAGACACAGCTGGGTGGACAGAAAGGAGCCCAGGGTGCTGGTCACGTTGCAGGACAGTCCCAAAGCTAACACCTCCCTCCCTTTTGCTTGGACCAGAGCTGGTCATTTCATGGTGGCCGGCCTCCGAAAACTACCTATGCAGGGGGGCCAGGACGGGTTGGGGGTGCGAAAACGGTCATTCCCGTTGACCAGATTTTCTGTTGGCAGAGGAAAAATGGGAAGAACTATCACAACATTCATGGAAGGAAAGAGACTATGTAGAGGGCAGCGCTCCCTGATTGGGTTAGAACCGTGAGAATCAATACCGACTTCTTCAGTATTTCAGGTATAAATACTCATGTTCCAGTTTCTGGGGACCCACCTGAGCAGGGCAGGTGATCAAAACAGGATAAGAGTACTGATTTTCCAAAATAAAGATGGGCCCTCGCTGCATCTGCAGAGACTGAATGGGAGGGGACTGATTCTTATCTCAGTCCCAGCAGAGCTGAAAGATAAAATGGTACTTTTTTGTTTCTCCCATTGAACTTGCCGGAACGTCCCCATGTTCATTTTTCTGGCGGGGACAGGAGAGCACCCTCTCCCCAAGAGCACAGCCCAGAGAGGCCAGCGCCAGCAAGGGCGGACAGGGTGCCCGGGGGCCTGCCCGTCCTTGCTCTCCTTTTCTGAAATTAAAGTACAAAGTCTAATCCGAAAGGAGCTGTTTGGCCACGCTTCAGACGAGAAGGCGAATCCAGATCGCAGCCACACACAGGCATCACGCCGCACTCACAGCAACCCCAGGTCATGGCCATGAACCTGCAGGGTCAGGTCTCGGCCAGCACAGTGAGAAGACCCACTCAACCCTCCTCCCCTGAAGTCTGTAAAGAGCCCATCAACACGAGAACAAACTGCCACCTCCACTGAGCAAACAAAACGTTTTAAACAAACATTTATTAGCCAAAGACTCGCGAAAGACTGGCCACAGCCTGCTCCACACGCTTGAGGACATCTGCATCCCTCTGCCCACCTGGTGGCTCCACCCACCAGCCTGCAATAAAGATGCAGGCGAGGCAGGACAGGAAAGGGTCCAGGCACGGGACCAGGTGGTCACCAGCCAGCTTGTGGAGCCAGAAACCTGTGTGTGCCCTTGAGCTCGAGGCTGCACACAGGCAGGGAATACAGATTTTAACTGAGGTCTACTCAGAACCCAGATGGGAGCTGGGACTCAAAACTGTGAACACTAGAAAGAATTATTTCCAGTGATCTGTTCTTAAAGAAATGATGTAAATCTTTTGTGTTCACTGCAACTTGCACAATACAAACTTTGAAGAAATGCCAATAAATCCCACCAGGAGAAAGCAAGTAACACATCATAATAACTCTAACGATAATGAAACCCAACAACTGCTTAGTGGTTTCTAAGCATCAGGGATTTTCCCAAGCACTTTACATGTAATAACTCATTAAAATTCTCAACCAAATCTACAGCCATGTCCTGTTCCACAGACAAGAAGGCTGAAGGCCAGAGAGGTTAATCAACTTGCCCAAGATCACAGAGCTTGTAAGTGACAGAGTGTAACTTCAGCCCAGGCAGCAGGACTCCAGGACTACGCTGTCAAACTAAAGGCCCAGGTACAGGCATTCCCCGTGTGTGCTGCCACCCTCTCGGGTACCTCTGGGGACACTGGGTTTTCACCAAGAATGCAAGTCAGTCAGAGCTGAAGCTTGTGGAGCCAAAGGGAGAGCGCAGAACTGCACTGTGTCACACGGCAGGGCCAGCCACCGCCCAACGGGGCTCATCCGTAGAGCCTTCGTCCAGAGCTCGCTGGGAACCCGCAGTGTGGCAGGCACTCTGTGTCCACAGATCAGCCTCATCGAACATCAAGCAAAATCTTCAAAGATAAATGGAAGGTAGGGAGAGCCAGAATTCATCCCAGAACATTAGGATAATCTACCACGCATCTCTTTCAACAAGATTGTTAGGTCTGTTAAGAGGGACACAGTAAGCCGGGCGTGGTGGCGCACGCCTGTATCCCAACACTTGGGAGGCTGAGGCACGAGGGTTGCGAGTTCAAAGCCAGCCTCAGCCATGGCGAGGCACTCAGCAACTCAGTGAGACCCTGTCTCTAATAAAAATACAAAAAGGGCTGGGGATGTGGCCCAGTGGTCGAGTGCCTCTGAGTTCAATCTCTGATACCAAAAAAAAAAAAAAAAAGAGGGACACAGTAATAAAAATTATCCCAGTAAATGCAAGGTCTCAAGGAGGGGAATGCACAGTCACAGACCAAAGTCGTACACAAGAAAGACACTACGTATTAGGCGTTCAGGAAGGAGACACGCTGACTCACGTGTAGGCCAGCGTCGCGCTGAAGTGCTTCTTAATGTAGGTTTCCAAAACAGGGTTAAAATGCTGGAACTTTCTATCAGCAATTAGTCCAATGATGAAAACCTGTCACATTAATCCACGATATTTTCATTAACAATATGACAGCCATCCCAGAGCCTTCACCCGGCAGGTCTGAGAGGGAACGGTCTATGACATTTCCAGGCAGAAGCCGGTCCCCCTTCGTGTCTTCCCACCCGACGTGGCATGTGCCACGTTCCACATGGAAAGGCACTTTCCACCTGCCCAATGCCTACCCTTTGACCTGATTCACAAGTCCTGCATTGAGGGGACAGTGGGGCAGCCCCCCCCCAGGCTGCAGCAGGACAGGCCCAGCAGGGAAGGGAAGGGAAGCCCCTTACCAGAGCATCAAACACCAGCGTGTCGAAGGTCTCACTCTCCGAGTTCTCCATCATGATGTTGAAGAGGGCGTCCAGGGTGTCCTGCAGGAACTGCACAGACACAAGAGCTCAGGGGACAACGTCATGGCACCCGGTCCTCCCAAACTAGAATCACACCCGGGCTGGGGTTGTAGCTCAGTGGTAGAGCGTTTGCCTAGCACATGCGTGGCCCGGGTTCGAGCCTCAGCACCACGTAAACATAAATGCATTGTATTGTGTACAACTAAAGCAAATAAATAGATATTAAAAAAAAAAAAAAAAAAAAGACTCCGAACACCCACCTGTCCCCAGGGCTGCCCCTAAAGCACCTAACATCCAGGTCTTGTCCAGCCATTAGCTGCTCCAGGAGAGAACTGCACAAGTGAATTCTGAGCAGACACGTCACCCGAGTGAAGCAGAGGAGGACCAGAGCTGCAGACCCCAGCCCAGCCCAGCCCGGGACCTTCCCAGCCCTGGGTCTGGTTCTCATAAGACTGGTGACAAAGTACTGGGTAGCTACTCTGAGAAGAAGGACCTGAGCTGTCTACACACAGGGAGCGCAGGACTTCAGCCAGCGCGTGGGCGGAAGCCACACGGGTCAGGTTCCCACGGAGACAGAGAGAGCCTTCCACCAAGCAGAATGCCCGAGGACGGAAGAGGAGTGTGACTCTGCAGCTGATGTCCTCAGTGGTGTGCCCCAGACACACATCCACCAAGAATCCGCCGATCACAGTCCACTAAAGTCTACCAACGAAACAGGACCCTGTAGAACAAGAGGCCTGTGAACCAGGAAAATCGAGGCTTCAACAGTGTGGCCCAGCAGAAGTTATCAAGGCCTCTGCCCTGCTCCCATGAAGGAGAGTGAGCCGGACTGGAGGGGATGGACCGAGGGGATGGACCGAGGGGATGGGCTCCCGGTGGTGGAGTCCAAGCACAGGCAGCGAGCCACAGAGTGGGACTGGCCGTGCAAAGGAATGAACAGGATATGCCACCATCAGTTACCAGGGACAATGGAATCACAGTGACCACCACCTGGAACCCACCACGAAGGCTATGATCAAGGGATGGGCAGGAGGAGTGTGGGAGGAGACGTTCAGCAGCCGGAGGCCTGGTGCCCTCGCTGCTGGCAGAACAGTAAGATGGGCCATGGCTCAGGAAGAGAGACAAATCCTCCCGAGGACAGACGTGCACTTGCCACGGACACGGCACTCTATTCCTCGGGACACAGCCAAAAGGAAGGAAAACGCACTCACCCAAGAGCATTCACAGCAGCCTCCCTCCTACCTGCCCCCGCCCAGCGGAAACAACACCAATGTCCATCTGCTGATGAATGACACGCCACTGAGCCCACCCCTGCCACGGGAGGGTCCTCGGCCACGAGAGGGGTGAGGTCCTCGAACCTGCGACCACAGGGGTGCCTCTCTAAGACCCTGCACGTGGAAGAAGCCACACACAGACCACGTGCTCCAGGACTCTGTTCATTTCCCAGAACGGGAAACCTCGAGCAACAGGGACTGCGGGTGGCAGGAAGGAGGGGAGTCGCTGCACCAGGCAGGAGGCTTCTCTCAGGGTGATGGAAATGCTCTGGCATTAAACTGCGGTGGTAAAGATGTGGGCCTACTTTTATGTCTGTTAAGTTGATCCACTTAGAGTTGAGTTTTGTGCATGGTGAGAGATAGGGGCTTAATTTCATTTTGCTACATGTGAATTTCCAGTTATCCTAGCAGTATTTGTTGAAGAGGCTGACTTTTCTCCAATAAATGTTTTTGGTGCCTTTGTCTAGTATGAGATAACTGTATTTATGTGGGTTTGTCTCTGTGTCCTCTATTCTGTACCATTGGTCTACATGTCTATCTTGGTGCCAATACAATGCTGGTTTTGTTACTATTGTTCTGTAGTATAGTTTAAGGTCTGGTATAGTGATGCCACCTGCTTCACTCTTCTTGCTAAGCATTGCTTTGGCTGTTCTGGGTCTCTTATTTTTCCACCTGAATTTCATGATTGCTTTTTCTATTTCAATGAGGAATGTCATTGGAATTTTGACTGGAATTGCATTAAATCTGCATAGTGCTTTTGGTAGTATGGTTTTTGACATATTAATTCTGCCTATCCAAGAACAAGAAGGAGATCTTTCCATCTTCTAAGATCTTCTTTGATTTCTTTAGCGTTCTGTAGTTTTCATTGTAGAGGTCTTTTACCTCTTTTGTTAAGTTGATTCCCAAGTATTTTTATTTTTGAGGCTGTAGGAGCCCTGTTTGGGGAGATGGCTTGAATTGCGGTTGACTATGAGCCATGGAGATTTGGGCATTGTCGCCTTCCGTAGTCTCACGGGACTTGGCCCGGGATCTCGAGTGACTTGGCCAAGATTGCTGATCGGGTCAGCACCATTTTGGTGGTGTGTGCGGCGCGTGTTAGTCATTGTTAGAGCCAGAGAGAAAAGTTATCAGAATTAAAAGCTGTTTGTCTCCAGTTTGCCTCTGAACTTCTTCCCGCGGCTTCGTTGCTCCGAGCGGCCATCGCTTCAGGCAGCAACAGGAGGCTACTGTAAATGGGGTAGTTTTCTAGTTTCTCTTTCAGAGGATTCGTCACTGATGTACAAAAATGCATTTGATTTATGGGTGTTGATTTTTATATCCTGCTACTTTCCTAACTTCATTTATTAATTCTAAAGGTTTTCTTCATCGTGTTGGATTAGACCCCGACTTCCTTAACAAGAATCCTATAGTGCAAGAACTAAAATCAAGAATCAACAAATGGGATGGACTCAAACTGAAAAGCTTCTCAGCAAAAGAAACAATCAGTAAGGTGAAGAGAAAGCCTATAGAATGGGAGCAAATTTTTACCACATGCACATCAGACAGAGCACTAATCTCTAGGATATATAAAGAACTCAAAAAACTTAACACCAAATAAATAAATAAATAAATAACCCAATTAATAAATGGGCTAAGGCAATCTCAAAAATCCAAATACCAAATGTTTTCTCTGATATAAGGAGACTGGCTCACAGTGGGGTTGGGTTGGGGAGCATAGGAAGATTAGAGGAACACCAGAAAGGTCAATGGGGAGGGATGGCAAGGGAGGGAGCAAGGGGGTATAAAGAGAGGAAGAAAAAAAAAACAAAAAACGATGGTAGAATGAGAGGGTTATCATTACCCTAAATGCACGTTTGAAGACATGAAAGATATGAATATACTTTGTATACTAACAGTGATATGTAAAAAGGTGCTCTTTATGTGTATTACGAATTGTAGAGCATGCTACTGTTATGTATACAACACTGAACAAAAAATTTAAAAATAAATAAATAAATGTAATTTAAAAATAAATAAATAAATGGGCTAAGGAACTAAACAGACACTTCTCAGAAGATTATATACAATCAATCAACAAATATATGAAAAAAATGTTCAACACCTTTAACAATTAGAGAAATGCAAATCAAAATTATTCTAAGATTCCACCTCACCCCAGTCAGAATGGCAGTTCTTAAGAATACGTACAAGCAACAGTAAATGTTGATGAGGATGTGGGGGAAAAGGCACAATCATACATTGCTGGTAGGACTGCAAATTGGTGCAACCAATATGGAAAGCAGTATGGAGATTCCTTAGAAACCTTGGAATGACCAGCTATCCCACTCCACTCCTTGGTTTATACCCAAAGGACTTAAAATTAGCCTACTACAGTGATGCAGCCACATCAATATTTATAGCAGCAAAATTCACAATAGCTAAATGTGGAACCAACCTAGATGCCCCTCAATAGATGAACGGATAAAGAAACTGTGGTATAAATACACAATGGAATATTACTCAGCATTAAAAGAGAATAAAATCATGGCATTTGCAGGTAAATGGATGGAGTTGGAGAATATCATGCTAAGTGAAGTCAGCCAACTCCCTAAAACTGAAAGCTGAATGTTTTCTCTAATATGTAGATGCTGATTCGTAATAGGGGCTGGAGTGGGTGAGGGGAGCATGGGAGGAATAGAGGAACTTTAGATAGAGCAAAAGGGATGGAGAAGAAGGGAGGAGTCATGGGGTAGGAAAGACGGTGGAATGAGATGGACATCATTATCCTAGGTGCATGTATGAAGACGCGAATGGTGTGACTCTACTTTGTGTACAACCAGAGAAATGAAAAACTGTGCTCCATATGTGTGCTAGGAATTGAAATGCATTCTGCTGTCATGTATAACTAATTAGAACAAATTAATCAATTAATTTTAAAAATCAAAAGAAAGTGGTTGTGCCAATGAATTTGTTGTGTATATTTTACCCCAATTTTTTAATTAAAAAAAAAAAAAACAGTGGTGGTGACTGCACCCTACACCAGCAACTATGGACCCGGACAGAATAAAGGGGTGGATTTTATGGTCTATGAAAATAGCCTTGATGAAACCATTCCTTTTAAAAAGGAAGACTGGGTAAGGTGGCTCCATAGCAAAACATCTAAGGGGCGGCTGAGTCACATCGGGTCTAGAATCTTCCTAAGTGGTCCACGTATGCCCGTATCCAGAGGTCCTTCAGACCACACAGAAGGTCTCAAACTGTCACAGCCCTGAGACGCAGGAACCAAACCACAGGGACTTGCTCCGAGAACAGCGCTGGCCCCACTGGCCCCACCTGTGCCCTTCATGGTGGAATCGGCCACAGCGGCAGAAGCCTCGCAGCTCTCCTCTGGGGGCGTGCGGACCTCTCCCACGCCCAGCAAGGGACCCGAGACCCACTGAGGCCCGAGTCTTCACTGTACTCCACTGTGCTGCCCAGCCCAGGTTATACCAGAACATGTCACATGCAAATGGCAGAGAATAAAACCACCCTGACCCAAAGGCTCTCTAGTCTAGACAACAAGGGCTCGAGAAACACTGTGATCATCTGGGTTTGCGCCACCTTATTACTCTTGTAGCATTTTCCATCATTTTCAGAGTGCTAATCTGCAAAGGTCAAATCTGGACACCATCTGCTAACAACCTAACGTTCCTGCCAACCGGCTCCCAGATGCCAAGCCCTGGCTTGTCAGTTCACGCAAAGCCCGGAAAGAGGCCAACCAGACCCACCCAGACCAAAGACCTGCTCAGCAGCCCAGAAACAGCAGTGGAGAGAGCCGGAGCCTCCCTCCACGGCTGCAGAGTCCTGAGGTCAGGGATGAGCAGGGAGAGGCGGGCCCCGTGTGGAGGCAGAAGAGGGCCTCTGCAGGCACCCCACCCTGTCTCTGAGACCACCCAGTGGAAGGCCAGAACCACCATTTCCATTCTCTAGTGGGAATGGGAGACCATGGCTTTAACTAAATATATAAATCCCTTCCTCAATCTATCAAAGAAGATAGATCTCTCTATGATCAGTTATAAATATACAGAAGGGAGGCCTCGAACAGACGGAATAGACCTGCCAGTGGCCCTAAATGAAGCGAAAGGAACCCTAAGCAGCCAGAGAATTCCTCACGTCCTGGCCATCAATGGCCAGTGGTCCAGACACTCAGGTCACCTCTGTGGTCATACAAAGGTTTGTAGGACATGCCATCAAAGGTAGAAGACAAAGTCAGGTGCACAGTAGGTGAGGCGAGAAGGCCCCCTAGGTCCCCGTGGGTAAGGGAAGGTGGGGGGGATGGGAGAGTCCTTCCCAGGGATGAGCAAGCAGAGGTGACAGGACCCAGGGCTGGGGAACGGGATAAGACGATTCTACAGTTTTCCTGGTAAGCCACAAAAGGTCAACAAAAGTACAGAGAATTCCTGACATGACGCAGAGGCTTAAAATGAAAGAGGACAAAATGTCGTTAACTGCGTGTCTTCTAAAGTATGTGCACGTCTTCACCCAGATTCAATTTGAACTGGGGAACTTATAGAACCCTGAGAAGTTTAAAATGTAATTAACATTGTCCACGCCATTGGTAGAGGGCTAGGACTGAAAAGATGATTAAAATTTTTAAGATTAGCAAGGATATGTTTGAATGGCTATACAAGGAATTTAGGAAAGTAGTGCAACCAGATTAATTCATTCTGAAGTTAAGCACACTGCTGGTTAATTAAGGCCATTTTAAGTAATTAATTTTGCAGAGATAAGGCAGGCTCCCTTCCCTGGCACTTCTCACGGAGGGCGAGGACCGGAGGCAGGAATGTTCAGACCTCGCTGCAGAGACCTTTCTCAGGACACACTGCATGCTCGTGAGCAGGTTAGTGTCTCTGACCCACCCAGATCACGCTGGAAATGACAGCGCATTTCCTCACGTGCAAGGAAAATCCGTTCAAGCACCTCATGTGGTGCATGAGAGAAAAGAAGTGCCCATCTTGGAAGAGATACCAGCACTGTGAACAAGCACGGAACAGGAACCCAGGACCTGAGAGGTCAAAGGGCTCTCGGACCACCCCACTCCATCCCACTGCCAGATCTCGTAGACTCCGAGCAAAGAAGGCTGGAGCTAACGGCCGTACCCCACGCACCTCCAGGGCTGATGCGTGAGGCGAGAAACAGTCCAAGATCACAAGGAAGAAAATGAGCGAGGTAGACTTGGAGCCGTGCTGGGTCCCGCACCACACAGTCCTCCGGGCCTCAGATGGAGGGCCTGGGGGAGGCGTGGGCCAGGGTTACAGGTCACGATGAGGAAGCTACCAGGGACACAGCACACCCCAGCATGCCAGATGAGGTTGTCGGATCTCTCGACAACCCCCCAGAGAAGACACTAGCACGATCCACCCCACATCGGTGAAAGTGGGACTTGCAGAGGCCACACAGCTGTGGCCAGCGCTGCACAGGACCCACGGGGGGAGGAAATGGAACCCAAGAGACTGGCCACAGAAAACTGCCGGCTGACCCAGCAGCCTCCCGCACAAGGATCCCAGCACACTCTGCCCGTTCGGAGGGGGTGCCCTGAGTGTGAACAGGACTGTAACCAGAACCCCGTGCGGCCACGCGGCCAGCGCCGCTGTCCCTGAGTAAAGCCCGCGCGTCCTGGGGCGGGCCCACTTACCTTCACCACCTCCCCGCCGTCCACCTTCATGAGCTGCCGGAGGTTCTGCTGCAGCAGGCTGGTGTTGGAGCGCCACTTCAGCAAGCCCAGGAGGCCCACTGCAAGCAGAGGGACAGTCAGCTCCGCACCCAGCACCAGCCTCACGCCCCGGCCTCCCGCACCACGCCAGGCCAGGGTCCCTGTGACAGTTTGTTAACAGAAACGTCAGCCCTGTTTCAAAAGGTCCGCCTGCTTTGTAGCAACCCACGGAGCTCCTAGAGCGGCTGGAGTCGTTATTTCCAACCACATTCACCAGGCGATGGCTTCCAGGTGGGAGCTTTAAGGATGCATTTGGGAACCTGGAAAGACTACCTCTGGACCTTCAGCAAGGCAGCTGCCGGGACCACAGGGCCTGGAGGAGGCGGCCCACCCAGAAGGTGCTACCTGGTAGCTCCCGCCAAGTGGCTTTCTCCTGTTGGAAAACAAGCCTTTAGGCTTTCATTATTTTTTTTTTTAGATAAATTGATATAAAATAATCCATACAAATTCAAGCACTGAAAGGGCAAGGCCACCATCCTGCAAGGTCCTTGGAGCTACAACAACCCTGGGCCACTGAGACCACTCGGAGCTGAGCTTCCTGCCTGGCTTCCAGAGCTGCTTGCTGTCCTTCCTATTGTGACTTTGTTTATATTGAGTCCCCTCAGCTTTTTTAACAGAAAAATCAAGGATTTTCTGTGTTTTAATGTCTTAAAGGACTTTTTTTTTTTTTTAAGTTTGAAGGATTTTGTTTAAGACATCAAGATGAGCCGGGCATGGTGGCACACGCCTGTAATCCCAGCACTTGGGAGGCTGAGGCAGATCGCTGAGGCAGGAGGATCGCGAGTTCAAAGCCAGCCTCAGCAATGGTGAGGCACTTAGCAACTCAGTGAGACCCTGTCTCTAATAAAATACAAAAAAGGGCTGCGGATGTGGCCCAGTGGTCCAGGGCCCCTGAGTTCAATCCCCGGTCCAGTGCCCCTGAGTTCAACCAGTACCACAAAAAAAAAAAAAAAAAGACATCAAGATGTACTCTAAGATGGAAAGACAGAACCCACACCTCTCTAGGAAAGGACTTCTGCATACACATTGTCACAAGAAGTTATACTAATGTCCCTTCACTTGAAAAAAATGCAATTATCCAAATGCACCTAATTTATTGCTTATGCCCATCAGGAACCAACTTCAGCTATAAAAATTATAACCATTAAAAACAAAAATAATTTTTAGTTAATACTGAAAAGAAAAAAAATCTACTATTTCATTTATTTGAGCTCACTGCAAGTATAGCTGGCAAAGGATAGAATTGAAACCAAAGAGGGCAGCCCCACATTCACCATGCAATACATATGCATGGACTTAAAGGCAGCAACCATAGGACCCTGGCAAGTTAGATCCCCTGTTTTTTCATCGAATAATGGGTACAATGTTGCAAAAATCCTGCTGCAAGTTAGCTCCCCTGTTTTCTCATCCAAACAATGGGTACAATGTTGCAAAAATCCTGCACAAGTTAGCTCCCCTGTTTTCTCATCCAAACAATGGGTACAATGTTGCAATAATTCGCAGGACTGCTGTAGAATGAAAAGACAATCAGTTTAATATACCAATGCCCAGCATGAAATACTACTAACAGTGTGCTATAGAACTGAAAATGTATTTATTCATCATGAAAGTTCACGTGTTTCAATTTCTAATTGAAAGTGAAGTAATGGGAAAGGCTTTAGCCTGCCCTGGCAAACTCATCGTCCCAAGGTTAAGGGCGACTGCCATCTCACAAGTGACAACCAGTTTCTTTAGTGGAGCCCAAATCATAATCTGATCCCATTCATGTGAAGTCGGCAGCAGGAGGGATGTGACTGGGTGGAGCTCTACCTCCGAACTGCAAACTGGAGAGAGGGTTCAGCTGGGCATGTTTTGTAGATCACCTCAGAGGAGGAAGAAAGCAGAGCTGCCAGTCCCGGTAGGGCCACCACGTCACCCAGGTTCTTCCTTCTTCATGCCTTATTCCTGGGACTTCATCGCAGTGGGGCCCATAATTGGTTTTTGCTGCATCGCTCTTTTCCCTCTAATTGTACAGTAGCTAACTGAGCAGAGGACGCACAGCCTACACTTCTTTTCCCATCTCCCGCGGCAGCCAGCAAAATGCAGAGGACAGGGACATTTAATACAAACCTTGTTGAGTATTCAGCTACTGCTTTTCCCTAAGTAACAGAACTTCGCAGTAACAAATCACCGCTTCAGAAAAACGACTCTCTCAAACAAGAACCTGGGACTTGATGCTGAGATGCCAACTGGGGCAGCTCTGCCTTGTGCACACCTGACACGCCACCCTCCCATACTGGGGCATCACTGCTGGTGAGAAAGGAGATCCACGAGATCCCCCCTCTGCTCCAGGAGCAGCATCACATTGGAATTTCCTTGTTGCCCAGCAACAGCTGCTGCCAGGTCCGGGGCGCCCTCTCCCTCAGTTCCAGGGAGGGAATCACCCTGCAGCAGTGAGATTCAAGGAGCTTGAAGGTGAAAGGAGGGGTGAACTCCACACCCTGGGAGACCTCCTGGTTCCCAGCCCCCTGTCCAGGGACATGTGGGTTCCACATGCTACTCAGAACATGGTCTTAAGGGGAAAATATGTTCAAGCTGCAAATGACAACATCAAATATGCTTTTGAAACATGACCCAGGTGTAAGATGGTGGCTTCCTGCACAGTAACGATGGCAATACACAGCAGCTCACTCGTCCAGGACCTACTGAAAAACTAAAGTGCCACACACATGGGATGGCAATGCACTGGAAATGTCACCTTTGCCCTGGGTTAAATGAGGCGCCAATGCTATAGTCTTCAGGCACAGGGGGACCATTTGGGCCATATCCAGAAGACAACATTTGTTGTCCTGGGGCTAGCACTGTTGACCATAGGTTCTGGGGACCAAGCCTGAAAACCCTCTATGCACTCCCACCCTCTGTGATGGCTTGCTCAGACCTCATCCCCAGGAGATGCTTTTCATTTACGGGAAGATTCCTGCACAGCCACCAGCAAGGACACTTTAAAATGCCTCGGGCAAAACATGAGTAACCTTAGAAAAATGCATCCAAATGGCCTTAAAGCATTTGTACCCAAATGTATCTAAGTGGCCTTAAAGTGTCCTATGCAAATAGCCAGGAAGAGTGACCTCTTGCCCCCACAAGAGGTTTCCGCATGAGACCACTGGTGGGAGAGCATTTCCTGCAAACATTAACTCCAAACAAGAGAGCAGACAGCCCAGAGCAGGAAGCTTTACAAGCATGTGACACAGGGCTGGCATGCCCAAACCTGCAGGCCACCCTGACACTTCCACTACAGTGTCCAGGCTTCCACCCGAGGGGTTTACTTTTGTCCCATGCTAATCCCAGTAAAGTCCAAAAGATACCTGCCCCGCCCCCTGCAAATCCAAAACTACTGCCATGATTGACAGACAACCCCAGAGATGCAATGCTTGATAACAACAGACATTAATAATCACAATCCGTATCGGGCAGTTAGGAGGAAAAAATTGGATTTTCAGGCTCAGTTTCAAGAGAGCATAAAGTCCCTCTGCACGGCTGTGATATGGTCACATTAAGGGGATGCAATTTTTAAATGAAAGATTTGTGCACAGGAGTCTCTCCCTCCTCCACACACAGTGGCAACAACAACGCTGTGTGCTCTGAATACGAAGCAACGCGGCCAATGGTGGTGCCGCCGGGGAGGCTGCAAGTGGTGGTAATGAACTCTGAGCAGTCCACCGCCCCAGCCCAGGGCCACCAGGCACCAGCTGATGAGTGACCTGCTGTGTTAGGCAGAGCTCTGTGTGCGTGAATCAACAAAGGTGCCTTATCTCACATAGTAAGGGAAACCAGAAAATACCACGCAAACCAACTTTTCAAAAGAACAATAGCTGGGAATTCTCTTGATGAGTAGCTGAGACAGGGAAAGATGCTAAGAGGGTGGGCCCCTAGAATCTGCGGCTCATGCACAGGTCACACAGCCCTGGAGGCAGGAAGTACTCCCCTGTCTACAGACCAGGTTCCCAGGACACTTGTTCAAGGTCATTTCCAGGGCTGACCTAGGATGGGGCTCATGTGCAGGTCTTTGTTTGGACTCCGAATCTCTTGCATTTTCCCTCGTGCCATGCTACCTTCCTCTGGCTGAGACGCATTCTAAAGAGTAAGTCCACTGCTTCCCTCCCGTAAAGGCACACCTTGGATCAAAACAGAAGTGTGAATATTAAATCATGATGGATGCCACCTCCTCTTTCCAGTGCACCAGTGTCCACGTGGGTCGCTGCGGCGGGATGGAGTGAACGGCACACACACACCTACAGGAAACGCCTCTACAAGCAGGCCAGAAACGACTGGGGCTGACGATGCTGGCGAACCCTCCTACCCCACTCACCGTTCTGGGTCAGCTTGGTGGAGCACACCAGCGTCGAGATCTGGAAGGAGTCTTTGCTGATGGTGCAGCTCCCCAGACTCTGCATGCTCTTCCCCGTGGCCGAGTGGCCCTTCTCTTCTAACTCCGCTTTCGTTGAGGGCAGACTCAAGTACGTCGCTGCATCTTCCAGCTTCTTGGCCTCGGCCTGCGGGTTTCGTTACACAACTTGTCAAACAGCACCAAAGACAGCAAAGCACGGGCTTTCCCACGGACTGTCATCCTTCACCCTTCTAACCACTCCATCCACTGCTACATGGTGCTCCCCGAGGTGTTTTGGCAATGCCCCTTGTTCTTATAGATTAGTTCATCTCTGCAGCCTTTTTGTATAGCACTTAAGGTGTTGCTATCATCTTCTCTCATTAGGGACAGACGAAGGGCTGGTCATCAGAGAAGCTCACATACATAATTAAATGTAGCTCGCTAGCTGCTTTTGCTTTCTCCTAACGGTGGCAGATGCGGGTCAGGAAGCCAGAAAGGACTGAGTCCAAGTGCGGCACGCCGCAGGAGCAGGACGGCGGCGTACCTTGTAGACGATCAGATCGTGTTCCCCATCTCTCAAGGTGGTCCCGTCGTACCTCATCAGCTTCACAAATGCCAGTGCAAATATCTTCTCAGATTTATCCTTAGCTGCAATAAACATCAATAATCATCTTCAATTGTGGTTATGACAAAATAACATTACAACATACAACAAAGGCTACCTTTAGGAAACAATCACAAAACTATACTGACAGGTGTTAAAGTTGATGGAAATATACAGAGAAATGGACCATGTTCACCAACAGAAGACCTCGACACAAAGGCCTGGGTTGTCCCCCAAATGATAGTAAACTCAAAGCAATTTCAACCAAAATCTCATGGAAGAGACTATTCATGGAGCTTGAAAACTAGGAAGAGCAGGAGGACCTTGCAGAAGAATGTGCAGGAAGAGCCACAGTATCAGAATCCAGAAGAGACAGAAATAAAGACAGGGTGACTTTTCACATTGGGCTGCAGAGACCAGGATGCTGAACAGGTCCTGGAAACACAGGGCCATCGCAGGGCACAGCTGCACAAAGGGGAAACCGCTTGGCAATACAGAAAAATAAAACAGACCCCTACCTCACGCCCCTTCTCAGATAAACCTCAGATGGACTGAAGACCTGAGTACGAAATTGTATTCCCATGAGCAAGAAAGTCCTGCCCCCCAAAACCCGCACTCGGGGCCCACTCCCTGCCTTCACTCAAGTCTCTCTGCTGAATGTCACCTCCAAAGAGACCACACCACATCTGAAACAGCAGCCCGATCATACCCTTTTCTCTCATCTGATGATGATTCTTATCACTGACAGAATGTGTGTACACTTGTGCAAAAGAGAATTTGTTCTTGCTTATTGCTAATTCTTGGTCCTCTGGGCCCTGGAATGTAAGGGACACTGTATTCTTTTTTTTTTTTTTTTTTTAACTGCTATTTCCCAGTGCATGAAATAGTGCCTGGCATACAATAGCTACTCAATAAATATTTGTCTTACTTGGGGAGAGCGCCAAGAACAAATAAGTTCTTCGGGTCATAAAGAAAACAGAACCTGGTGGTTTATCCGAGGGTGACCGAGGTAAGGGGCAATTTGACGGCATGGTGGGAACAGGCCTTCCTGAGAGGGTGGGCAGCATGGGCCAAGGGGTGGACCTTCCAGGAAAAGAGAAGGCCTGATACAGAGGTCTCCGGTGGCACAGGCCTGGCTTGGTGGGGACGGAAGGCCAGCGTGGCTGGCAGATAAGACAGGGAGAGCCAGAAGTTGGCAGGGCACATCAGATGGGGACAGGAGGGGAGTCGGCACTGAAGAAAGAAATTTGCAATGAATTCCTCAAATTGTCCCCTGAATATGGAACAGAAACCTTGAGTTCCAGAGCTAGAAAATATCTCAAAGTATTCGTTCAGAATTCTCTGTTTAGAGACGAAAAGACAGCCGTGAGACAGGGAGGCCACACCCCCTGGAGCAGGGAGCTCGAGAGTCGCCGGAGCCCACTTCATCAGGGACCTGTGCATCTCAGCATTGCTACAGTGTTCAGCATGCAGTAGGTGCTCAACAAATGCTGGCTAACGGGTGAATAAAGAACCAACCAACCAAAAACAAAGAGAGAAACAGATAAAATATGTGTCCTCTAGGAATCAAAAAAGTCACTTGGTCAAAGGATTCCAGAACACAGAGAAAAATGTCATGTTCAAGTGGCAAAGTATGGCTCCGCCTGAATTGGGGTGGCTAGAAAAATTACAACAGGCCTCCCCAAAAGCACCCAGGGCTTGGAAGGACAGCTGGTGGCAACGGTCGGCAGACAGCTTTCATGGTGCCTCCCATTCAGTGGCGGCACCGCCACCTCCAAGCATAGTGCTTCTCGCGACAAGCTCGCCCCCCGCCAGACAACTGAATGGCTTCTCCTACAACGCAGAGGCCGGCAGAGCCCCGCAGGAGACCACGGGCTGTGGGAGTGCCCTATCCCCATTCCCGGAGCCCCACTAGTCAAACCCACCACAGTCCACTCCCGGCTGGGCCCAGCACCATGTCCACTGTCACACGGGTGACTCAAGTGGACGACCGGGGAGCCAGCAGGCTGCTGGGAAGGGCCCTGTCACTGGGTCAGCACCGAGCTTCCCGACGCGACCACAGCTCCGGCGTGGGAAGTCCCCTCACTCCCTCCTCCTGCTGGGTCTGCTTCACGGCAAAGAGCAGCTGGGATATGCCGGGGGACAGTGGCCTCGTTCTCCCTCCCTCTGACCCAGGTGTCCACACACAGGACGGGGAGAGGCCCCGGGCCCTGTCAGCAGCTAGTAACCCAGGATCTCAAAAGCACCACACTTGTGATGCTCAACAAGTTCCCAACGCCCACAAGCAGTGACCTTGGGGACTTCATTAATTATGCAAATGTGTCTTGGTGTGTGGAGTGATAGCATCTTGTCTATTATGAGTACTTAAAATTGACAAGAGAGAAAACCAGGGATTTTGAGAATTAAAATGCTAGAGAAGATACCCCTCTGCCCTAGTATAAGTTATTAATTAGAGAGAAAGAACTTGCTAGAAAGGGTGCGTGGTGTTGAGAGGACCTCCCGCCGTGGACTCTACCCCTCTTGTCAGGCCCGGTTTCCTCCCTGGGCCCTCAGAGTCTGTCCTCTCCTGATGTCCTCAAGGTGATGTGGGCACAGGGGCCCAGCTGGCTCACCCACTGGCCTTCCCACCCCCCAAGGAGGCCTGGGCCCCTTGGCCAAGCTCTGGGGGGCTCCGGCTCCCCACCCCTCGGGCTCATCTGTGCAGCGTCCTCTATGCCCAGGCTTGGAACACACCTGTGCCCAGAGCACAGCCAAGCTAGCACCCTGCCATTCCCTAGGGGCTTCTCGCAGACTAACCTGCACCTCCAGGCTGACCCAAGCCTGCTGGCAAAGTGCCCCCGCTGTATGCCTAACAGATGTACCGGGTGCTTACGGGGGACGTGGCCATGGCACCCCCGAGGCACGTGAGTAGCATGCGCAGGCTCAGGGCTCAGGTTTGGACCAAAGCTGCCCACTGACCATTTGGATGACACCGGGTCACCTCACTCAGGGTCTCCATGTCCCAGTTTCCTCACGTGTGACATGAGAAGTCACGCTAATAGCACTGACAGCACATGGGGTTCTTGGGAGGCCTGACGCTGACAGCATGGGGGACCCTTGTGCTGGCACAGAGTGGGCGCAGGGGCGACGCTGACCGCTTCCTAGAGAAACCCCCAGCCTCCGCCATCCAGGGAGCGTGGGCACAGGAGAGGCCCTGACCGCGGCCTGGAGCCTGAACGTGGCCCCAAGGCCAGCTTCAACCACAGGGCCCCGCCTTCTTGGCTGGCCAGGCTTCACACCCCTACTTCTCCCACTCATAGTGACACCTGTTGCCCTTTTACTAGATCCTGGTGGGTTTGCACAGCAGGATGGGGCAAGGGGTGCAGTGATGTTCCAGTAGCCATCATCCCCCAAACACCACCACAGTGGGCCTCATGCCACTTCCCCGTCCTTGCAGAACCAGGCCCTGTCCCCATCTGCCACTATAAATGGTCAGCTGATGGCAGTGGTCAGCACTCTAGCTCAGCAGGCCTGAATGTTCTTAATGACCACAGGCCTGGGCGTCTCAGTGGCCTTGCAAGGTAATCTACACATCCCAGCATCGGCCCTTGACTCCCACTCACCGTCGTGACCCCTGTCCCCCAGGCACACCCCACGCCACGTGGAGGGCTCAGATCCCTAGAAACAGTAAAATGCTCACAGCACCGCGGCGGCTATTACAGAGCCAGACACTGTCGCAGAGCTGCTGGAGGGAGGTGCGGTTCCCTTGAGGGAGGACTGAAGAGGCTCGTGCTTAGGCATCTGCGAGAAGAGCCAGAGCCAGAGCCTGACCAGCGTCCTGCGAAGTCCCCACAGCATCATGAGCAACACACAGCCAAAGGCCACCCCCTTCCCTGGTTCTCTGTAGCACACACTACCACAGCCAACTCTGACTGTCGCTTATTTTCCCAAATACGAGCTACTGCTAAGTGAAGACAGACGAGGGACAGGCACTGAGACTGCCTCTGTGGTCCCCGTCAGCGCCTAGCCCAGGGCCTCAGCCTGGAAGGGGAGCCACACCCTCCTCTGGAAGGAGAGGGTTCAACACCAGCGTTTGCTCCTCCAGCTTTGGCATCTCCGTCAATAGTACACCAACGTCTAGGAGAAGAGCTGTGGCGGAGCTCCGGATACCAGGGGACAGCAAGGAAGACAGGGGTCACAGCTCCGGATTCCAAGCAAATGACATTTCTGACGGACGGGGTACTCGGAGTCAAAAAGGAGAACAGGAAACCTAAAGAGGCTTACGGAGCAGAAGCCCTCGTCAGGCAAGAGAAGGACAGTCTCCTGAGGCCTGCCCGAAACACGCCCAGGAATAGGTGAGGTGGCAATGGCTAAGGGGCTGCCACCTGGGTATGACAGCAGAGTCGTGGAGTGCCCAGAACAGGTGCAGCTCGGGGAGCCCCACCCCCGCCTTCCCTGAGGCAGCCCTGTGCCCTGAGGGGGGCTGGTGGTGAGCACGAGTACTCACAGTCCTGCGACGACCGGTGGCGGAAGGTAAACCGGAGGTGGCTGCGGTTCACGTCCTCGATGGGAATGGCCACCTGTCAGAGTGGAAAGGAGAGAGGCAGCCGCTCCCACCAGCTCCCACTGAGACAGCTTAATTCCGCGGGAGCGTTTGGGCACAACCGCAAACATTTCTGCACGGCAGCGATGCACACGCTGTCTGTCTAATCCCCCGTGTGACTTTTCCAAAGGCAAAATGTCTCCAAATTTAAACAAGGTAATACTGGAAGGAGCCAACCCAACTCTGCTAGACAGCTGGGTTTTTTCTTTTAACATGCTGATCCTTACTGTTAAGATTCTATTTCTGACTGTTGCCATCTTCGTGTTCAGTCCCAACACAAAGGTATCTATATTCTCTCCACAGCTGCAGCAAGAAAGCTTTCCTGTTGTCACATTATGGTCAAAGAAAAAGACCTTGTCCATGCTGCCTGCAAGCAAGGACGGTCCCTGATTCTCACACCTAACATCTGGGTTCCAGGCCAACCCCTGGGCTCCTCTTCAAACATTCAGGCTCCTGGCGGTTGGCTGGTGTCTACCACGGAGGGCCACCATGGAGACTGGGAGAGCTGCGTTATGAAAACGTGCCAGTGCCACAGGAGGGGGACCTGGCCAAACCTCATGGATTGGCATCTCTTCTCTCTTCCAATCTGGTGTAAAGGCAGCAGGCCACACATAAAGCAGGACCCAGAAGAGAAAGACAATAACTATCTTTAAACGACTCTGTCATTTGTCTCCGTGAAAGTCCTATATTGATGTCCAGAAGATAGGGGAGCAAATGTATTCCAAGAAATGCCAGCGCAGTTCCTTAGCAACCCAGAAGGACTTTGTTGGGAAAGCCACACCGCCTGTGTGGCGCAGTCAGCGGGCAGCCCCTGGGCTGTGGGGAAGGTGGGGTTCCTTTGGGATACAAACGAGCATTTCATAATCAACCCAGGAGATAAAATGACCGTGCAAATAATACCTTCATGGTCTCAAACCAGCGTGGCTGCTTCACTTGGTAGTAGATCACAGACTTGTACTCGGAAATCGCCTCGTCACCAGCACCCGGGAAAATCACATGCTTTGAAAGAAGGCCGAGAGATCAGGTGAGACCTCGGGAGCTTGCTGGACACACACCTCCCACCAGGCCCCGGGGGAGAAGGCACTCCTGGAGGGCTGTAAGCTCATCTCACCAGGGAGCACAGTCCTACACCCACTGAGGAGACAGGGGTCATGAAACATGAGGGAAATACTGTGCCCACCACCCCAACCCCGGCCCAGTGCCTCTGACATCAGGATCTGCAGGAAGTGGCCTGATTCGTTCCGAGGTCTGGGGTGAAGGACTGCAGGGCAAAGAGGTGGCGGCAGCCCTCCTGCTCCCTCCAGCCATGAACGCTGTCCAGTGGACCCCAGCAGAAGCCACGCTGGCTTCCGGAGAGACGGGATGGGCAACGCTGGAGAAAGGGAGCCACCCCACTCAGAGCCGAGTCTAGGCACAAGCCCAGGCCTCTGCTTCCTGGGCCCAGTCCAAGAGGCTCCTTGAGGGACACCTGCTCTGGTCTGGCCTCTGGTCATTAGAGATGGCTGCAACCTTGAGTCCTTTCAGGACTGCTGGCTGCTTTGCCCACAGAAGTAAATCCTGGGTACTATGGGAGGCACCATGAGGCCACAGCTCAGGCTGCAGTGGTCAGAGTCAGAGACTGCAACCCATGTCCACCTGCTCTCTGACCCCGAGCCAACTGCTTCTCCCTCAGAGTCTCAGGTTCCTCGTTTCTGAAAAGGTGACATGGGGCTGGGGCTATGGCTCAGCAGTAGAGCGCTTGTCTCGCATGTGTGAGGCCCTCGGTTCGATCCTCAGCACCTCATAAATAAAGTAAAGGTACTGTGTCCAACCACAACTAAAAACAAATATTAAAAAAAAAATTTAAAGAATTTTTAAAAAGGTGACATAAGCATGTCTGCACTTGAGAGGGATGACGTCCCCAAATGACACTCTCTGATAAGGATGGGCAAAGAACATGGGCCAGCTGCACAGGGCTCTCCTGAGACAGGCTGGCACCAGGACCCAGGGACACCAAGGCAAGGGGGGGAAGGGCAGCAAGGACCAACACCCGTCCCGAGCAGCAGGAAGGCACGGCCCCGTGGCGGCTGCCAGGGGCTGGGCAACAGAGCCAGGGCCGAGCCCTGCAGTCAAGACCCCCAGCGAGAAGTACCTCCAGCCGCTTCCCATCTTCATCGTAGACAGACACGGTCACCTCCACGTTCTTCGCCGTCGTTTTGCTTCCTTTATCGAAATCCCCTTGAACTAATGTTACATAGATATCATTTCGAACATCACCTGGGTGGGGGGAAATCACACCTTTAATGCCAATCTATTATTCATAGTGTGACTGCAAATTTTGCAAAAACTGTCTAACGCACTGCCTGGTCTAGAAGAATGTTATAAATACCATATTGGGTGATCATGAAATAGTCTCTACAAAACAGTCCCAGCATTTAAAAGCATGACAAAGGTGATTCCCATCATTGTCCTAAGGCCTGCTGGAAAGAGGAACCTCTCCTTCTCTGGTGGCTGGTCGGGGCCGAGGAGCCTCCACCTCCAAAGGCAGCCTACGCCCAGAGTGACTGCAGTGCCTCAGGGGCCTGCCCAGCTTCGTGTCCGTGGCCCACGGCCACCACATCATCGTCCCCTCCAGGCTGGGCTCATCCACGTGCTCAGTAGCCAAGGACTCTCGCAGCTCAACGGCACACCCAGGAAGGAGAGTGCAGCGTCGGCCTCCTCTGCACTCCTCCAAAAGTCCAGGAGCTGAACTGAAACCTGACTGAGCATGAGAACCACAGCCTGGGATCAGGGACAGCAAGGAGGGCCCACAAGAGAAACTCCTCGGCAAGGCTCATGTCTTGCACCAAGCGGCTGTCTGGTCCCCAGCAGGGACCAAGAGAAAAGAGGCAGAACAAAACAGACCTGTGCACGGTAACAGGACGGACCCTTAGCTACGGGGAGCAATCACAACAGACGAGTACTTCCCACTCGGGATGTACGAAGCCCCTGGCAAGGGCCCGACTGGGAAAACTTCACAAGCTTTGTTGGCAACGTGATTTGGCGGAAGCATCACAGCCCAGGGACCGTGACTGTGCCATTTCCTGGCCCCTCCCACCTGACCCTGCTCTGCACAGAGCACCAACACTCCATAAGGGCAGCAGGAGGCTGAGGAGCAGGGACCTTACGGAACAAGGCCTCCTCTTGCTGTTCTGTTTTTATTTATTTATTTATTTTTGTTTTGTTTAACTGATCTATTTTGCCTTTTAATGGATCCGACTATTAAATTAAGGTTTCATTTAAAAGTCATTATTATAATAGTCCCAGTGGGTTGCTCCCACAGCCACCATGCCAGCCAGGAGACGGAGCACGGCTGCAACTGTGCAAAGCGCCCACGGGAGAAGAGAAGGAGGTGGAGCCAGGGAGCAGGAGGCAAGGCTGCCCACCAGGACCTGCCACTGACCAGCGGTGACCTGGACACGCACCCTGCAGCCTCACTGGTGAGGCAGGCGTACGGGACCACCGCTCAGTCGGAAGATCTCATCAGAGCTCAAAAGCCACAATCACAAAAGGTGACAGCAGCTTCCTGAAGATGACACCAGGGGTTGGGGCAGCGAGGGGCTGACCCCCACAGCTGGTTCCCATGCGCACGAGCAATCAGTTCTCTGGGTCCAACCAGTCGACCCCATTCACAGAAGGAAAACCCACAGATGCGTTCACAGGGCCATCGGCAGACGCCCCCAGGGTTGCGGGGCTCTCGTGCAGGGAGGAGGGAGCTGGAGGAGGATGTGGGCGGATGCCAACTGCCCCTCCTGCTCCAAGGAAAGCTCTGCTCTCCCGCCCAGGTCCTGCAGAAGGACTGGGGATGCCAACAGTTCATAAGAAGGTAGACAGTCAGCCGTGAGGGCAACGTGACTGGCTCCCCCACTGTCCAAAGACGATGCAAGTCTCCATGAGACAGCCAACGACATGGGTAATGCTCAGGTCCTGCCAGGCAAGAGCAGGAGTTTGACAGAACACCACTGGCTCTGTCTCCTGGTGCCCGCAGCCCCGCCAGGGGTTGCTCAGTCCACAGAGAACAGGGTGACTCACTCCAGCTAGACGACCTGGCCAGGGGCCCCTCCTGCCAACGGAAACTGCCAGAATCATGGGGTAAGTTTTAGACTGCCTGTGTAAGTCTGCCAATTATCAGGGAAACCCCACGGCACAGACCAGAAGTTTCCTGGGTCTCCCTTTGCACTTGAGGACGCCGTGAGCCACAGAGGTGAACACATGCTACCAGTGACTTCACGTGTGAATTTGCATAGCAGGTCCAAATTCAAGGACAGTGAGCGGCTGCCCCTGATAGGTCTCAGGGAATTGGCTGGGCAGAGCCAGCACCCAGGAGCACGGCGCAGCACCACACGGGGTTGCCCGGGCTTGCTGCCCTGCCTCTCCTGCACAGGCAAGCCTGACTCCAGATTCTTGTCAGGCAATACATCAGAGCACTCAGCCACCCACCACAGCCCTGGCGACCAGCAGGCGGGAGTCAGCCCAGCAGCACACGGGCTGGGGGCCGTCCCTCCCTGCCAGCGCTCACACAGGCCTGCCCAGGTGGCCACGTGCGCCGGCAAGAGCAGCACCTTGGACCTCACGTGCCCTCATTGGCCATGTGACTTCAGGCTGCGGTTTAATGTAACACTAATTTGCATGTTCCCAAGATCTTTATGTGGGTTAACCTAGATTAGTAACATGAGCATTGCTTACAGATCAAAAAGCTTCACCCAGATGTAAAGGGTCAGTATCAGCGCACCTCCCAAGGACCGAGAGCCAAATCAGATTAGCAACATGGATCTCCGAAGAAACTGGACAGTGTCAATGAACGTGAGGTCGATGCTCACAGGAAACCCCTGCATCAGTTTCTGCAGCCTGAGTTCCGCAACTGGACCAGAGCAGCTCCAGTGTGGAGCCCGACACTAGCCCCAACTGCGGGCCTGGGCACTCGCGCACCCTCCCGCGGTCCAGCTTCGCGGGTGGGGCCCACACGCTCGGGGCTCACTTGCAGATGCTCCTTCCTCCTTTCAATCAAAAGTCAATTCAGACACCTGCTGGGCATCCTGCCCGCCACACACCCCCCTCGCAGCTATGGGGAGCTTTCCTAGCAGGTATCCAGGAGGCCAGGGTCAATACCCCCACTCGGCACAGCCCCTGACCACCAGGTGTTCCAGAGCCACCCTGGGGCTTCCCCACCACCAAGCAGCACTCGGCCCTCCATGGCTGCTGGAGCCCATCCACGTTACTGTCCCCACGGCTTTGTGACAGCTACGTCTCCCATGCTCAGAAGCCCCAGCAGTTCCCGTCCTTACCAGGCATGATGATCTCTGGAAACCCAGTTTTGCGAGCCACAGCTGTGGTTCTGTCCACCAGATGAGGAAACTCTTTGCGAATCTGATGGACATCTCCAGGAAGTAATTTCAGTGTTACCCACAAACCTGGGGAAACAACAGAAGCCAGGGTCACACTTTATCTTGCTCTTTTAGGAATGTTTCATGTCAGTGACTTCAGCGAACGGGAGAGTTTTAATTCACAATTCAACATCTTTAGAAAACTGGCGCAGTCACTGTCCAGGTGGAAGGAAGGTAGCACAGGGCAATGCCTGCCTCTGCCAGCCGGAGGCAGACTTCGCCTGGAGCAATCCCTGGACAGGTGGACCCCCCGGAGCAGCGGCTGCGCCCTCCCCACAGGTGCCCAGGGCCAGCGGCTGCGCCCTCCCCCACGGGTGCCCAGGGCCAGCAGTTGAGTGCCCAGGGCCAGTAGCTGTGCCCTCCCCACGGGTGCCCGGGACCAATGGCTCTTTGAATCAATACGCGTATGACATAAACCGAAGGGGCAGGGACTGGGAGTGGACCCAGAAGGCTGTCCTCTCCTGGCGCCCCGGGAGCCACCAGCAAGGCCTCCACGGGTGGACAGCTGCACGAGGCACTGGCAGCTCGCGCCCCAGTAAGCTGCAGAGCAGGGGCCGCGGGGACACTGTCACAGCTCCGGAGGAACAAATGCTCCGGCTGCCACCGAGCTCTTGCCTCCCAGAGGGAACAGAGAACTTCAACCCTCTACACCAGGACGCAGGAGCATCCACAGGAGGTGGTGAACACAGGCCTGGCGCAGGGAGTGTGCCTTGAATAAACACCCAGGGGCGTCCCGAGGGCGGGAGCAGGGAGGGAAAGGCGAAGGCTCACACATCAAGGGCAGGAGACTCAGCAGCTGCCGTCTCTGCCTATCCACTGCTGCCAAGGACAGTCCTGTCCCCAGGAGCAAAAGCGGCATCACTGGTCACTGTCAGTGGCACACTGAGGAGCTCACACAGGCCATGGGGCCTGGCCTGCTGCCCCCCAGTCGCTCAGCTCTGGGGGACCCATGAGCCACACGGTATCAAGGTGTGCGTCTACTGTGTCTGTGCTGGGGCCGGGTGTGTCCCTGTGTGCATCTGTGCTGGACTATGGGAGACAGAGTTTGAAAAAGGAGGGAAATAAAACCAAGGGAAGAAAGTCCCCAAGACCCATCAGGGGATGGTGCCCAAACAGGGGTGCATGTACCAGGTCTCTCTACGTGCACTGCACACAGTACTGGACCAGAAAGGGGACTAGGAGCCACGCTCCACCCTGGAACTGACCACGTCTACTCCTTTTCACTAATCCTCACAACAGTGCCTTGACCTAGCCCCCACTCCAGACCTACAGAGAGATCAAGCAGGTGGCCCTTCAAGGGGCAGGCACTTCCTCACCTGTGCCCTGGCACCATCACCCATCCAGGAAACAGACCTCAGAGCATCAGGCTACCATCAGAAGTCCTGCCTTTCAAACTCCTTTCCTTACTCACAAACGCCACGTCGCTCGAGTATCTGAGTTCATAAAATCAAATACCAGTGACCCAACTCAATTGTTACACCACGATTTAAACATGGAGGCTAAAGTTTCCTGATTATATTGAGCTTTTTTAAAAATACCTCCCTCAAGGGAATATGAGGCCAACATTCATCAAAGAAAAAGTACATTTGGGGTCGATGTCTGCTTCATCAGAATAACTAAAACTGAGAAGAATGAGCATCATTAGGTCTCAAACACAGGAAGCAGGGGTCTGGGTGTGGGGAGGGGACACTGTCACATCAAACGCCCAGCATCTTTGGGTAAAGGAGTCAGAATAATTTGGGTCAATTATAAAAGATTTTGGCCCTGGTGACAAGGAAATGTATTGATAGATTATATCAATGATATAATCTATATATAGAACAGATGGGGCCGCCCCGAGACGTGCACCTGTGAGACCAAGGCCCGAGAGAGGTACCCGTGAGACTGGGGCCCCAAGACACATGCCCGTGAGACCGGGGCCCCGAGACAGGCGCCCGTGAGACCAGGACTGCGAGACCTGTGCCCGTGAGACCAGGACTGTGAGACCTGTGCCCGTGAGACCAGGACTGTGAGACCTGTGCCCGTGAGACCAGGACTGTGAGACCTGTGTCCGTGAGACCGGCGTGAAACGCTCCTGCTGTGGACATCAGTGTCTCCTCCCGGCTCCTCACGTGGGCACCTGGCCTGGGACCCAAGTGAGCAGGATCAGGGCCAGCCTGGGTCAGAACTAGTGGAAAAGCAGATGCCCCAGCAGGGCCAACAAACCCAGCGGCAGCTCAGGGGCACTCCCTGGACCGCCTCTCTCAATGCTCTCTGGAAGGAGCAGGGTTCACCTGGGCGAGCCAGGGAAAGGCTCAGGGGCGCAGAGAAGCCAGTGAGGGAGGCTGCCCAGGCGTTCCAACTCCGGAAGACGCCAGGTCTGAGGCCTCCTCTCAGTTCCACTGCGGCCTGGAGCAGCCCCTCCTCCCAGGGCCGGGGGCCAGGCTTCAGCCCCGATGCTCTCTGGCTTCATAGATTCTGGCCATGAGCCTGGCAGAGGCTTCCGGGCGTCTTTCTGAGCAGGTTCCTGCTGGCCGGACACAAGCTCCACTCTCCTGTGTGACTCTGTCATAAACGCTGACCGAAGCTCAGATGACAGGAAAGAGAACCTGCAGTTCCACAGGGCCCTGCTCCAGCCAGGGCCTGCCACCGCACCTCACCTGCACAGCTCCAATCCCAACAGCTCGGGCCAGACCCCCAGCCGGAGGTTTTTAATTAAAGTGCAAACTGCAGTGGCTGAGGGTTTACGAGGGAACAGGGCCTGGGTCAGTGCAAGTGTTCACTAACTTTCAGGGCGGGGTTTGGTTCTGCTGTTGTGGGCCAGGGAGGGGTAGGTCACACCAGCTCAGGGTCCCCACAGAGCCCTTGAAGGGCCCATTTCTCCAGAACACTCTCCCACTGGGCCGACGATCTCCCTGAGAGCTGGCACGGCTATTTCTGGAAGTCTGGTGACCGCAGGAAGGGGACAGGGCGGCAGGCCTTCACCTCAGCCCTGCCCAACTGCAGGCACGTCAGCACCAGACCCAGCACCCGTGCGGGGACGCGCCCACCCGTGTGGGGCAGGTCAGACCCAGGTCTCAAGGGTGCGTCCCCTCGGGCAGGAGGCAGGCTCCTCCAGCAGCCTCCTCCGGGCAGGCCTCCTGGCCAACCCGAGGGCCGCCCGTCTCCACCCAGGCTGACGGGGGCCAGCTTTGCCAGCAGAAGGGCAGCTGCGGGACGCAGCAGCGTGGGGTGGACACTGGCGCGTGCGGGACAGAGAGTGGGAACGAGGCTCGCCGAGCAAACCCAGGGAGGGGCGCCAGCCGTGCGGACGAAGCCACCTTCCCGAGGACAGAGGGGCAGCCCCAGAGACAGCCCGGCAGTGACCTGCACTCAACGTGGCGAGGACGAGGGGACACGAGCACACGCCTGGGCTGAGGGTGGTGTCCAATGTCCCTTTGCCCTATGCTGAAGAGGGAGCTGCAGCCTGCAGGCAGGGACAATGTTAAGGATCTTGTTAAAGGGCGAGGACCAGAGGACAGGGCTGGGGTGGGCCGCGGGAGCCAAGCCAGCGTCGGCCCCAGGATCCCGCTCTGGGCTCCCCATCTCTGAGGGACGTGGGACTCAGTGTCCTGTCCTCGGGGAGGCTGGCCTCCAGTGGTGCTCGGGAAGGCCGGCAGCCGGACACCGCGGGTGTGATGCACTGGAGACAAGCTCTCCAGTCCCGGCACTGCCGCCACCACCGCCGCCGCGTCACGCTGACACACACCCCAGACTGCAGTGCCCACGCCCCCGGAGATGGGCAGCAACAGGAACAAACGGAGGTACGTACCCTGGCCCTTGTGGTTGACCTCTTTGGCGGCGATGACTTTGTTTATGACAGTCTGCAGGAAGTCGTTCTCCCCTGCCACCCTGGGTGAAAAACGGGATGACATGTTGAGCGGCTTGTGTCGGGTGGCGTCGTCCAACGCGAGCCTGGAGGGCACGGGACGAGCAAGACCACAGGAGACAAAGGGCACGGAGACCCGCGGGTCCCGGGAACAGGGGAACACAAGAGGACAGCGTCCCCGAGGGCCAGAGGGTCGTCATGAGTCAACGCAGGACAGAGGGCGGGAGACAGAGGGCAGGTGACAAGAGAAACAGGGAAAAGCATCGATCAGGAAATGCTGAACCAGAGAGAAGTCAGGCCAACCAGGACGCCCGCTCCCCAGGACACCAGCCGCGGCTCGGGGGCCTCCGGACCACTGAAGGGCTGGTCCGAGGGCCAGGGGGCTTAAAGGCACCCCCACGGCCACTTGTCCAACTGCACTAATTCCAAACACAGCCTGGGTCACGGGGCAGGTGGCACAAAGGGAAAAGCAAAATCAAGAACCCTCACCCCACCCAGAAATGATCCCGGAAACCTAACGACTTGACGAAGCTTCCCAACCTGCCCCTGTGTGCACGCCACAGAGCCTCAAGTGAGTTCCGGTGAGACGGCGCGTAGACTTTGGGGATCGGGACCGGTGACGACCACTTCTGGGATGGAAGCCTAGACACGGCTGGGAACACAGACGAGCAGGGCTGGGCCCTGAACAGGGAGCCTGCCACAGGCACTGCACCGAAGGACGGGGAAGCCAAGCAGGCAGCAGGTGCCAAGAGGAACACCCCGGCCCCCGCCCAGCACAAAAGGAAGTGAGCGAGGAGACACGCGTCACGTGCACAATGTCCAAGAGCAGTCCCGAAGCAAGGTCGCCGTGACCCGTCACCTGAGCCACAGAGCTCACGGGAGAGGAGGGCCGTTTTTAATTTACTTCACCAAGTAAAAAAGAGAGAGAGACAGGAAAAGAGAGAGGGGGAGCGAGGGAGAGATGTGCACTGCACTTCCGTCCCTAAAACCAACCCTGTGAGATCATAAATCAGTTTTAATGGAGCAAAAAACGGTTTCATTAGCATGACATTTCCCAAAGAACTGGCTTCATTGCTTAGTTTGCTATTAAAGCCATGCCGCTCTTTTGCTTCTAACACTGCAAATATTAATCTGTATATTAGTCTTCCTTTAATGGAGCAAGGAGTCACAAATTACATAAGAGATAAGCATGTAATCATATTTCTTAAAATGGACGTTCACTACGAGATAAAAAAAGACGGCCGCAATGCACAGGCCGGCTCCGGAGCTCACGACACAGCCTGTGAAGACCAGGAACCTGGAACTCCTCCCGCTCTGACTTCTCAAACAATACCCAAAGCACCCCAGAGCACACTCGCAAGCAACAGGTCACTTTAATTTAGCAGAACATTTGGGCATCGGGAAGCTGATCCGTAACACAGCACTCAAAACAGCAGGGCTCCATTATTTCTCACGGTAGGAACAAGCCCCTTAACTTTACGACTTCACGAAAGTGCAGTCTACTTACTACCTGGACTGTGTGTCCTCACGTGCTAAGGAAGTGTGCAGATTCTGCACAACTTTCCCTTTGCCTCGCTGGGGGGTCCCCGAGGTCCAGGACCCCGCCGCACTTCCTGCGGTGGTGAAAACGGGCTCCGTGCGCACTAACCCGGCAGGCACGAGCCCCGGCTGGCACTGAACACTCGATATGGGACTAATGTGATTGAGGAGCTAGAGTTTTAATTCTATTTCATTTTAATTAATGTAAACGGCCACACGGGGCTAGTGGTTATCACACCAGACAGAAAAGGGAACTGAAAGCTTTGAAGCCCCAAAAGCCCTCTGCCCGCCGTTGTGCTGGGAACGCTGTGTGGCTGGACCCGCTCCAGCTGGGGACACGGCGCTCTGCCATCCTCCTGTCCAGGAGGCTGCAAAAGCTTCCCCTGGGCGCTGCGAGAGCCTCGGGGGCTGCTGGACAGAGCACCTGCCTGTGCGGAGAGCGTCTGCGAGGAGCCCAGCCCAAGTGCGGGGCAGTGGCATCAGGGAAGCTGCGTGGGGCACGGGAGCCACAGACCCCTCCTCTGCCCAGGAGGCGGCTGCTTCCACAGCCATTTCCCCCGCCGCCCAAAGCCCCTCCACCAACCGCTGGAAACAGTGCGAACTTTGTAAAATAAAACTCGTCTCCAGCCTGAGATCCCTTGAAGAAACACTAACATGAAGAGAAAAGACAGAACTCAGAGGACCCCAGAGGGTCACCAGCTCGCACCACTCAGCCTAAGACTGGGCGCGCTGGGGGGAGGCTGTCTCTCCAGCAACCTAAGCGTTCCGCTTCCTGCTCCTCCTTCCCGTAGCACAAGTGCCCCTGGGGTGGCTGGGGACCCTGACTGGGCCTCGCCTGCCTCTGTCACCAGGGAAACACCACCAGCCCTTTGACATCAGAGACTCCACCAAAGGCACCTCCCTCAAGCGCCTTCCGTGCTCCCGGCACCTCCCCAGAGACCGCAGATCAGAAGGAACAGAGCAGTACCAGGCACACGTAGACCCTGAGCAAAAAAAGGGACAGAAAAATCAGCAGCGTCATCATCACACGCAGCCAAGTGCTATTCCTCACTTTACAAAGGAATTCATCATTATTGTGTTTGGTTTTCTATTTTGAAAACAGCAACCTCTTGTGATGAATTTGAAAGTATTGTATTTGGAAAATGTAAACTGCAACTAGAATAAATCAATTATGGAAAGAAATATCCGCACTCAGAGTGGAAGTGTAATTCTTCTGATAAGGAAATTCAGTGAACATATGTAAAATCTACTTCCAGAACCATAAACAAACTTTAACCCAGGATTCTTATCACTACCAAAAATCCCATGTGCTGTGGCAGAGGCTACACAAATCTTTTATGATTGTGAAACAATCCATCCCTACGTGGGCTTCATGTACAAACATCATCACGATGGTGATCGATCACTACAAACAGGACTTCCACACCGCGTGTGGCGACGGACTTGGACCGCTCCATACTTACGGCTGAAAGGGAATGAAATGCTGTTTATCTTCATCGTCTACTTTTCCATTTATTATATCTGTGACATCCATCACTGTGGACGAGAAAAGAACAGAGAGTGTTTTACTTCAGTGCTATGATCGTGGAAAGTCAACCAACCATGGAACATCAGACTGTTCTGAAAAACCCTAACGTGAGCTTCAAGTCTAAAGACTGCCATGTTTGAAAGACATGACGTCATCTGGCAGGGGTGGGCAGCAGGGCTGGAGCAGAACCGAGGAGTCCCCTGAGTCCCTCCCTCGCCCACTGCCCACCAGCCACTGGGGCTGCGGAGTCTGTGGTGAGCGTGGTCTGTAACAAGGGGCACCACACGGTTGCAGGACGGACGGAGAGCCAAATGCTATCTTTGATTCATTCATTTAAATTTAATTTAAATATCCACACGTGACAAGCGGCTACCTACCCTTAATAACACAACATCCCAAACAATGACACAATAAGCCAGCGCTACCATCTACCAGGGGCCCCCCCAATGCTGATGGCTGCCAATGGGAGGGGACACTCTCGGAGAACCCTCAGCCACCAACCATCCAGCTAAGCAAACCGAGGCCACAGACAGCACTAACAAACACACCGGCCACTGCCTGCCTGCCTGCTGCCCTCAGTCATGACAGGCAGAGCAAGAAGAGCCAAGAACATCCCCAGAGGGGGCTGGGCACCTCCTCTGTCCCTCACCTCACCCCCACACCTGGCTAAAGATAAGAGGGCCGCGCACATGTTTACTCTCCTAACTTGAGTTCTCCCCTGGTGACCGGCCTCACAGGGTGAAAGGGACACAGTGTTCAGTTCTACATGGTCACCCCCAAAAAAGAGCTAGGGGACAGCTGGGCAAATGCCCTGCTGTCCACCTCTTGCTGGGTGTGGTGGAGCCCGAGGGGTCCATGCAGTGTGACCTGCTGAACCCGCGGGACACAGACCAAAGAGATGTGGCTGTGCAGGCGCAGGTGGAAGAGGCCCAGACGCATCAGCGCAGGGAGAAGCAGCCGGAACAGGCCTCACCTGGCAGACTCTGCCAGCACTGGGCACTCTCTGTGTGACTGTCTCTACATCCAGCACTGACCAAGGCCACGATGCCCGTCTGTACATGCACATGTCACCACAATTCAGAATCATGAAATGAAGCTGGCGTGCGCAGCAGCCCACTCAGCGGGCCACGAGCAGAGAGCAGTCAGCCTGAATCGACAGGCCCTCCGCTGCACGCCAGCCTCACGGGTGGCCTTGCGCGTGCCTCTCCAGGGCCCTGGGCTCACCTCACCAGCCGATGAGCCTCCCCAGCCATCTTACCCCTTGCCCAGTCCCTGGTGCCCAAGCCTGCACACACCAGGCTCAGCAGGCTTTGCAGGAAGGGCCTGCCCTGGCACTGAGCAGTCCTCCTCCTGTTCCCCGCTACGGCACACCGCAGGCCCACCCAGCCCCAGCCTGGGGAGGAAGCCTGGCAGACACTGTCCAGGGGACTTTCCCTGCTGCTCGCAACCACCTGATCTGCGCCCAGAAAGTTCTCACTGCAGTCTAGAAGAGAAACAGGGAACTAGGAGGGAACCCCCAGACTGACACCCCAGGCGCTGTCCAGTGCAGGCGGGAGGAGCAACCCAGGGAAGGCCGAGGGTCCAAGTACAGTCAAGGTGACCATGAGCAGGAACAAAGTGTGGACGGCCCAGGGGGCAGGCGGTGTCCAGGGATGCCTGGCTTCACAGGGGAGGAGGCGGGGGGCCATGCTGTCAGCACAACAGCAGTGGAGGGCCAGGACGGCAAAGCCAAGGAGGCAGCAGGCGACAATGGGAGCCCCAGCAGCGCGGACCCGCTGGGGGGACATGTGGCAGTGCTGCCAGTGGGCGGGAAGCAGAGGGGAGCACCTGCACCCCCCACACGAGTCCACTCCAGGGAGTTGCTCTGGCCAGAGAGGCAGCTTCAGGTCCAGGCGTGCCCACTGCCCGCCTCCTTCGCCACAGAGCCACAAGGCCAACGCCCCGGGAGCCCAAAGAAAAGGACGGCTGAACCGACGACACAGCCACGGACCGCAGCCACCAGGGGTCCTCCCACTGACTGACCCTCCAGACCAAGACGCTCACGAGACAACGCTGGGCCGAAAGGACAAAGACCACCGGTGCCATGTGGATGTGCTCCCAGGGAACGACACGCCTACAAACGGTTCTGAGGGTTAAAACAGAAAAGGAGATCAGAGAGGCATGGAAGAACAGCAATCAGAAAGCCAACAAGAGCCCCAGCGTCTGAAGAGCCGTCCACACTGGCGCTGGGATTCGAGGCCTCACTCATGAGGCGTGTGCTCCGCCACAGAGCTGCACCCCGGCCTTGTCTGATCTGATATCGTTTCTAAAAATCATGGACCACAAACACAGAAAAATAAAATAAGAAGAAGAAATAAAGAAACATAATAATCCTGAATAATCCTGAAGGACTATCCTGGAAATTAGGAAATGATTTATTCAATTATACTTAGGTTTCTCTTCAATAAAATCTCCATGATTTTCTACAACTGCCTATCGGTTTTACACTATCAAAGGTTTAAAACAAAGAATGTGATGCATTATTTCCAATACAAGACAAAACACACAGGCCTAAAGGTCCACGAACGCTTCTCTCATCTTAAGGACCTGGGTGCTGTCGCCACATACTGTGCCAAGACCTACACAGCCGAGTCACACAATCAAAGGTACCACTCCTGCCTCAGGGCACAGTGACCCCAGGAACCTGGAACCTCGGCAAGCAGGGGCTCACGTCCTCAACAGTATTTATGAAAACACACCAGCTAAGAGGTCCTCGAAAGCTGGCCCTCTGGCGTGACCTGGGTGGCCACAGTGCTCATGCTGGGACCCAGGCGTGCCAGAAGCCAAGGACGCAAATAATTGCTGGGCAGTCGTGACCCCAGAAGGGAGCAGAGAGACTGCTCAGACCACCTGGAGCCACCCTCAACAGGCCAGGCCTAAAACGTCCCACCAGCGGAAAGCAAAGGCTTCCAAGAGTCCCTGTAGCACTTGTCACAGGAGCCAGGCAGGACAAAGGCCCCAGTTCCAGAACGGCAGCAGAGGCCATGCTCCAGAGAATGTGGGCAAAGACAGGCCACTGGAGATAGGGTTGGCCCAGGTAGCCTTCCAACAGCCACAAGTGAATTAGTGCCAGGGACCCAGGACAGAAGAGGAAGGAGCCAAGGACCAGGGTGGACAGGAGGAAGCAGGGGCTAGAGGAGCAACTGCATGGTCACCAGAGATCAAGGGCCCAGGACAGTGGAGGCCTTGCAGCCAGAGGCCCGAGTTCCAGGGCCGAGACGCTGGCCGTGTCTCTGCAGACACAACACAGGTGGGGCACCCAGGGACAGGGCACCACATCAGGGCAGTCTGCCCTTCCCCAGGGCACACCTGGGCTTCAGCAACTCCCAGAGAAGTCTCAGAAGTGGGGGCTGTGACCTAAGACCAGACCCCGCACGAGAAAGCAAGCACGTCCTAAACAGCGAGGCCACAGCGGGACCCCCGGGACCTGAGACCACCACCCAGCCCTCACTCCCTGGGACGTCCGAACGTCAAGTCTCAAGCACAGAAAGCTGGAGATGTTCCCATTTTAATCAAAAGTGGGAGGAGCCCCAAGTCTCTGTCTAGATTTCATCTTGGCTTCACAAACCTCGCTACGCCCTCACAGGAACTTTTCAGCGCACTCTCTGGTCATTTTCTGCCCAATTTTAGCTGAAGCTTGAACTTCTCTAAATATGAAGTCTATTTCAAGAGAAGGAAAATCTCTGTTTCGAGGTGCCTGGTGGTCACAGTAAAGAATGTGTCCCAGCTGGGGGCCAGGGATCGAGATTTTCCCAAACACACACGCACATGATTCCCCCAAATCACAGAAAGGACGTGACCACGTGTCAGGAGCTGAGTGAGGAATTCCCTGCAACCATAAAATAAGTTCAAAATTATTAAAAAAAAAAAAAAAAAAGAAAGAAAGAAAGAAAAGAGTGACATTGAAAAAACTCAAGTCATCAGAACTTCCTGGGGACACTTTCATCAATAGAGACGACTGGACTCACTTGTCTTGAGCCGTCACCAAAAATAACCACACGGAATTAAGGAGGGTTAAAAAACTACCAAGGCCCTGTGTCCAGCAGACCCTGTGGGCTTGGTGGATGACTCTCCCACCTCCTTCTCATGACCCCGTCCACGCCAGTCCACTCCTAAATCAACCACCAGGTCCAGAAGTCCTGAAACCCCCCAGTGCCCGGCTTCTCCACAGGCAGGGAAATGGGTCAGGGTCTCTTCGAGGAAAAGAGGTGATCGGCTTTAAACCAAATATGTATTATATCCATCTGAAACTCAGGCACCAGAGCATCTGAGCTTACAGGTGGACTTAAATCCACCCAGAAAAAGGATAATAGATTTTTTTTCTCTCCACCAGAAAAGCATATAAATCAAAGCTGTCCACTGTCCAGGGCTCAACAGCGGCTCTTACTCAAAGTGAAGGTGATGATCTTAAACTCTCAAGGAGAAAGAGAGAAATGGATTACCCGCCACTCCAAAAGGCCGCCGCAGCCCCGAGGTCAGCTTCCTTGTGTTGCTGTCCCTCAGCTCCATGCGACCCACACGGACAATCTGACAAACGAAACTGATCTTCTCCCTTTTCAGGTCTTTGCTTCCAAGGTCCTAGAAATATTAATTTCCATAAATTATTCTGAAGAACCATTACTCAATGCAAGTCCAGTTGAAAAGGACAGTGAAGACAAGGCTTGAGATCCTCTCCCAGAGCAGCGCTGGGCATTCCAGTGTGGGTCCCACGACAAAAAGGAACTGAACAACAACAGCCAGTTACTGTGAAGGGGACTGGAGGTGGACGCTTAAGAGACGGGCTCCATCAAAGCCAGCCTCAGCAATGGCGAGGCACTTAGCAACTCAGTGAGACCCTGTCTCTAATAAAATACAAAAAAGGGCTGCGGATGTGGCCCAGTGGTCAAGGGCCCCTGAGTTCAATCCCCAGTACCAAAAAAAAAGAGAGACGGGCTCCACCGTAATGGGGCAAATCTCTGTCACAGTACCTCGAAGGGCAGCTAGAGACGCGGGTGGTTCCAGAAGGCATGTTATTCATCCCAGATCACCCTGTACCCCAGGCATCCCCCCAGACCCACGGGCCAGTGCAGGACAAAGTCAGAGGGAAGTCGCTAAGAACAGCATTAGGATGGAGACCGGTGCGGCTGAACACCTGCCGCGCACTTACGGTGAACACGGCTCGCAGGTTATGCAGTCTGTCTATGTCTTTAGGTAATCCTGAACTTGACCAGCGGACCAGGTAGTTCTCACTTGAAAAAAGAAGAAATAAAAGCAAATTAACTTTCCAAGCACAGCAGGGTACCAAAGGCACAACCACGCTGACTCATAATCAGCACCCTGGAAGTCCACGACAGAGCAACCCCGGGTCTATAAATATCAACAGCAGAGTGACCCAGCAGCACACGCAGACCGCAAAACACCATGGCGGGCTGAATTCCAGGCGTCTGGGGCTTAATGTAATGGAACCATTGCAAACGGCATTTCAAAGTTTATAATCTGAAAAGCCTATTTGACAATTTAGAAAGGCGCTAGTGTAACACTCAACATGATGTGTGTAATGCACAGATGCACACATGCTACACAGAGGTGTACTCGTGTACACACATACATGTGGCACATACACGACAAACAAAATGTGCTGTGAAAAACCAACTGTCCTACATCAGGAAGAAACAGTCCATCGGAAGTGAGAACAAAGCCACCCGCTTGCTCTGTTTCAGTCACACACCACGTTTTTCAATTGTGAACAGTGCAAGTGAAACTTCCACGGAGTTCAATCCTCATCTTTCCATCGGGACAGAGAGGAAGTTATACTGTGGGCTGAGCAAGAAGCGTGGATTTGCAGTGTTGTCACCGGGCAGATGTGATGTGAGTAAGCACGCAGCAGGTGCCCAGCCAGACCCTGGGTCCCAGCCTCTCGGCTTGGAGAAACAGCAGCAGGGCAGAAGTCACAGAAATGACATTCTAAGCCCAAAGGTTTGAAAAAGGAAAATGTGACCTTTGGGGGTCTGAAAATACACAGTTCAGTGGTGACAGTGTAGAAAACAAAGTGCTACTGCAGCCTTCAGCTGAGTCCCTATCACATTAGACCTGTTCCTGAAATCACTGCACCTCCACAAGCAAACAGCAGCACACACACAAGAAAACACGCCCAGCCCAGAGCCCAGCTGAGCTGCCTCACACTGCCCAGAGAGAGCACTGGGAGAGGCTGCTGGGGTGCGTCAGGCAGCATGTCTAGTCACGGGCACTTGGCAAGCGTGGGCCACAAGTGTGGGCCACTTGGGTGACTCTGACACCGCCTCTTCACACAGGAGAGACTGCAACCAGCGGGGAGCCCCACCTGATGAACTGGGACTCCACAGGGTCATAGAGTGACATGAGGACTTCAGCATCTTCTCCTATTTTACAAACCACATTTTTGAGGTTGACAAACAAGGCCAGAGAAGGGGTGGCAGCAAACTTAGCTTGTCTGTTGATATCTATGTTCTGCTTCTGAGACTGTAAATGGAAAGAAAGTAGAAAATCCACATAAGCAATATTCATCAATAACCTTCGCTTGAGACAGGCGCGGTGGCGCACGCCTGTAATCCCAGCACTTGGGAAGCTGAGGCAGGAGGATCGCGAGTTCAAAGCCAGCCTCAGCAATGGCGAGGCACTTAGCAACTCAGTGAGACCCTGTCTCTAATAAAATACAAAAAAGGGCTGGGGATGTGGCCCAGTGGTCGAGGGCCCCTGAGTTCAATCCCCAGTACCAAATATTAATAATAATAATAATCTTTGCTTTTTTTTTTTTTTTTTGATCCTCTATAGCACAGAAAAAGGTGCAGGAGAAGTGGGCTTAAGTTAGCTAGGCCATTCATGCCATCTCTTCCCTGTCCCCACTGCGAGCTCTCAAAACTAGTCGTACAGTTTCAGAAAAAACAGCACCCATGCAATAGCCCCAACCCCATATCAATATGCTGATTACTTTCAGAGGTGGAATTTTTAAGTGTCCAATCAATGACCTAGAAATGATGAGCACAGGTGTAATTGCATGTTCTAATTTATGTTTCCCTCATTAGAATAAACGCTCCCAGGACATTTCCTTCTCATTCTTCATTATGTCCTTAATATCCAGCACAGACTAGATGCCCAATAAATACTTGCCAAATTAACTGATGGGCAAATCAAGCCATCAACTTCTGAATATCTACCACATACATGATACCACCACAGAACAGAGAGATAGAAACATCGACCCCACTTGTGTTCCCTGTCCTCATGGAGGTACGATGTCACGCCCCTACCGTTGTCAGAGAGGAAATGCAGAATTAGGTGCGGAATCAAATGGTATCATCTCCCCTCTGACAGATGCCGACACAGTCACAGCCGCCATGCTCCCAGCCGCCCTGGTGGGGCACAATGCTCTGCACGTCCCCCATAGGCGTGAAATGCCCTCAGCCTCTGCACCGCACCTGACCTGGGCACAGTCCTTTCATCCTTGGTGGAAACACACTGTGCCAAGGCTCCTTTTCAAGTCCTTCTTCAGAGCCGAGTCTGAGCCCCCGGATACTGCTGAACGCTCTCTCTGAGAAATGCCGGCCCCCATGGGAACGGCAAATACAGAGAGGCAAACTTACTTTTTCTTCTTGTAATCTCTCCTCCACTTGTTTAGAGGCTATTTCGTGAGCTCGGAAGAGACTAATCGTGCTAGTTAGTTCTGGATCTAAAATGTTCCCATCTTCATCTCTAACCACCAGGTCCAAGTCAAGAATTCTAGAAAAATAAGAATTCAGAAGGGGATTTGAATTCCCAGGCACTGAGCAGATAAAAACATCATAGGAAGGTGGGTTCACCCACAATTATTAGGGAACATAATTCTCTAAGGTCACTGACTTTAACTTAAAAATATGCCACCGTAGGGAATTTTTAAAATTCCTTCAGTTGTACTTCTATTACAATACCTGTTATTATCAATGCCGGTCTTTCAATGATAAATTTTATAGATGTACAAAGTCCAACTGAAACGTGTATTACTAGTGCCTGTGGACAGTCAAAGCACACTACCTACATGTGTATGCATGGAGTCACGTGCACACCCATGTGCCCCAACACACAAAGCTGACAGGTGTGACAGCGCCACTGGGCTGGGGAGGTAAAGTGGGGCAGAGACACACCCACCACACCATTTAGTCACAACTGTCCCAGGCAAGGTCACAGCACAACCTTCCTCCTGCCTAGAGTCAGGTCTACGGTTTTCAGAAGATTGTTTGAACACAGAACATATGGGCGTTATCCACAAAAACACTCACCAACTTCTTGGCCAGATGGCCAAACACAGTGGCCAACTTAAAACACAAGCAACATCTGGCTAATAAATCTTGTCCCCTCTATCTGGAGATGTTTTTTGGCAATATTCTGATTCCTCAAATCCAATAAAACTGTCAGGTGATCATTACCAAAGATTTTATCTTAAAGAATAAACAAAGGCAATTGTACATCATCCGTGCAATGAGATAAAAGATTTAATCAAAAGCGCTGTGTTCCCAGCCCAGCCATCCGTTGCAATGAGATGCATACACACAAGCAATACACATGTAGGTAGTGTGTCTGTCCACAGGCACTAGGGCAGTTGGGCATTGAAAGACCCATTGATAATAGTTGTACAACTAGTCTTGGGGAGGGCATTAGCCTGCACTCTGCAGTTGGGATTTAGTCCTCCTTTGACAAATAAGTCTACAGGAGCAAGTTCTTTTCACATACCCCACGACAAAGCAAACAGCCTTCTGAAAGAAGGATAAGCTACAGTCAGAGAACAGCTTGACGGGTTACAGGTTTAAAAGGGAAGCTGATCCACCAGTAAACACTCCAGACAAGCTAACCCGGGGCTTCTCTTGAGGTCACAGGCCTTAAAGCTGAGGCGAGCCTCCCGACAGGTCACTGTGTTCAATTTTAGTGTCAGGCTGGGCCACTGCACCATTTGGAAGACAACAGCAAAGGCCTCATTTTTTCCTTTTCCTATCTATTGAGAAAACTCTACTGATGGGGAAACGGGACCAACTGGGCCCAACAGTGGCATGAGGGCCAGCAGGCTTTTAAATAAACTGCCACAAGTCTTTGCACAGCAGGAAATCAGCCTCAGTAGTCACAAGGAACAAAAAGACATATATTTTTAAAGCCTTGACAGGTCCCGTGGCTCTTTTTAATGTTTCACTAGTGAAGCAAAACCCCTCCCTCCCAAATATGACTACTCATCCCAGCCCTGACCCTGCCAGCTAGGGGTCAGTGCTGGTATGGGTGGGGTCAATACAGGCATGGGTGGGGTCAGTGCTGGCATGGGCTGGTCAGTACTGTGTGGGTGGAGTCAGTGCCAATAAGGGTATGCAGCCCATGCTGGTGTGGGCGGAGTCACTGCTGGTGGGAGTGGGTGGGGGTCAGCTCTTGTGTGGGCGGGGTCAATGCTGGTGAGAGTGGGTGGGGCCAGCTCCTGTGTGGGTGGGGTCAGTGCTGGTGTGGGCAGTCAATGCTGGTGGGAGTGGGTGGGGCCAGCTCCTATGTGGGTGGGGCCAGCTCCTATGTGGGCGGGGTCAGTGCTGATATGGGTGGGATCAGTGCTAGCATGGGCTGGTCAGTACTGTGTGAGTGGAGTCAGTGCCAATGAGGGTATGCAGCCCATGCTGGTGTGGGCGGAGTCACTGCTGGTGGGAGTGGGTGGGGTCAGCTCCTGTGTGGGTGGGGTCAGTGCTGGTTGGAGTAGGTGGGGCCAGCTCCTGTGTGGGTGGGGTCAGTGCTGGTGAGAGTGGATGGGGCCAGCTCCTGTGTGAGCGGGGTCAGTGCTGGTGTGGGCAGTCAAAGCTGGTGGGAATGGGTGGGGCAAGCTCCTGTGTAGGCGGAGTCAATGCTGGTGGGAGTGGGTGGGGTCAGCTGTGTGCACTCAGTCAGAGCTCTGTGAGCTAGGTCATCTGTCCTGCTGGTGCAGCTACACAGCCGTGGCTTCTGCAGGCCCAGCCTCCGGATTAGGTCCCTCGAGAAGGGTGTGAGGGCGAGAGGCTCAGGCCCTGGGCCAGCCTGCTGAGCATATCCTGCCAAGTGGTCCTCACCCAAGTCCTGCCTGCCAGAAGACCAGGCCAGACCCACCTCAGAAGGGGCAGGAGCTCTGGGAAATTACTCCCCTGTCCAACAGCAAGCCACAGCTGAGACTGTGCCTGGAGCCCCCTCATGGCAGAGCCCATGCTCTTTCAGAATGCCACCCACAAGCAGTCACGTGACGTGGGCTATCACACCAAACCCTCTGACACCTGTTTTTAGCAAGCTGTGCACAGCTGATTTTAAATGCAGAGTGAGTCTCTGTTAAAAGATAAGGCAAGGTGACCTAACATGGCAAGGTGACCTAACCCTTAGAGACTGACTGCAGTGACCCAGGCTGTGTTGAGGAACAGGGTAGAGCCTCCCTAAACCATGGGCAGCACTGTGTATCTGTGTGAGGCTCAGTGTGTGTATATGTATCTGAGTGTGCACTGTGTCCGTGACTGTGTCTGTGTGTACAAGTGTGTCTGAGTGTGTGCCTACGTATGTCCTTGGCTCTGTGTGTGCCTGAGTGCACATGTCCATGACCTTTATTGCATTCTCAAACAGCTCCCAGAACCCCTTTCCACTAGGTTTAAAAAAAAAAAAAAAAAAAAAGGTCAAAGGTCAAAACATCTAAGTGATGAATGAACAAGGCACAGAACACCCAGTGCCATTAGATCCAGCCGCCTTAGGATCCAATACCCATGCGGGGGGCTACGAAGATACGAACAGGGCACTGGACGCGGGAAGAATCGTGGAGCAGCCTGGCGGCCCCTGGGCAATAACCTCTCTTGTTAAGGATTATGTGTCCTATCAATGTGGTAAATTACATTTGGAAATATTTTTTTCCTTGACTAGATTCTTCCGTGACACAACACATTCAGGTAGCTTCCTGCAGCCGAATTAAGAAGGTAGTCTCTGAGCATAAGTTCAAAATATAACACTCCAATAGAAAACAAGATCAAAGCTCCAGAAGTTTGTTTTTTTTTAAGCAGGTGATCTTAAAATGGGTTTCACCGCAACAATATGGAATATTCCATACCCAGAAATCTCTGGCCTCCTGGGGAAAAACTAAACAAAAGCGAAACACCTTCTTCAGTAACATTGCTAACCCAAATCCTGTATCTTGCTCATAACATACATGGCTTTAAGAAACTTCTCACACTTGAAAGTAGGAATTCCTAGGAAACAAAATTGCGTGATACTTGAGATTTTACAAGAAGGTCTGGTCTGCGGAGCGCTCTTCTCCGTGGGCTGCCTGGGCCTCACCCTCCTGCTCTCACTGCTGCATCTCCATTGGCAAAACAAAGGGATGGACCAGACCAACCTGCTCTCAGCATGGTTCAACTCCATCTCTAATAACTGAGATTCCCCTGGGCTGGGGTTGTGGCTTAGCGGTAGAGTGTTTGCCTAGCACTTGTGAAGCCAGGTTCGACCCTCAGCACCACGTAAAAATAAAAGGCATTGTGTACAACTAAAATAAATAAATAAATATTAAAAAAAAAAAAAAAAGAAAAAAACTGAGATTCCCCAGACAATATCGCAGACATGAGAAAACAGAATCTTAAGGAACAGGTCCCAGGATTCTCTTTTTAGAACCTCTCCAAGTAATGCTGATATGTAAACCTCTTGGGAACCAGGTGACCAGAGCATTTTTAAGACTTTCTGTAGCTTTGACATCATATAAACAACAAAATAGTTATCAGGTGGGAAAGGACACGCCTCGTTCTGCTTACCGACCTTGAGAATTAGGATCCCAGCTCTGCACCTGGCAGTAGCTGAGGACTCTTGCTACCACCAGCACGTGCTCTCTGGGTACTGAGCAGTCACTGCTACGGCCATTCAAGTACACCTGGCATAGATGGAACTCCCGCAAGACCCATAGGTAAAAGAAGCCACTATCTGAGTTCACCTGAATTCAAACGCAGCAGGGTCACATTTGTTTGTGAAAGTGGGCATGCTTACCCAGGGAACAACGCACCCCTGCCCTCAGAACTGGAGGACACAGGGTGCTTCCTTTACTTATCTATTTATTTATCTTTTATATTTTTTAGTTGTAGGTAGACACAGTGCCTTTATTTTACTTATGTGGTGCTGAGGATCTCAGGGCCTGACACACGCGAGACGAGCGCTCTACCGCTGAGCCCCAGCCCCAGCCCCAACAGGGTGCTTCTTATTGCACGAGGTTCCCCCACGTGTGAACACAAAGTCACATACTGAGCCAAGAGTAAAATTTACTTGTGGAGGGAATCACTGTGGGTCCCTCCAGAACAGCGACAATGACAGGCTGCCCAGCTCCTTTGCCCCTCCAGTTGGGGAACAGAGAGAACAGCCTTCAAGGATGACTCAGCACACTCTGATTTTCAGAATCTAATAGAAAAGACTTCATTCTTTTCTAAATGAAAACCATGCCATGATTCGGATGTTAGAAATTTTGCTTCATGATAAAATGTAATTTGGGTGTTCTCAAGGCTTATGGTTATGCTATTATATTGGGTAATTTAAGCATGAAATCATCTTTCAAACAAACAAACCTGTTTCCATAATCAATTTTGGCGGTGACTTTCTTCTTTAGTTCTTTGAGCTCATCCTGGGGCAGAGTTCCAGAAAGAATCTGTGATCGCCATTCAATAAGGTCATAGATCATGTGCCGAACACTGCGGAACATCTCCCTGTTATCTTGCTATACAGGAAAAAAGAAGGTAAACTGTAGCGTTCTGGGTATAAAATAACATTGTGGAGATCAGATTCAATGGAAATTTCTTCAAATATTACATGGGATCTATTCATGTTAAATTAAAAAGTGTTTTTAGCATGAAATGGAGCACATTATATAGAATTTGGTCCCTGTGAGAAATTAAATGTTAAAAGAATAAGAAGGAATGCAAAAGCCCAAGATTTCACACAACATTCCTGTGTAGGTACCACTGGATCAAGAGGCTACCAGCAGGAACTGGACAATGACCTTGAGCCTCTACCAGGGGACAGTGAATGACCCTGGGCCTACAGCTCTACACTCCTGCTAACTGGCGCACACACTCTTTGGAATGCCCTGCACCCTAGGCCCTTCGCAGCACCCTGAGGAACTGGACCCCCAGGCCTGCCCATCAGCTGAGCCACAGTGGCCCCCCTGGTGCCCTGCACGCACACACAAAGGCTTCTGAAAGACACCAAATCTCATTTACAAGCTCTCAGAGCACTTATGCCCCAAGGAAAATGCAAATAAGATACAAAATTCATACTTCTTACCACTTTCTATGTATTCTGCCAGGATTAATGGTACAAAAAACATTTTGCAATTGCAGGATTACAATTCATCAAGGGAATTAGGGATTATCCACAGGAAAAATGACCCAGCGGTTCTTTCCATGGAAAAAAATCTTGGTAGGACCTAATTTAATATTTTAATCCCCATGTTCCCTGTTAAAAACTAACATATGGACATAGCTATGTTTTAAATTGACGTCTTCTTATCTGAACCACTAACCCTACTGCTTCTAGTATTCGACCTACTTTCTAAGAGGTTCTAAGAACCCCCCCAACCACCCACCCAACACCTAGCACCCTAATGAGCTCTCTTACATTTCATGAACTATTCTTCATATTATCTAATTTTAATTTCTTATATGAAAACTAGTCAAAATTTCTAATTTATTGCAAAACTGTGTTCCCTTCCCTCCGAATAGTTCTCCTTGTCCATTTGCCTACAGCCATATCAACTCTCTGAAATCCTTAAACTTTGCTGACTTATCTCCAACCACAGAAAAGAGAAAAATGCATATAAAAATAGTAAAGCATCTTTTGCTTCACTTTGCACAAACTGAACAATGCAAGTCCTCCAGAGGCAAACTCTAGATCTATGAAAGAAAACCAAGGTGATGGTCAGCAACGCCTGCACTGGGGCAGCTAGAACCGTGTCCGCTCATGCATGAGTCAGCATCGACTCCTGTTTATTTTGTTGCCATATTTTTGTTTAAAAATTGCTAAGTTGAACATGAAACACCGACTATGAAATTGCTCAGATTTACACAAAACATTCATGGCTAACTTTACGCTTTTAGGTTTTTGAGTACATTTGATGAACAATTACTGCAACTGCTTATTACAGTGCATTTATAGGAAACCACTGTATAATCAAGAACAACAAGCTGTCCAAGGAGCAGCTGTGGGACTTTAGGAAGTTTTCTATGTTCCCGAGAAATTAACGCACTGACTTCCTCCCAGAGCGCTTGCTTGGTGGTAATAACATTAGCATATGAGAAATCAACACTCTGGATAGAATACAGGCTTAACAAAAGCCAACCTTCTGCAAATATGAATCTGTGTGCAAAGAAACGCCCTGAGGGAACATGAAATGGAAGAAGCCAGAGCTCCAACCTCTCTGCGTTAATAAGACTTCTCCTGTGATCAGCACAACCGGACAACTGCACACCAAGAGGGTGCAAAATGTTCCCCTCCCGCCAAAACAGGACTAGGTCTCAACCGATAAGAGGCACCACCTACAGTCACCCTCTGCGACATCCATCCAAAGGCACCTATTTCTGTCTCAAAGGAGACTTTCGTTTTCTGGATCAAAACCAAAACTCTGGGGCAGGGGTTGTGGCTCAGTGGGAGCGTGCTCGCCTAGCACGCGTGAGGCACTGGGTTCGAGCCTCAGCACCACATAAAAATAAAACAAAGATATTGTGTCCACCTATAACTAAAAAATAAATGTTTGAAAAACAAAAACTCTGAGTAATACCTACGCAGATTGCCTGGTCCAAGGGCCTGACAGCAACACATCTCCTCTGCACGGGAGGCAGTGGAAGTCCATGACCCCTCGCTCAACAGCCCCCCACTGCTCCCCTAGTGATGCAGTGAAAGGGCACACAGCCCCCAGTAACAGTCAGCCCAGGGGGCAGGAAGCCAGCTAAGCCCTCTCTAAGGAAGACCCCTCCCCAGAGGTTCACACGAGACAGAAAGGTCCAGAAACTCCACTCTCCGTTTTTAAGTTTGAATGTCACGTCTTCTCACCACGTAGAGCTGCCTCCAGATGGTGGACCACTCGCGCAGCGTCGTGGTGACCTCCTGAATGAGCGGGAGGTCGCCCGGGATGACCGTCTCATGTTGCCTGGGATGGAAAAAGGAAAAGAGGCTGATTCCAGGGCTGCGACAAGCACTGTCTGCCGGACCTGACTCGAATTCCCTGTCTGGGCCAGAGTCCAGCATTTAGGCAAACAGAAAGAAAATCTACGAGCAAGCCTGTTCACACGTATGAATACACAGAGGACGATGAGCATCATTTGCACAGAGCCTGGGAGTGTCCGTGTATTCTCCTGCACGTCAGCCGCCCACCGCGCGTCAAGGCAAGATGGAGAACAGGATGACCTCCATTAAAAGCCTTCAGCACGTGGGGTCTGGAGGACGCTCCCAACACGGCCCCATCTCTCTCAGGGCAGCAGTGAGTTACTGCCCGTCCACGTGGCGCTCGCGAGCAGTTGGGCTGAGGTTGTTTCACGTTTCCATCTTGAGTAAGACTCGTGTGACAGGCAGGAAGCCGCTGTCCTGGGTGGAGTGCGAGCCAGGTCACAGCCCTCGCCTGTCCGTGGGTACTCCATCCAGTCCCGCACCTGACAAGCCTCTTACCTCGTCCCACCACCCTGAAAGACGGTCCTTGACTTGTTTCTGACTCTACCCACGTCGGCAAGTTCCTCTTGGCACTCAGTGCAGCCTTCGCTTTCCCGGAAGTGCGCAGAGCTGGCACTATGCTCACAGGCTGCGCTCGCGGGAGGCTGCAGCTGTGGCTTGTGTATTAGGGCACCAGGCCCCGGGAGTACTGTGTGTCCTGCACAGACCGGAAGCCAGCCAGGGGGAAGGTGCGGGGCACTATGATAGGTCCCCCTGTGTCCTTGATCACATGGGCCCAGGCCTGTGGAGAGGCCCTAACTTTGGCTCACGGCTGGGGTTCAGCATGCAATGGTAGGGTCCCCCAAACCAAGAGACAGTGAGTCCCAAAGGAATGCTGTCCTCATGGAGAGACCCAGACCCAATACATGAGGGAGAGCTGTGTGCCAGCTCCCCCCACCACATGACCCTGCAGCTAAGGACCTCCCCTGACAGGACACCACCAGCATCTACTGAGATGTGACTGCCCAGACAACCCCGCTGAGCCTGCCACCAAGTGCCCAGGGAGGTTGATAGGTACATGGTTCTCGAGGGCCTACGGCGTCATTGCCACGCCTGCAGGGGAAGGGGCCTCTGCATGCTGTGCACACACCGGCAACGCCCGGGGTGCTCCCACAGAGTCTGGGGCTCTTCTCACACTAGGAGAAGCTGGCACTCAGGCACACCAACCAAGTCCTCATGGCCAGGGCGTCAATCCAGGCGCCAGGTCCCCGTCTCAGTTCTGGTCCCTGCTTCCTCCCTCCCTTCCACGTGCCCGATGTCCCCTGGACGGTCGTGCCAGCTAGCACTAGTGTACTTGATCTTGCTGTGCCTGCTGGGGAGCAGGGCCCCAACAGGATCAGGACGCACAACCCCAGGGAGGCTGCCTCGTAGGCGCGGTCACACCGAGGAGAGGTCAAGGCAGAGCACAGTGAGGGTGAAGGACCCTCCCTCACCAGGAGCAGAGGGCGGGAGGTGCTGGCAAAAGGCCAGGGGCTTCTGGTGGAGCGGGGAGACCGTGTGCTCTAGCACACGGCCCAGTGATGACAGTCCGCAAGGACACATCCCACACTGGGAAACGACCCAGAGAGCAGATCTAAGGTCTTCTCACCACAAATAAATAAGAACGGGAGGCAGTGCATGGTCATCGGCCTGACACAGCCATTACGTCACATATGCATGTTTCAGAACATCATGTTGTACATCATAAGCATGCAACTTTTATTAGTCGATTAAAAATAGAAATATATCTTTTAAAATGGATGGGGCAGAGCAGATGCTCAGCCAATGGTGGTGATTCTTCTTGGTCACGTGTTCTTACACAGAAGCAAGATATCAAGAGAAGGGTCAGGCATGGAGGTCCCAAGCTGGGCCAGAGGGACCAGGCATGAGGACGAGAGGCCATGGCACAAGCAAGGAGCAACAGGGAAGTCGCAGAAGGCCAAGGACAGCGCTGGACAGCAGTGGGCAGGGAAGCACTGGGAGCGGGCCAGGCAACAAGAGAAAGAGGCCAGGAGGGCGTCGGCACCACCAGGGGGCGTCCCGTGGAGGGGTGGCCACAGTGTCCAACGCGGCCTGGAAATGAGGGCACACAGGTCGCGGTGTCAGTACAAGGGGAGAGGACGGTGAGAAGTGATTTTTTATGGAGGAAACAATAGACACTTAGTGGCAGCAGGCACATGTCAGAGATCCGGGATTTCCGTCAGGGAAAGGAGGCCGGTGCAGCGGGAGAAGAGAGCCCAGGCTAGAGAGAGACCACCGAAGTGACAGGACCAGAGGGGACTGTGCCAGGAAGAGAAGAGCCTGCAGGAGGGACGGGAGCCTGAAACTGGAGAACACGGAGGCGGCAGCCGTGGGCAGTCATGGGGCGAGAGTGGCCCGCACCAGGAAGGAGGAGGGAGCCCAGAGCAGGGGTGGACGGATGTCTGCAGCTTTAGGAGGGGCGGAGGCACCGTGCCGCCAAGCCCGTGGACACCAGGACCTTTGCAGAAGGGAGCAGCTGGGCAGCCCAGCAGGCCAGGAGCGTGGGGCATCCAGAAGCCAAGCATCAGCAGGAGAAGGGTCTGCACACCACTGAGCTCTCACCTGCATCTGCTGACCCCACTAGCGCACCCGAGACCAGGACACCCAGGAACAGAAGCCACCTGTCCCTGCCTGCCTGGGAGGCGTGGCTCCCCTCAGTGAGTATCAAGGCAATGATTGATCACTTTATTAGGGTGACTCAGATTACCTCTCCCATATATTCCTTTATATGCACAGAATGCTTTGAAAAAATATGAATCTATCAAGCTGACAAGGACTCAACACAGGTATAAAGTACATTAAATGCCCACGTTATTCAGTTATTTCTGCAAGAGGATATAACAATTTCGGAACTTTCTTTTTCTTCCCCTTAGAACTTGGCATACAAAACATTTTATCTCTCAAAAAAAACTTTCCCTACTGCAGGTCATCACCATTCATGCCTCTAAATTATTTTCTTCATTTTAATTATGCATCATGGAACTAGAGAACCCGAACAGCCCTTTCATATGTTAAAAGTACAGTGCTTGGAAAGGCAATTTTGTAATCAGCCAGAGAGATGTCATTATGCAGTAATCATATGATTAGTAATTTTATAATTTACATATTTAACTGAGTGTGAAGATGTAGCAGAGACCAAAAAAGAAAACATTTTAATGCTCCTTCTTCCAAATTCACACCTGGCTGTTCATTTGCCATTCCTGCTGAATGGGTTCCTGCTCCACAAATGTCCCTTTAATGACCATATGCATCAGTGTAATGACCTCTAGGAAACACAGATCACAATGAGATAAAATGCAAATTCATACGTGTCCCAATTTAACAACTGCTGCTATCCCCCCAAACTCCATTTGTATTACAGCAGGCTAATCCTTCCAGAAATAAATGGACTCAGAGCTGATGGGGAGTGGGCAGGACTGTGGAGTCTCTGCTCACAGGGAAGCAGAGCTCCAGGTTCAAGGAGAATGCCTGCAGTTGTGCCGGTGACCTCAGACTCGGAGGCTCAAAGGAACATGGTGCTCCACTCTGAATCATGGATTCCCTTCCTGACCCCTCAACTCCTGAAATCACTGAAGTCAATCATACCCTTGGTCTTACCCCTGAGTGCTACCCCGGCAGCTGCACCACAAGTAATTCCAGTTATCCATTTAAACATCAAGAACAAACTCACCCTTTTCCTTCAACTATTGCTTCTTTAAGATGAATATATGAAGCAGGAAATATACCCTTTGAGGAAAAAAAAAAAAAAGCTTTCATTACCAACATGAACACTGCATGCAAATCAAACAACAGCCCTCCAAAGGTGGGGGTCCAGATAGCAGGGTCACTATTTATTTTGCAAGTCTTATGCTAAGCCTTACACACAACACATCAGAGAGAACACAAAGTGTAAAACCCAGCAGCACCATCAGCTTGTATTTCAAAGAGTCTGCAGATGTCTTAGAAGAAAACAGAGACAATGTGTTTGCAAAGGAAAAAAATTCACCAACACAAGAAACTTCTCATTTTCTCCATAGTTGCCCCCTTTCCACTGTTGATCTTGACACCGGCAAGTCAAAGGCCAACTACGGATGATGATTGAGGAAGATTTCTCCCTTTCAAAATCCTAAGATTGTCATCAGAAGTTGGTTTATGTATATCATGGCTGGCCACTTATGCACTGACCCCTGCTCTACACCCATGGGAACTTTCTCAAAAATTTCCAAACAGAGGGACCATTGGTAAAATAAAGGGAACTGAACTTGGTCCCATCTGCACAGCAGCTAGGGGAGCACGCGGCTCATGCCTACGCCACTCTGCAGCTCCAAAGTGCAACGCACACTCAACTGGACAGGACTGTGCCCCAGGGAGGCGATGTCTTCACAGGACACTGGTGTCAGACAAAGTCTGGGAAGTGCCAGGAGGAGCTTGATCGAGAGCTGTGGTCCGCTCCCTGCCCTCGCTGGAGCAGAGCAGAGGCAAGCCCGGGGAAGACGGGCGATAGGGCCAGGGGCTGGGGTCTCGGGCAGCACGAGCCAGCAAGCGCTTCCTGCGTGAGACCCGCAGTGCACAGCAGGAGCCCAGTCGATGTCCTGTGGCAGGGACAGGAGCTTCTCACTGGGTGCTTCCGGCATCTGCCCCCAAGAATCTACAGGAGATCCAGGACCAGACTGGCAACTGTGATCAGAGGGCGTGGGGCACAGAGAGGGCCGACCAGGGCTACCGGGACCAGGGTTCCCTGCTCCGCCTGCCCAGGGGGAAGTGGCGGGACTGAACATAAGGAAATGTCAGCACAAGAGCAAAGGAGTCAGGCGGGAACTCAGAGGCCCAACATCGTGGAGATCCAAGAAGCCGTGTCCCAGGTATCCCAGACACCACTGAGTTCCAGGATGGTCCAAAGTACACACAGGGCATCTCTTCATGATGCCAATGTGCTCAAATGAGGGTATGAGAGCCGCGAAGCCACCTCCAGCCCTGCCAGGTGCACAGGCAGAGATCCCCCCTATCTCAGCAAACCCACACAGAATCATGAAGTCGGAAGAAGGAAAACAACCAGGTGAGGCTGGGCAGAGCCAGAGGGCGGAACTGAGCGACGTGGCCCAGGCCAACCTCAGATCTGTGAGCATTTCCAGAGGGTGCCCGCACAACACCGAGAGTCAGGACTTCTAAGGGCCACGTCCCTTCCCTGCGTCTGGGAAGGAGGCAAAACTGCAAGGTCCGCCGCACGGCTTCCATTTCCTCCTCTGCCAATGAGGGTTCTGGTGCAGGAGGCACCAGGGACATGGGAGAGATCCCAAACTGGCCAAGGGCCACACAAGCACCAAGCAAAGCAAAGAGCCCCTGGGCAGCACAGGGGGCTGCAGCATCGTCCTCTGTGGGGGCAGGGCAGGGGAGCGGGAGTCAGTCCCCAACCCTCGTGCCTTCATTGCCACCTGTGATGCTCCAGAAGAAACCCAGGGTCTCCTCTGCAAGAAAACACCCCTACCGAAAAATAAGAGAGATTGATGGGAAAACAGAACTGTCCTTGGAGACTCTCCTACCACCAGGATGAAACCTATCTGTCCCAACTGTGAGGCTACGGGACACGCACAGCCCAGCCTGAGCCCAGCAGGGCCAAGTGGGGAGGTCCTTCCAATTTGGAGGTTCGGCTGACCACTACTCCCACAAGGGACTCTCCGGTGAGAACCTAAACGCGGCGTGCCAGAGAAGGCTGTCCTGGGGACCCACCTGCACCCCTCCCAGGTGACTGTGGTGTGAGAGGATGGGCAGCTTCACGGTCCCCACAGAGCTCAGCCACGGTCAGCCCGGGCTGGCTCAGGCCTCTGCGGGAGGCAGAGCAGAACTTCCGAAGCCTGTTTAGAGGCTCAGGACCACAGTGGAAAGAAAGCCCAGCCCAAGATGGAGGCGAGGGAGGTCAACTCCAAGAAGCAGCACAAACCGTCTGTCCAATGTAATCAGATCTTCAAACGTACAAGTCAGCACGGGCAGCCTAAGTATAGCTTAGAACGGACAGTGCTTCGAAATCCTGACCTCCGAGAGTCAAACTGAAGAGCCATAATTAGGTTGTTGTTGTTTTGGTTTTTTTTGTTTCTGTTTTTGTTTTTTGTGGTACTGGGGATTGAACTCAGGGGCCCTCGACCACTGGGCCACATCCCCAGCCCTTTTTTGTATTTTATTAGAGACAGGGTCTCACTGAGTTGCTAAGTGCCTCGCCATTGCTGAGGCTGGCTTTGAACTTGCAATCCTCCTGCCTCAGCCTCCTAAGTGCTGGGATTTCGGGCATGCACCACCGCACCGGCCATAATTAGGTTTTGCAAAGCTAAGAAAGTTAAAGCCACACGGAATTGTGGACGGGCGTGCCCACCACAGCAATCTGAGATCTGGTGACATGTTTTTGTTTCAGATATTCAAAGACTCTCGTGCAAGCAAACAGCCCAACCTGAGTGCTATGAAGACCATCCAAGGCGAGAGGGAAAGGAGCAGGCCAGAGCCGCGCAAGGCCTTCCCTGGGCAAGGGCGGAGTGCAAGGGCAGGAGCTGCTGGCAGCTCGGTGTCTCTCTGAAGGCCTTCTCTCAGCTCCGCCCTGGCCTGCAGGCCTGCGCAGGATGCACACCTCTACCAGGCCAAGGGGGCTCCTGCTGCCTGAGGACGACAGGCCGACCACGGCCCACCCAGCAGCTCCCCAGGAGAGGAAGCGGCCGTGGCCATGGCTCCATCCACGAGCTGCCCGGGAGAAGGCCACTCGGGTGGCTCACCTCTCCCTCCACGCATTGTTTAAATTCTGAAAAGAAGACACAAAAGTACAACCCAGGCCCAGATGAGATGGGATTGATTTCCTCCCACACCCAGCACTACCTTTAAGGAAAAGGACTTACCTTCTTAGACTTCTTCCTCAAGGTGTAGCCTCGGTACCACCCTAAACAGACAGAGCTGAAAGTTAGTAAAATGAGGGCCCAGAGGCCCAGCAGCAGCCCCAGGGGGTGGACACCTCCCCAGGGCATCAGCCCAGAATTCAACACCCTAAGGCCCTGAGATCCGCTGCCTCACCTTGCCCTGGGGCAGCGAGCTGAAGCTAAGAAGCCCAGTTCCAAGAGGAAGCTGTCCTTTCAGCCAGAGTCCCTAGTAGGCTCCTTGTGTATGCACTGACCCCTCTCCCCACCGCCTGCCTTCAATCAGGGTCTCCCCAAGTGCACATACCAGCACCCTCAGATCATCAAGAGAAGCGCTGCACAGAAAACCCATTGAGAACCAACTTCCTCCCTCTCCACCCGCGGGAGGAGCCTTGCCCTGGGCCAGCCAGGATCTCACAAAGCACTTCTGTGGCAAGGCAGTCACGGGAAGTTAGGCCCAGCAGCTACCCCTGGGGGTTGCCTGGACTCAATTTCCCTTCCCTCCAAGTGGAGAGAGAAAGGAAACAAGGGAAGGACACTTAGAACTATTCACAGCAAAGACTGAAAGGAGTCACTTCCAGAACAGACAGACGTGACCCCACCAGGCACCTCCCAGCAGGCTGAGTGAAGGCGTGTGTCCCTGCAAATGACAGGGGTCCACAGCCAGTAGCCAGTAACCAGTCTCCGGACCACTGCACCACACCCTGAGGTCAGGTGGGTGTTTTCTTACCCAGACCTTCTGCAGTCCCTGGAGACAAACTTACCTCTGGAAAGCAAATCAAAAGCGCAGAGACAAACCCAACCCTGCCCCACAGGGGGCAGAGGACCTTTGGAGAGCGGCAGAGAACACTTGGAAAATGTGTATGCATTACCCAAAAGCCAAAGCCCAGATAGAAGGACATTCATGTCCGGAGAGAGGAAGCCCCAACAGAACTGAGAACAGGCAAATGTGGCCGCAGCGACCCTCCGCCCCACCTCAAAAAGAAGCAATTTTAACCACCAGGGGGGAAGGAGAGCTAGGAACCGGAAAGTGATGGTATTAAGATGAGCAAAACATTAAGGAAAGACAGGAACCCCCAGCTTGAGCAGGGGTACGGCAGAGAGCAAGTGTCCAGACGTCAGGCCCAAATCTGAAGGATCGTCTCCCGGTAGCCACGGCCACCCAGAGGCTTCAGACATGCCAGCCCGGAGTCAGCACCACCCGTGACAGTGGCCGCAGACAGCAAAGTGCAGGAGGAGAGGCGGTGAACCTAATGAGCTACTCAAAAGCTGTATTTGCTCCATTTAGAGGACGGTCCTCTATCCTATTATGATGTCCTTCCTGCATTTCGGCACTAATATGTCCATTGTTTTCTGAAACTGACAAAGGATTAATAAGGATAAGGAAATTTCACAGAGGAAAGAAGAAAACCTAAAGACTTATGCGTATGAGAGATGCTCAAACCCACTAACAAGAAAGGAAAACTTAAGCAGGGTATGGGGGGGGGGGTGCATGCCTATAATCCCAGCAGCTCAGAGGCTGAGGCAGGAGGATCACAAGTTCAAGGCCAGTTTGGGCAATTGAGAGAGGTCCTAAGCAACTGAACAAGACCCTGTCTCAAAATAGAAAATAAAAAGGGCTGAAGATGTGGCTCAGTGGTCGAGTGCCCCTGGGTTCAATCCCTGGTACCAAAAGAATTAAAAATTTTAAATTAAAAAAGAAATGAAATGAAAACTTATAACAAAGCGCTGCTACACAGTCATCCAGAGTGTAAGAACAGGAACGCAGCAGGGGGTGTGGACTACAGCAAGGGAGCAGCAGGCCTGGCGCACCTAAAGGGAGAGTCCCCACTGCCAGAGACCTGCAACCACCTCCAGGGAACACAGCCCAAGGACGTCAGCGGGACAGACAGGGTGTGTTCATGGCTCAGGACCCACGGAGGCCGCAAGCGCCCATGACTGGGAGGACATTTGCAAACACAAGACGCACAGCAAAGCAGCTGGAGCTGCGCTGGAGGGGGGGAGCCCTTCTAGAGGCGGAAGGAGAGATGAAGCTACCTGCAGGTACCTTAAACACACACCCCCACAGGTAAACGAGAGGCCACTTCAAACAGAGCAGAACTGTTTCTTGGAGGGGCAGGGGGAGCACGCTGTAAGGACAGGAGGGAGCTTGCTTTACTTCATGTCAACAGATGCTGGTTGCCTTTTAAATGGGCTTTCTAAGCAAAGTGCCAACCTACAGCTCCTTCCCCAGGTTGGTGCCAGCATTATTCCTTCATCTAACTGCACTATGCGTCAGAAGTTCCCTAGGTGCACAGATGCACAAACGGATGGACCCAACCTGTCCTCCACGAGCTCATACCCAGAAGGCCCCTCGGACAGGCAGGGGCCAAAACCACAGATCAGCCTGCAAGACAGCGTTCAGTCCGAAAGAGAGAGGACGTCACCTGGAGGATGCGGGGATTCGATACTGTGACCTCCTGCTTGCAAAGCAGGGAGGAGGCTGGGGTAGGAGTCTCAGCTAGCAGAATTCACAGGGCTTGCTAGCAGCCTCCACCTAGGCAAGCAACCAGTCAACAAGAGACTCGCCCAAGAGACAGGCCAACCTGGGCGAGACACAGTCCCTGAACTCAGGGAGGCCACAGTCCAGCACAGGGAAACAGCAGGTCATCTTGGAATAAAATAGAATAGTCGTTAATACTTTTAAAAATTTAATGTTGAGGCTGAACCAAAAGGATTATTTCCTGATCTGTGATGCCTGCATTCAGCCCCGGGGAACCTCATGGAAATGAGCAGACAGCAGAACTGGCCCCTCCAGGTCATGGCCATACCAGAGTCACTTTAAACCTGGGGCTTGTCCCGGCATCTCCTGTCAGGGTGTCCCCGGATGCCTCCCCAGGGGCCTGGCGGGTGCCTTTGCTGTGCCCTAGGCTCCAGGCCTGCCTGAGCCTGAGAAGGAGCAATTAACCACAACCTGAAAGCAAATGTGTTCTCAGAACCTTATTTAATAAGGAGTGACCGTGGAAAGCAAGCCCCTGTGGGGGTCCTCTGCAGTCACATCCTGGGAACAAGCCTGGCAGCACCCGGAAAGATCACAGAGAAAAGGGAACTAGAGGTCAAGGGCAGAACACTTTCCTTAGAACACAAGTGGGGGCTGGGAGAAGGAGCTCTAAGACGGACCATGACATGTAAACGGGACGCGAGAAAACAATGGAAATGACCAGTCCACTTTTATCTGATGATGTCACCAAGGTTCCCAAATTTGAAACTAATTCCCTAAATGGATCTCTCTCTGATCAGACTGATTAAAACCAAGCAGTTAGCAGTCAAGGAAGGGAAATTCATTTCATGTCAGAGTCTATGAAGACAGAAATGTTTCAGAGGCTGGCCCAGCCTGCAAAGAAGGCTCAGTGCAGAGCCCCTCATGGTGTCCGCCAAACAGCCAAAGGCCACTCTCTCTTGGATGATTTGGAAGTGTATCACAAGGACGGCGGCATCTGAGGAAGGCCCTGTTTAAAGAGTGCATTCTTCTTCCTAAGCAAGAAACAAGACACTGCAGTCCCCACATACAGGGCCCTGCAGGAAATCGTTAACTATTCAGGAATGATGTCACTGCCCAGTGTTTATTACCCAGGATTTCAAGTTCAACTGACCAGCGGCAAAAATAAAGAAGATATCAGAGCATTTCCCTTCAGTCTGAGATGAAAGGGTTGATCCTTAACCTCTACTTAATTTCTCTGTTTCCTCTAAGCCATGGGCAATATGTACTGAGAAGAGATAAGGAAATCCAACTGTCAGCTGTCACATTGCAAACAAGCAGCCAGTGCCCCTCACAACTACGGATTCACTTAAGGAACAGCTCTGTTCTGCAGAGCGACAACTGTTTTCCAGCCATACGCCAAAAAAAAAAAAAAAAAAAAAATTGAGATAGAACTTTTAGGGTAAGACGTGCAAACAGAATAAGTTTTAAGTCAGCACGTATCAGAAGGGGAAAAGAGAGAGGGCCACAGCCGTGACTATTTTAATGCATCTGTGCTTCTCAGAGATGTCTCCAAGGACACCTGAGCCAGGCACGGCTCACCTGGTACACACAAGTCTAGCGCATCTCATTCTTGTGCAAAGTGGATTGTGAAGACTGAGCTGGATGTTCAATTTGTTGATTGCTATGGGATGTCTACGATTCCCTCTCCCATTTGGAAGGGTTTAGCTAAAGCTGGTCTAAAAGCAATTTGGTTATTTAAATGATCCATCTTAATCAGTTCTTTTTATTCGCATGCTGTATGGGCATCACCCCTTCAAGCAGAAAATGAACCCAACAACACAAAAACACAATCTTAACATCCAGATTGCAGCAGTGGTTAAAAAAAAAAAAAAAAAAAACAACAACCAAGCCGAGGGCTGGGGGAGTGGCTCAGCGGTAGAGCCTGTGTCCAGTACCTGTGAAGCCCTGGGTTCCAAGCCCAGCACTGCAAAAGATAAGGAAAACGGCAAGTCCGTCATCTCTTGCCTTCTATGCAATGATAAGCACAGCATAAAATGAAAGATGGTCTGCTCAAATAATTTGCAAAACACTAAATATGAAAACCAATTGACTGAAAAATAACAAGGACACCGGAAAGCCACTGTGACCAACAGTGTCTTTATTGAATAACTGTAACGACTGCTTCACTGGACTGCAGCCCACAGAGCTGTGACAATCTGCTCACCCCTGAGAAAATGGGGGTCACAGATTAAAAAGAAGAAGGAAAGGGAATGAGAAACGGCCACTGCGACTCCTCTGAGACAGACTGTTAACAAAACAAAGTGACAGCATTAAAAACCTCACAGTTCACACCAAACACATCAAAGCAACTGACCAAAATCTAAAATATCTTAGAGCTATTTTTTTAATCAAGTGGTCGGTTATGAACTGTCAAGATTTACATCCAACTTGCAAAATAAGGAGCCAATGGGGTTTTTTAGATGTTAAAAATGAGGATTTTCAATTTCAGGTTGATCTTATTTAAAAAGAAGAGCTGCCCTGATAACTTTACCCCCAAAAGCAGCCACATGTAAAAAAAAAAAAAAAAAAAAAGAATCACAAAAACAGAAAGTGTCAACATATGCTTTTGGTCATAGGTACTAAAAATGTATTCAACTGCCCAAAACAACAGGAGAAAAGACACCAAAATAACACACCTTCATACGTCTCCAAGATGTGCACTGTGTCTCCAATTTGCAAAGAAAGCTCATCTGCTCCTCTGGCATCGTAGTTATAAAATGCTGTGGAGAAAAGGGGGAAATATGTTAATGAGGGAGGGGTCAGGGGTCTACTGCTCTAGGTTATTTGAGCTTGGGTTTTTTTTTTGTGTGTGTGTGTGTGTACCGGGGATTGAACTCAGGGGCACTCGACCACTGGGCCACATCCCCAGCCCTATTTTGTATTTTATTTAGAGACAGGGTCTCACTGAGTTGCTAAGTGCCTCCCCATTGCTGAGGCTGGCTTTGAACTCATGATCCTCCTGCCTCAGCCTCCCAAGTCACTGACTGGGATTACAGGTGTGCGCCACCGCGCCCGGCCATATTTGTGCTTGTTTTTAATGCTGTTTGCTTGTCAAATTGAATCACAGTCTTTCTTGGCCTCATCCTCTCTGGCACCCACAAAGTAGCCTCTTACTCCAGGCACAAAAGCCAAGGCCTTGGTGTTGAGACATTCATAACTCGCGCAATACCAGAAGACCGGGATTTTTTTTTTAATGGGACAAAATGTATATGATGCAAAATTTGCCACTTGAACCATTGCTAAGTGTACAATCCAGTGACATTAAGTACACTCACAATGTCATACAACCATCGCCCCTACCTGTTCCCAAAACTCTTCCGTCCCTCCTCCAAAGAGAAAACCCATGTCCATTCAACTGAAGGCCCATTCTCCCTCCCCAGCCTGTGATCTCTAATCTACTTTGGGTCCCCTGAATCTGACAGCTCACAAGTGGAATCCCACAACATCTGCCCCATACAACGGACTTCCGTCCCTTGGCATGAGGTTAATCTTTTATTAGGACTTTATTAGGACTTCATTCCCTTTTATGCCTGAGTAATATTCCATGTCAGTGAATATTTATAGTAAGAGGAAAACTGAGGACATTTTAAACAGCATTTTGTGACTTCATATATTGTCCTTTTTTTCCCCCATTAATACACTTTTTAAAAATTTCCTATGAATCACTTGCACCTGGACTAAATACCCTTTGTGAACCAAACTGATAGAATTACCATATGGCCAATGTTGATACAAAGCCAACAGCAACATCACAGCCACAGAAGACAGAACCCGACCCACAGGAGAAGAAACCACTAAGGGCTTGCACACTCTGCACCAGCCCCTGCACCACAAAACACGAGAACACAGACGTCCTTAAGACTGACAGTGACACCCAAGAATGCCTGAAGTCCCCAATGCTCCCCTGACCTACAGCTGTTCCTACCTTGCCAAAGAGTAGCCCTGCTCTTAGACAAGCCCCTACGCAATCATGCAACTGAGTTCAACCCTGCCTGTCCTCACAGGTTCTAGAAGGACGTGACTGTCACACATGTGCGGTTTCAAAATATTCTAGGCCCAGAAAGTATTCTAGCCCACCCTCAGTTAAAAAGCACACGTGTGTGTGTGTGTGTGTGTGTGCGCGCGCACAAAGATCGCAGCTAAATGGATGCAGCTTTCAATGAAGAGCTCATCTCAAAACCCGACAGAATTTCTCCCCTGTCGTCCTAGGCACCCGGCAGCCCAAGCTACCCTCAGCAGCACCCTTTTGGTGGTGGACCTCTAGAATCCCCCTTCAGCATATGCACTCTCCATGCAAACCCCCAATACCTCACCTCACCTCCCTTCCAGCCCCGCTTCCCTGTGGGCCAGCCTGCGCCCCTGTGTGCACCAGCGCGGCCCTCCCTTGCCCACAGACTCCCACCAGGTGCACCCGGTCCAGAATGCCAGGCCCTGTATTTGCTTGCTCTTTCAATTCCACTCCTCTGAGCAGCCCCAGCACACACCCCACTTCACCCCTTTGCATCTTGACCTGTGTGCACCAGTCTCCATTCAGATTGTGTTCAGATGCCCCAACGAAAATAAAAGCCTTATTATAAGACTTTCAATCTTGCATGCCTCCACCTCTGAGGACAGGACCCTGCTCAGCCTCCAGGGGGCGACCTCGAGGCACTGAGCTGCCTGGGCTGCAGAGGTAGGCTAGACTCCCAGCCAGGCAGCCTCGATGAGCCCCGCGTCCACAGTCGCCAGAGACAGCCAAGATGAGCAGGAGGCCCCCTACCCTGCACACCTGGGCGAGCAGGAGGCCCCCTACCCTGCACACCTGGGCGAGCAGGAGGCCCCCTACCCTGCACACCTGGGCGAGCAGGAGGCCCCCTACCCTGCACACCTGGGCGAGCAGGAGGCCCCCCTACCCTGAACACCTGGGCGAGCAGGAGGCCCCCTACCCTGCACACCTGGGCGAGCAGGAGGCCCCCTACCCTGCACACCTGGGCGAGCAGGAGGCCTCTATCCTCTACCCTGCACACCTGGGCGAGCAGGAGGCCCCCTACCCTGCACACCTGGGCGAGCAGGAGGCCCTCTACCCTGCACACCTGGGCGAGCAGGAGGCCCTCTACCCTGCACACCTGGGTGAGCAGGAGACCCCCCCTACCCTGAACACCTGGGGGGCCGACTGCACGTGACCAACCGTCTATCTCCAGTTTCTCAGTCTGTAAAATAACGACCATGACCCCCGCCTCAGAATCGTGGGTGCATTCTGCATCTTAAAGGGCACAGTGGGGCATGGAGAATACTTCATTAATGCCAAAGGTTCTTGTAGTTGTAGGTAGTTTATTTTTGTTTTTTTTTGTTTGTTTGTTTGTTTCTGCTGTAAGTATTTTTTTTTAGCTTCCAGAGTCCTTTTTTAAAAGTCAAGGCAAGGACACTTTCATGTGGTTATAAAAACTCTAAAATCTCAAAAAAAATCATACATATATATAAGAATCCATTTTTCTCAGGTATTTTCCTATATTTCCCCAAAATTCATAAAATGTAAGTGTCCTCAACTGACAAAGATGGCTATTAGTAGTTATTAAGTTTATTTGGCATTTTATAGTGACTCTTTAACATGAAAATAACCGTACCAGGTAAAGGAAGCCCAGAGCACATGCTGAACTTCCCAGGTTCAACATAACCATATTCGTAAGCCCACGGGAACCAGCACACGTTCACCACCATTCCTGCCAGCACGCCCACCAGCTTGCCTCTTCTGCTATAGGTAAGGGGGAAGCAGACGTGAAAAACAATAAACTAAGATCAAGCGAGAAGGTCAAGTGTAGATGCACGTGGACGTGTGTGTGTGTGTCTCTGGAAGCTCACACACGTCATCCCTTCCGGAGCCGTCCACATTTAAATGCCCATCCGCTCCCCAGCCCAGAAGTGGACAGTGACGATCTCACACGCAGATTCAGAAACCACAAGTTCAACTGTGCAAGGAGCTTCAAGATCCACGATTTTATAAGTGAAGGAGAGAAGAGCCCCAGAGGGTGCGCACGTGGCCCCAGATGGCACGGCAGGGTCAGGGCCGCGGCACCGGCCGAGCAGCCCTGGCCCTGTGTTCAAGTTAACAACTGAATGACCAGGTGGCTAGGAGGGTGAACCAGGAGACTACAGTGTAAGAGTCATTGACAAGAGGGTGGCAGACAGAATAACGTCCTCTAGAGATGTTCCTATTGGAATCCCCAGAACCTGTGAAGATGTCCCTGACGTGGACAAGGGGACACTGCAGTATGAGGAGTTCAGGACCTTGAGATGGAAATGCTAACCCTGGGTCACCAATTGGCCCACCGTAATCACAAAGGTCCTCATGAGTGGGAGGCAGGAGGACGGAGTCCAGAGAGGAGATGAGGTCCAAGTGTCACAAGAAAGGGGGAAGCAGACAAGGAACGCAGCAGCCTCTAGAGGCTGGAGCGGCCAGGGAACGCGTCCTCCCCACTGGCCCCTGCCTCTGGGTGTCGGGCTGTGAGTGCAGCCCACCCCTCTTACTCGAACCCAGTTACCTTTCTTACCGGCTCAGCTGCAGATGGACACTATCTGCTATTGACGTACATCCCGTGGACACCTCAACCCTGGACGGCAGAGTCCAGTGCAGAAGCTTGACCACTACCTGTGACAAGTGAGGTGGAGAGGGCGCAGAGACAAGCCAAGCACGAGGGGCCTTCCCTGCGTGCTGTTTTCTTCTCCTTGTAAAGAGCTGGCAGCAGCCCAGAGTGATAAAGCACATCTTTTTCCAAAAATAAAGAATTAGCACTCTAGTCTCTGCCTCATCCAGGTTATGAGCATCAGAGGTTTGGAAAGACAAAGCCATCACCTCTGCTCAATCTCCTGGTCACCTTAAAAACAGCTATCCAGTGATGTCAGGAAAGAACTATATGACTCCTGGGTCCCTAAGGAAGGAGGGCAGGCTCCCATCTGCACCAGTGCTGCTCATTATGCTGACGGAATGACACTAGAGTTGATGCTGTTGCCACTGCTGCTGATACAACATCCAGGACACCACAAATGCTGCTGGTGGTGATGACTGTTTTTCTTTGTGGTGACGATATGATGTGATGGTTATGATGGTGGTGATGATGGTGATGGTGATAGTGATGGTGGTGGTGGTGGTGGTGGTGGTGGTGGTGGTGATGCTGATGATGGTGGTAGTGATGGTGATGATGGTGATGATGGTAATGATGCTGATGGTAGTGTTGATGGTGATGGTGGTAGTGATGGTGATGATGGTAATGATGCTGATGGCAGTGTTAATGGTAATGGTGCTGATGATGGTGATGCTAAAGGTGGTGATGGTAGAGTTGATGGTAATGGTGGTAATGATGTTGATGATGGTATTGGTGCTGATGGCGGAGTTGATGGTAATGGTGGTGATGATGCTGATGGTGGTATTGATGGTTATAGTGGTGTTGATGGTAATGGTGGTGATGGTGGTGAAGATGGTAATGGTGGTGGTTATGATGACAGTGATGATGATAATGATCATGATAATGATGTAGAAGTGGAGATGATAATCATGATGTGATAATGACAGTGATGATGGTGATGGCGATAATAACAATGATAGTAATATAATAGCATTTGCTGATATTTATAGAGTATATTTCATGGATCATGTAGGGAGTTACAAGATTTGAATGTTCAGACTAATTCAAGGAGGTGGATAGAGATTTTGTTCTGTTTCCCTCCAATCAGGGTTTCCAGCAGCTCAGAGTCTACCCATCTACAAGTAGCCACTGGGACACTGTTCAGAGCCACAGCCTACCTGGATGAAGGCCAGGGTCCCACATCGCTCCCAGCCTCTTCCCAGCGCTCAGTTCAAGACAGGAACAGCCTCCTCAGAGCCTCAGACTGCCCTGAAAATCAGGCTCCCTGAAAGTCACAACATCCAGCTCGGAGTTCTAAATATGCCTGGGCATTCACTAAGGGCCACCCATGTCTGAACACCCTGCTAATGAAGTTCTCCCCCCACAAGGAAAACTCCAGAAGCAAAAGTTTGGTTTGATTCAAAAACCAAGCAATGTAATTGATCACATTCACAGAGTAAAGGGTCAAAAAACAGTCCAGCCCTCAATCAGTGCAGCTGAAGCATTTGATGACAAGGAACTCCCCTTAGCGAAAAGCAAAAAGCCTACTGGACCCTTCTCACCTGGGGAAGTCCACCGCAGCCCATCATCTGCTCGCGGATGGAACGCTGAGGCCTACAGCCGAGTTCCCACAAGCTCAAGGCGGCACTGTAAGCTGCCTTGGGACTATGTCTGCCTCCCAGGCTGTCTCACCGTGAACACGGCCTGGTCCCACCCTCCTCCACCCTCAGTGAGACGAGCAAACTCTCTTCTCTTCCCTCCAGCACCAGAGTGGCTTTCCTGGCCCTGGGCTGGCTGAGGGGACTGGAAGCTCCAGCTCAGCATTCCAGGCCTTGGTGGCACCTGACTTCAACCTGCCTTGCAATCTCACTGCACCCCACTCACCCTGCCCCATCCCTCCCCCTCCCTGGCCCTCCAGCAGCTGCCCCTCTCCTGGAAACGCCCTTCTTCCTCTGCCTCGGACACCCCACTTGTCTACAGAGGCCTGCCGTAGACAGGTCCTAACTGAATCCTGCCTTTCTCCAGCACCAAAACACATTGCAGGCATAACTAAAGTAAACGCGTGCTCCAAACTCTCCTTACGCCCCTCACCACGCCTCACCTTGCAGAGCTGCTCCTCCATAGGTCTGTCTGTCTCTGCAGTCAGGTCCAGAGGGAGGTGAACATCCCTGACCCCCGCCCCCACACCCCATTAACTAACACCACCAGGCCTCACAGGTCCTCAGTGACAACCACTGAACTTAACCGGATCACAAATATCCACTTCTCGTGCGGTTTGCAATTAAGTGAAAGGAAACCATCATTTGTTCCTCTTCAAAATGGCCTTGCCCTCTGCAGAACGCCCAGGAGCTACAGAGTCACCCAGTCAACAGGAGAGACACAACAGCAGCTTTCCCAGCTGTTCAGGGTCTTCTCCATCCAGCAAGATGACCAAGGTGCCAGGCCTCCCCCACGGCATCAGAGGCCAAGGCGTGAGCCTGGCCACTCCTACGTCTCCAAATCAAGAGAGCTTCCTGTATCGCATACACCCTTGAAACGGGACTTCAGGAATTCAAGGAGCAGCTTAATAAGCTAATTGAATTCTTTTAATAAGTCAATTTGGGAAAATTAATCGCTCTGTTTGTGGCTTCATTCCCTTTGTCTAGTCTTCAGTTGGAAGTGCGTTCGTTCAAGGGCAGCATCCTCTCGGGGCCCGGGAGGGTGCAGACCATGCCCTCAACCAGATGGGGGCCAGGACCCTGTCTGTGTGCTACAGGGCTGCACACTGAAGGACCATCTGCCTGTCCTTGGGTGTCACAAACCCTAGCCTGTGCCAGCAACACGCACTTGGCAGGGGCCAAACCTCTGTCAGCCCCTGCTCTGATCTGCTGGGAGCAGGCAGTGGGGAGGGGAGTGGGGAGGGGACTGGAGAGGGGAGTGGGGAGGGGACTGGGGAGGGGAGGGGAGCCCCACAGCCTCCCTCTAAGGAACAACGCTTTCACACACTGGGCCATTCAGGAGAGACTGGGTAAAAAAAAGAGAGCTTTGTACACATGCTTTGAACGTGACCCTAGGGAAGAGGCCAGGCCCCCTGCCTCCAGCTTGGAGATCTGAAACCAAGGTCAATGACACTGCAACATGCCCAACAGCACTGGGGCAGTTTAGTGCCAGGCGGCCCTGGGCAGCACCCGTGTGGAGCTGAGGCCTGGCATCCTAAACTCTGTCTTCAAAAGGAGGGGGACAGGCGCACCACTGCCTGGCATTTGCCCCCAAATCAGACTGGTGTTCAGAGCGGGCCATGGGCAAGTCAACCCCTGGGCAGGGCTGGAGCCTCCTGGAACAGGGACTTCCGGAATCCACATCCTGTCTCCTCCCAGAGGACCCGGGCTCCTCAAGGACAGAACCTGTGTCTCCTTTCAGCAGCCTGCCCTGGTACCTGGCTCACAGCATGTCTTCCAACACAGGATGACAGGTGGGAAGAGAGGAGGAGGCAGGGAGGAGAGGGACAGAGAGTCGAGCCAGGCACTAATGGCACCACTAACATTTTTTAAAGATGAAATGAATGAAAATACTTAGGAATAAACTTAACCAAAGAAGCAAAAGACTCATACACTGAAAACTACCAGACACTGCTGAAAGAGACAGGAGACACCAGTGGAAAAACAGTCATGCTCATCAGGAGGAGAGGGGACACATCAAGATGTCAATGTCATCCAAAGTGATCTGCAGAGTGGGACCAAGGCCTATCCAAACCCCAGCACAGTTTCTCACAGAAATAGAAAATCCATCTCAAGGACCCCAGAGCAAAAATGACATCGAAAAAGAAGAACAAACGGGAAGGCCTCCCATTTCCTGATTTTAGTACTTACTATGAAGCTACAATAATACCAACAGTGCGTTACTGGCATACAGACAAACTCACAGACTGATGGAAAAAACAGACAGAAATGAACCCTCACATTTAAGGTCAACGAATCAACAAGTGTGCCAAGACCTTTCAATGGGGAGACAATAGACTTTTCAACAAATGGTACTGGGAAACTGGATATCCACTTAGAAAACTTAATAAAGTTGGACTCTCATATTATTCATAAAAATTAACTCAAAATAGATAAAAAGAGCCGGGCGCGGTGGCGCACGCCTGTAATCCCAGCACTTTGGGAGGCTGAGGCAGGAGGATCGCAAAAAGCCAGCCTCAGCAGTGGCGAGGCACTTGGCAACTCAGTGAGACCCTGTCTCCAAATAAAATACAAAAAAGGGCTGGGGATGTGGCCCAGTGGTCGAGTGCCCCTGAGTTCAATCCCCGGTACCACAAAAAAAAAAAAAAAAAAAAAAAAATAGATAAAAAGACCTAAGCATAAAAAGTGAAAACTAGACAACTCTTAGAAGAAAACATGACATTGGCTTTAGCAATGATTTTTCTTGGTTATGACACCAAACATACAGTTGAAGACAAAATAACCAAGTTGGATTCCATCAAATTAAAAACAGTTCCAGGTAAGATGGTACATGCCTACAATTCCAGCAACTCAGGAGCCTGAGGCAGGAGGATTACCAAGTTTGAGACTAGCCTCGGCAATGTAGCAAGATCCTAATAAACAAAAAAATAAAAAATAAAAAGTAAAAAAGGCTGTCATGTAACTCAATGGTAAAGCATCCATGGGTTTTATCGCCTGTATCCAAAAATAAATAAAAACAGGTATTATTTTTTAAGATAAAATTTTGTTAATGTAATGTAAAATAAAAAATCTTCATGTAGAAAACATACAAAGCACAAAGGTGATGCACAGAATGGAAGAAAATATTTGCAGATTCTGTATCTGATAAGTGACTGGTGTTCAGAATATGGCCAATAAGCATATAAAAGTGATGTTTGATATCACCAGTCAGGTCCAAAACCACCAAGAGCTGCCTTTCCCTCCTATCAGGATCCATTAGGACAGCCATCATCCCCTCCCCTACCAGAAGAAGTCTAGGCGAGGTGTGCAGAAACCCCAGGGTGATGCTGCTGGCAGGAATGCAGAGATGTGGGCGACAGAATGTCACCAAGGGCATGCGCAAGCAGGGCACTGAGCAGACACTGGTACCCCCATGGTCGGCTGCAGCCACCCAGCAGCAAAAGGCAGAGGCAACCCTAGGGTTCACGAACAGATAAATGAATTCTCAACACAGGAAAGGTGTACACAAAGGAACATATTTGAACTTGTAAGGAAGGAAATGGACACAAGTCACGAGGACATTAGGAAGACATTATGCTGAAGGAAGGAGGCCAGGCACAAATGGACAAACACGGTGTGCTGTCACAGGAGGTCCCTAAAGCAGTCAAATGCACAGAGAACAGGCTGGGGTTGTGGCTCAGCGGTAAAGCGCTCGCCTAGCACGTGCGCGGCCCGGGTTCGATCCTCAGCACCATGTAAAACATAAATGCATTGCATTGTGTACAACTAAAGCAAATAAATAAATATTTTTTTTTAAAAAAATGCACAGAGAAAGTGCAGTGGTGCTTGCCCGGTGCTGGGCGCGGGAAGGCGGGGGGTTAATGGAAGGAGCCCACAGAGGACAGGACGATGGTTGACCAACAACACAAATGAGTTGGATGCCCTTGAAATGCACACTTTCAAATGGTGAAAACAGTAAATTTTCTGTTCCGTACATTCTACCACAATATTTTTTTAATACAGTGAATGAAAGCAAAGACAAAGGTCAACAATGGATTTAACTTGGAAACGCCCAGGGCTCCCGTGCACACACCAGGCCAATGCATGGGGTTCAAACAGGAAAGACACAAGCTAGAGAGGACGAGCTCAAGGTCAGAGAACCTCCCGAGCCTGTGTGCGTGGACCAAAAAGAGACTGCTTTCAAAGTCACCCCGCAGTCCTTTTGGGCTTCATATCTTTCCTCCTTTGGAATAGAGAGATTGCCTCCCTGCCAATAAAATCCCCTGTGGCCGTATTTCATGCACTGTTTGGATATTAGAATCAAGGAACTCATCTGAATAATTAAAGAGCCGGAGCAGGGGCACGCTAGGATAAAGGAACTGCCATTTGTTATTCTGTATTTCTGCCTTTTGGAGGGAAACAGGTGGGAGGGATGGGGAAGATAAGAGTGTGAAAAGAAAAATATAAAAGAGCCTTTTCTCAGATTCTAATTGAACTGATAGACACAATTCAAAGGCATTTTAATATCTTTCTTCAGAATAAAATATCATGGTCTGCCTTATCCACCGCTAGCCGGCCTCTATCTTATTTCCAGATAGTCCAAAAGGCCACAGTGAGGGCACAGCCGGGCTGGTGGAAGGCAGGGCCGGGTGCTTAGGCTCTCCCAGGCCGGGAGGCAGCTTCCACCTTCCTACATTCTCATCCTTCACAAAGTCCGTTGTTGCTGGCCCCCTTATTGATGAGGCTTTGTAAATCCATCCACAAATAAGAAAAGACAGCTGACCTGAAAATTATCTACTTTTGCATTGCATTTTGCTGCGCCGCAAGGAGATGCAGAGACAAGATAGTGGAAGATTTCATCGCTTTAATCATCTTTCTTCAGGACAGAAAGGTTATTGCAACCTGGGAAAATGCATGCTGCCGAGATCCCAGCATTTACCCCCCAGGCCAGGGGGACTTGAGGGGACTTTACTGGGACCTCCCCTGGCCCACCCACACTGGCTCTCTGCAGGGCAAACCAGCCAGTCATGGGGGACAGAGTCCCAGGGAACTACAGGATCTGGGGTGGCCCAGTGAGACAGCCAGACTGAGCTGAGGGCGGCCCCCTCCACTCCCTCTGCAATAGGCCTGGCCAGGACCTGCGCCTCCCAGACCCGACAGACAGGTTCTGCTGACAGAAGTGAAAACAGGGGCCTGGGGCCCTCGCCTGGCACACACAAGCTGGGACACGCACGGCAGGGAAAGAGAGGAGGAAGGAACAGAAAACTTGGGTTGAGGACCATTCATGTGTGATGCCCAGGGATAAGGTTATTTTGCCACATCCCCAAATCCTCATTTGAGAAAATTCTCAAATGAATAAATCATCTGAGAATATTTGTTCAATTTGAGAATATGAAGCTACTCTTTCTCCTCTCCTTTTCATCAGAGTCAAAACATTAAGTCAAATGTCAATGGCAACAATAAAGAAAAGGAAGCACAAAGGAACATTCTGGAAAGCTAATTTGTTTTTCTTAATGGCAAAATGATGCACATAGCACAAAAAAACACCTCTGTGTGTATCAAACCCACAAGTAAAGCCAGTCATCCAGACAGGGAAACACCGTGTGACGAGGAGCAGAGAGTCACAGAGACTGAAGCACAGCCCCCCACCAGTGCCCTCCCCACGGGCCTCTGTCCACAGCACCTGCACCTGGCCCGGCCTCCAGGCCACCATCACCTCAGTACAAACCCTTCCCTGTGCAGTGAGGCGCCTCACGTGTGCTCTCAGCAGCGCCCGCACGCCCAACGGGACTCCACGGGGCCACTACCCCCTGGTCCTTCCCACTGCATCATGGAACAGGGGCCCAGTGAGTGTCAGACCACTGCACGGAGGGCTCCCTGCAGCCTCCCGTCCAGGACAGCTCCTGCAAGGCTGCAGGACTGCGAGGGCTGCCCCACCCCTCCCCTGGCACGGCCCTCTATCTCCCCATCTCTGCACCCTGCCCCACAGCCAGAGCAACACGAATGTTTATTAATAAGTCAGTGCAGGAATTCAAGGTGGCAAACCATGACCTGCATCCCAAGTGCCCTGGAAAACACTGCAGTTTTGTTTACCTACATTTCACAATAGAAACTAAATACCAGACCTGGGGCTCTGCCAGCGCAGACAACCTCCAGAATCCTCCCAGGAGCCTGCCCACAGGGCCAGCCCGGCCCAGCCGAGGAGCCCCCAGGCTGCCTGCACACTCGGCCTGTTAGCAAAATGCATACCCTGGACAGGCTCCAGGGACTACAGAGACCACACAGGTCACAGGATTCTGCCGGAGGCTGGGTCTGGACAAACTGCTGCCCCACAGCCTCAGGCCTACCCCACCCAGGTGCTGGCCGCCAGTCACAAGGGCCCTCACCAGTGACCTCCTGAGAAGAGAGCTGCAAGGCTAAGCAGCACTAGACCAGGAACAAAACAAACTGAAGTCAGAAGTCCCCGGAGCCCCAGGCCGCACACCGCCCTGTGCCAACATGGCAGCCCTCCAGAAAACACTTTGCACTCCACCAGTCCTGCTCTAAGTCCAGGGGTCTCCATCATCCCTAAGCAAGTTCCAGGCAGACACGGAAAGCATGCTGTGCCGAAATACTCAAACACAGAGACCCTCCGTGGTCCCCATGTGCTGGTACCTCCCTCTCAACCTGCCCTCGGCGTGGCTGGCTCCTGCACCCCAACACAGCCATGCGCTAAGAACCACCAAGTAAAAGAAGCAATGTTCCCAGGTAGAACAGGGAGACAGCGGTACCTGAGCTCCCACCACACACAGACCAAGAACAAGTGAACCTCTGTGGCTGCAAGCACCCCCCAGTGTCTGCGGAGGTGCATCCACATAGACGCTTTCCAGGGATAGAATCAAATGCCCAATCTCAGGTGACCATTGCCAGCAGATCTGGATGATTCGATATGCAGCGTGCACCAGGATAAGGTGGTCCCGGGAAGCACCCCGTGCCCTCTCTACACATCTTCCTCTCACAGTGCCATTTTCCACTTTGCACGACCACAGCCGAGTTTGGTGGATTCTGAAGTCTGTATGTAGAAGTGGTGTTCTACGCACTTCCTATGTCTGGCTTCTTTTGCTCAGCATTTTGAGGCTCATGCACATGTGTTCTTTTTTTTTTTTTTTTTTTTTTTAATATTTATTTATTTGCTTTAGTTGTACACAATGCGTTTTATTTGTACGTGGTGCTGAGGATCGAACCCGGGCCGCGCACGTGCTAGGCGAGCGCTCTACCGCTGAGCCACAATCCCAGCCCACGTGTGTTCTTTGTAACCAGTGACTACTACGCCATTGTACCAGCACGCCGCCGTGTGTGTCTGTTTATCTCTCCTGCTGATGGACATTTGGGTCATTCATCTACAGCTCAGAGCTTACAAATAAGGCCGCGATGAACCCCCCACCTCGAAGCTTTCTGTGAATATATGGCCGTTTCTGCCGTGATTAGAGGTCTCTGTGCACATGTGAAAGGTACCAGGAGAAGCAGCCCCTTCCCCAAGTTCGGAAGGAGTCCCCTGTCACCTGCCACTCAGAGGCGGCGGAGGCCCCTGGGAAAAGACTCCCTTATCGCCAAGAAAACGTTTGGTTTCTTTGTAGTTTGTTGAAATTCCTTCTCCGTAGTGTTACATTACTTAGCTTTGATAAAATATAAAATTGAAGATTAAAAAACAATCAAGCCCTCTTTGAGAAAAACAACCAAGCCGCGAACAGGCGGGGTGTTAATGAAGAAACCTCCCGCGGCTGCTGGAGGGGCCTCCCTGCAGCCCGCGGGCTCCTGGAGCAGGGCTCCTGGCCCTCGCTCCCTCCCGGGGCGGGCTGGGCAGGTTTCAGAGCTCTGTGCTCCCTCTGTGTGACCACCCTCCACCTCCTGCGACATGGAGAGCACCAGCCATCCGCACTCAGGCCTGAGCAGGAGACGCGCCCGTGGGCGGCCCTCCATACTACAGACACCTTGCCTTCTTCCCAAAGGACACCCTGTCTGGTCCCCCTGGTCCCACTCCATGCCCGGGCAGCTCTCTCTCCTGCCACTCACTCAGCAGGACCAGTCCAGTCCAGTCCCTTCTGAACAAGCAGGTAAGAGATGGTCCGAGGCTTCAGGTCCTCAGCCTAAGAAGGTCTGGGCCTTCGGAGCCAAAAGGTCAGGACCACCACGTCCCCCAGCCCCTGCAGCATGACCCCAGGCTACCAGGAATCCTGATAGAGGACTACACACAGGGAGGCGAGGTCGGGAGACATGCTTGCACTCAGAGGGTGACTGCTGGTAAGCGCTCCAGCTGCCCAGCAGCCCAGACACTGTCCCCTTGTTCCCCAGTGGGAGAATCAACACCGGCAGTGGCAGCTGGGGCCTGGCCCAGATGCACGATCAGGGAGAAGAGGGAACGTCCACACTGGCAGGGAGAGCCAGCAGCAGCAGGGAGCACATCCCCACACCTGGGCACCTGCCCTCCTCACCCGCTTTTTCAGGCACGAGGCTAACACGATCCAACGCCTGCCTCCAGCACTGCTGTGGGAGCCAGCCAGTGGGCAGCCTAGGTTTTCGGAGGCACAAGATAAATCTTTCCTTAGTTAATCACTTGATAAATGTGCCTTTCCTGGCTAGTGCCCCAAAACATGGAGAAGACAGCGTGTGGTAATTGAGAGGTGCTTGGGGTGGGCTGCCCCCACAGACTGGGCCACAGATCTGCTAACAAGCCTTGCAGGAATTCGGATTCCAGGAGGCATGTTAAAATGAGCCAGCAGGGCCGGGGAGAGTCATCTCTGCCTGCAGCTTGCTGCTCTGAAGGCCACTCAGAGTGCCTTAGACCTGAATAGCACGGACCTTTGTCCTCCCCATCAGCCTGGCAAACCCACCCCTGGCCAAAACCTCCTGTTCCCCAGTAGACACCACAGAATACCCAGCCAGCCTGCAGCCAGGCCACGGCAGTGTCTGTTCCAACCAGGACTGGCTACATTGTTTTCAGGACCTGATACAAAAAAGAAGTACAAAGTCCCTCATTCAAAAAGCATATGACATTATTACTGTATGGATATATGTGACTATATGTCGAATATGATTCTGCAACATGTATACTTTGAAAAATGAGAAATTATATCCCATCTATGTATGACATATCAAAGTGCATAAATGCATTCTACTGTCATGTAGAACTAATTAAAACAAATTTAAAAAAATTAATAGGGCTGAGGTTGTGGCTCAGTAGTAGAGTGCTAGCCTAGCACGTGCACGGCCCGGGTTCAATCCTCAGCACCATGTAAAAATAAAGGCATTGTGTACAACTAAAAAACAAATAAATAAATATTTTTTTAAAATTAATAAAATAAAAGAAGCATATGACCTAGCGGCTCAGGAGGCTGAGACAGGAGGATTGAGAGTTCAAAGCCAGCCTCAGCAATGGCGAGGTGCTAAGTAACTCAGTGAAACCCTGTCTCTAAATAAAATACAAAATAGGGCTGGAGATATGGCTCAGTGGTTGAGTGCCCCTGAATTCAATGCCCCATACCCCAACAAACAAAAAAAAAAGTATATAAGCCACATGCAGGGGTGAACACCAGTAATCCCCAGTAGCTCTGGAGGCTGAGACAGGAGGATCGCAAGTTCAAAGCCAGCCTCAGCAATGGCGAGGCGTTAAGCAACTCAGTGAGACCCTGTCTCTAAATAAAATACCAAATAGGGCTGGGGATGTGTCTCAATGGTCAAGTGCCCCTGAATTTGATCCCCGGCACCCCCCCCAAAAAAAAAAAATAATACACACACATACACTCACATGTACATATGAATTTCAAGACGCCTGGGGTACCTATTATCAAAACATAGTAGCGAGTGTTGGTAAGGATTTGAAGAAATCGGACCCTGCACATGACCTAGGAGTAAGATTCAGCAGCCACTGCAGACTCTTTGACGCATCCTCCAAAAGCAAATAACAATTCCACTGCCAAGAAATATACCAGAAATAGCTGAAAACAAGAACTTGAACAGACACTCATGTGGTGATGTGCATAGCAACATTATTCACAATAGGCAAACACTGGGAAAAATCCAAATGTCTATTCACAGATGAATGGATCAAACATGGTCTAGCCATACACTAGAATATTACTCAGCCTTAAAAAAGAAGGAAATTCTGATACATGATACAACAGAGAAGAACTTTAGAGCATTATGCTAAGTGAAATAAGTCCAACACAAATTCTACTTACATGAATTAGTACTCTAAGTGCTTAGGGTAGTCAAATTCCAAGACAGAAAGCAGAATGACAGGTGCCAGGGGCAGGGGGAGGAAGGACAACTCAGCTCCTGTCTAAGAGTTCCCATTTGAGACGATGAAAATGTTCTGGAGGCAGACAGTGGTGACAGTGGCCCAACAACATACACGCACCTAATGCCAACAAACTGCAGACCTAAAAGAAGCAGGGACTGCTAACTTGGGAAATATTATGTGAGGTACATTTTTTACCATAATAAAAAACAAGAAAAGTTCAAGATTTAAGATCAGAGCACAGAACAAAGCCCAGGGTCTCCCAAGGGGGCCTTTGTGCTCCCCAGAGGCCTCCCTGTCCAGGACTTGGTGGCCCTGATGCGTAAGGGCAGGGCCTCTCCCACAGGGCTGTTGGGAGCCAATGTTATATCTTAATAGTCACTTCAACTGACTATAAAAATACAGCATCACATAATAAAATTGCTTTTGCACTGTGGTAGAAATACTTAGCAAGAGATGAGAAATACTGAGCAAGAGGCTATAAACCCCATTTGCTGGCGGATGGAGTTCCTGCTGAAGGGACAAAAGCAGAAGATGATAAAGGGAGGTAGGTGGGAGGCAGCGCAGCCCCGAAACCACTCCCCAGCGCGTCTACCAGGACGAAGAACAGACTGGACGGCTCAGGACGGTTTAAAATGTACCGAGCAGAAAAGCGAATGTCTCCACTCTGTTTCATTCTTAACTTTTAAATCTCCATCAGCTCTGACATCGGAAAACACTCATTTCCCTGCAATTCCCGCTGCTCCATCGGGCCCAGCTATAGTACATTCCAGATAACATCAATGCCAACAGACCACTGAAGGCCCAACTCCCTCCAACCCCAACAGCAGACAGAAAGCTTTCCTCCACCAAGACCGTATTCTGGGGAAATTCCCGATCACAAATGAGACCTATACCACCCTGGCTAATTCCCAGGAGGCCTTCACCCCAGAGGCATTCAGCATGGACTACAGAGACTCCATCAACAGGGCACAATGTATCAACACCAGCACATTCGGTAGCATGACCAACAACAATACTAGCACCACCACCACCCACACTGCCACCACCAATACCATCACAACCATCAGTAATACTACCACCACCATTACCACCAACACCATCACTACTACCATCAACACACACCACCAACCACAACATCACCACCACTAACACCATCAACACCACCACAAATAATATCGCAGCCACCACCGCTGTTATCGCTGCCACCACCACTATCAACACCATCACCACCATCACTACTACCACCATCTACATTGCCACCATCATCATCATCACCATCACAACCATCAATAATACTACTGTCTCCACTACTATTACCACTGCCACCATCACATCACCTTCACCAATACCACAACTACTGCCGCCATCAACATCACCGCCATCACCCACATCACCAACAGCATCCTACCATCAACAACACTACACCACCACCGTCACCCATAACATCACCACCATTGCCACTACCACCATCACCAACACACCAACACCATCACCACCACAACCAATGCAATACTACCACCACTACCACATCACCCACAACAATACCATCACAACCACCAACACCACTACTACCAACACTATCACATCATGCACAACATCAACACCATCACCACTAATACAACTGCCACCAGCACCATCACCACTCCTCCATCACTACCACCATAACTGTCAATAATATTAGTACAAACACTATACTACACCACCACCATCACAATCGTCACCATCGACACCATTACTAACCACCACATCATCATCATGGAAACAGCCAGAGTTAAACTTCATTCTACACCTAGTCAGACTGGAAATTCCAGTGAACTTCACACACTGCTCCTTGAACCCATCAACCCTAGGATGTGAGCACTATAGTGTTCCCAGTTCTGCATAAAAAAACTCCGAGGCCAAGAACAGGAGGAAGGAGGGTGTGCTGCTGCCCAGGCCAGGAGTCACGTGACCCACACTCTGGGAACACCCTCCCTGCATGGCTCAAACAGTGACCGTACTGCTGCCTGCACAGCAAAAGCCTCAACATCCCTCTTCAGCCAGCTCCCCTTTGCGCCAAAGGAGCTGTGACAGCTGAGCACGGTGTCAAAGGAGCCATGCCTTACTTAGAAAGCCCTTGAGACCTGATGAAATAACAACTCCACTAATCCCACGAGCAGAACTCAGGCGAGAGGAGAGGGCACCTTTCCCTGTCATATCTGGGCTAAGCTCACCCTGCAGGTGAGCCCGGAACAGACTGGTGATCACAGTCAATTCCGTCCAACAAACGGCACTTCTACTGCCCAGGCGCAGGGAGGGGCTGCAGGGCGCGCAGAGATGGACAGCAGGGCGTGCCTGCACCCGGGGAGCTCACCACCTCGACCACCTCCCTGGAGCCAGGAGCAGAGGAACAAAGCCTGCCGCAGAGAAGACTGAGTAGGAACCAGGACTCCAAATTATGACGTGACCAGGAAACCCTGCAACAAGCACTGTGAGACCCTCGCCACAGCAAGCACCGATGACAGTGTCCTCTAACTCACGGTAAGTCCCTTACCACGGGATTCTCTGTTCTGCCCACTTCACAGATGAAAACACTGAGACTTAGAGATGGTGTTAAGATGTTGCTCAAGGCCACAGGTCTAGAAGTGGGGAGGAGTCAAGTGCTGGAGCCTGACTCTCCTGACCCCTGCTGTGTGTCCCCAAGTGCCCCACTGCAATGCTGCACAGTCCCCAGGACAGCTCCCAGGCAGCGGGAGGCAGCTCTTCCTCCCTGCCCCACTCCCCTCCGCGCCCCCTGAACAGCTCTCATAAAGCCAGCCCAAGATGTCAAAGCAGAAGACACACAAAATATCATCCCATACCACCCAAGGACTGTCACAAGCAAACCTTGTCACAAAGTCCCTTTTAGATGACATATTTTCCAATAATATGTGTCCCCTGCACGTCCTTCCTGCATCTGTCAAGCTCCTACATGTTCCTGTGTAACACAAATTTATAGTCATGGCACAAGAAAGACATCCAGTACCCACGCTCTGGCCTCCCAGGGAGGTCCACCCACGTCCCAGCCCTGCCTCGGGACACTGGGGCATCGACACCCTGGGGCGGGCAGGGCACGGGACCCACTGAGGGAGCCCCGCACCCAAGCCCACCGGCACTGCCATGTGCAGCTGGCAGGTGCTACAGCTTGGGCGTGAGGTGTCCCCGAAAGTCCCTGTGCTGATGTTGGAGTGAGCAGCAGTGCCGTGCTCACAGCGCGGGAGCTGGAAGCCATCGGTGGGTCAATCCATCTGCTGGATTTGAAAGCATGACCGTGCTGGGTGGTAACTGCAGGCAGGTGTCCCTGCAGGAAGCAGGTCTTCGGGGCGTGCCCCTGGGGTTCCTCTTTTTCCCTGTCCCCTTGCTTTCTCTCTGCTGTCACGAGCGGGGCAGCCTTCCTCCACACGCCCTCCGTCCTGAGGTTGGCCTTACTCAGGCCCTGAGCAATGGGCTGACCCGCCATGGACTGAACTTCTGAAACCATGAGCCCACAACAAACTTTTCCTCCTCTGGGCTGTTCCTCGGGTGTTCTGGTCACTGCAGAGAGGACCAGCACAGCAGGACATTCGTGCTCAGAAGCTCAGGGCTGCAGGGGAAGTAAGAGCTCAGGGCTCACCAGCAGCAGGGCCACCCCGAGGAGACGCCATTCTGTAATCCACAGAGGCATGGCCAGGCTTGGGGGCTGTCCAGAGAGAGGGCCGCACAAGAGTAGGAGCTGGGATGCGTTAGCCAGTGTCCAGGACCCCGCCCGCAGGGCACCGCATCCAGCGCCTTCAGGACTCAGCAGAAGCGCGTGGGCAGGGGGACCCAGAGAGCCAGGCAGGGAGCCAAGGGTCAGGCCCGCCTCCCGCAACAGGAGGCCGGAGGGCCAGGGTCCACAGGGAGCAGGCAGCCCAGGCCATGGGAGAGCTTCGGTAAGAGGGAACAGGGCCTAGGGCAGGAAGGGAGGCGGGGTCTCCGGGAAGACAGGCAAGCACAGGCTGCCCCAGGCCAGCTCGCACCGCCCTGCCCCAGCACAGGCTCTGGGGGAGGATGGGAAATCCAGGCAGAAGGAAGAAAGGAGCTGGGCACAGCCCCGGAAGCCTGGGGTGGGTGCAGAAGAGCCAGAGGCACACTGTCCAGGCTCCAAAGGCTAAGCCCCCTGGAGGCTGCGCCTGATTCAGGGTACCCAGCCCTCCGCTGCATCCAGCGTGCCCTGAAGCCCACACGCGGGAAACTGGGTCCCCAGAGCAACCGTGCGGAGCGCCGGGACCTCTCGGAGGTGCCGAGGTTGGAGCGCTCCTGCAGAGAGGGCTGTGTGCCAGGGAGGAGGTGGGCTCAGAGAGGGCCCCGGGGAGAGGGGCTCCGCAGGCCTTGCTCCCCTTCTCTTGCGGCTCCTGCTCCCTGCCTCACCCTCCACCTCCCACGTGGGCAGACGCAGCAAGAGGTCCTCGCCAGGCGCTGGTGCCCAACTCCAGACTCGTCAACCTCCAGGACGATGACAGGGAACACCTTGTCTTTGTAGAGTCCGTTCACGCATCTTCTGTTAGAGCAGCACGGAGCAGACTAAGCCACTCTTCGACCCTACAGGGGACCCTTCCACCCACCAGGAGCATCCTTGGAGCCCGTGGTGCCTCCCCCAACCTCCCTGCACGCTGGGAAGGTCCAGTCAGGGGCCCTGGCAAGGGCTGGCTGGGTACCTGTCCTCGTGTCTCTGCCATTGCCAAGCTGAGAAGGCCACGTCTGTCCCCAGCCGAGAAACAGGAAGAGGGAACAGAAGCTGACCGTCACCCACCAGACCTACTTCACAACGTGCGTGCAACCCCAGCAGTGGCCTGTGCACCCTGCCCCTCCCCCGGATGAGCCCCTACAGCAGGATGTGCATCAGCCCAGAGCGGGGAGCCATTCAGGGACAAGCCTGAGTGTCATCTACCACTGTGACAGGCACACGCAGTGGGCAGCGTGCCCGACGGGGGGCGCTGACACCTGGATGAGCTGCAGGGACTTGCGCCATGCTGAGCGGAACGAGGCAGTGTCCACACACCAGCCCTGCAGAGTCCATCCAGGGGAGGTCCCGAGTGGTCAGACCCAGAGCCAGAAGGAGAGCGGAAGTTAGTCACCTGGGTCCAAGCGGGGAGAGGACGGGGATCAGCGTCTAGGCTACCCTTCCTTCTTTGAAAAATGAAAACCTGACTTCAGGATTAAAGGTGACGCTTTTTCACTTACGTCATCTCTGGTCCACTCTGGAAGGCACGTGGGATTGGCCTTGTTCCCCACACTGAGGGAAGAGGGGCTTCGGTGGCAGCTGAGCTACGGGGGTCCCTTCACCCTGAGCAAGGGCGGAGGCCCCACGCAGCCGCGCAGCCCCACCAGGTGACCTGGCAAGGCGAGGCATGGCAGAGGCCCCTGCTGTGACCACACAGCCGCGGCTGTGGGTGTGGGCACAGCACCCGGCGCCTGGCACCCTTCCCTAGGCTGTCTGCAGAACTGGGAGCCAGCCTGCCAGGCAGTGCCCAGGAGGCCTAGGAAACCACTGACTGCCACAAGAACAGAGCCAGGCCCCTCTCCATGGGCAGGACCGGACCCGGCCCAGCCACACTCCAGAACGATGTGGCACCAGTCTGGCAACCCGTCTGCTGTACTCCTCTCTGTTGGGGATGGCCCTGTCCCTGTCCCCAGAGCCTCCAGTCACCCACCAATCCCCGACTCACACTCTGCTCCTAGGGACCTTACTGGGGACATGTACGGAGCGCCACGGCAGAGGGAAGTGCCACCGTGCCCATCAACATGGCCCTGCAGACGCCCACAGCCACAGCAGGAGCTGCACACCAAAGGGAGGTGGGAAGGAGACAAGACAGAGAGGACAGAGAGGGAGCGAGAGAGAGAGAGAGAGAGGGAGCCAGAGAGAGAGAGAGAGCGAGGGAGCCAGAGAGAGAGAGAGAGAGAGAGAGGAGAGAGGGAGCCAGAGAGAGAGAGAGAGAGAGAGGGGGGGGGAGAGCGAGGGAGCCAGAGAGAGAGAGAGAGAGAGGGGGGGAGGAGAGCCAGAGAGAGAGAGAGAGGGGGGGGGGGAGCCAGAGAGAGAGAGAGAGAGAGAGAGAGGGAGGAGAGAGAGAGAGAGAGAGAGAGAGCCAGAGAGAGAGAGAGAGAGGGAGAGAGAGAGAGAGGAGAGAGAGGGGGAGCCAGACGAGAGAGAGAGAGAGAGAGAGAGGGAGCCAGAGAGAGAGAGAGAGAGAGAGAGGGAGCCAGAGAGAGAGAGAGAGAGAGAGAGGGAGCCAGAGAGAGAGAGAGAGGAGAGCCAGAGAGAGAGAGAGAGCGAGGGAGCCAGAGAGAGAGAGAGAGAGAGAGAGGGAGCCAGAGAGAGAGAGAGAGAGAGAGAGAGAGAGAGAGAGAGAGCCAGAGAGAGAGAGAGAGAGAGAGGGAGCCAGAGAGAGAGAGAGAGAGCCAGAGAGAGAGAGAGAGAGAGAGAGAGAGAGAGAGAGAGAGAGAGAGAGAGAGAGAGAGAGCAAGCCCGAGAGAGAGAGAGAGAGAGGGAGAGAGAGAGAGGGAGAGAGAGAGAGCCAGAGAGAGAGAGAGAGCCAGAGGGAGAGAGAGAGAGAGAGAGCCAGAGCCAGAGAGAGAGAGGGAGAGAGAGGGAGAGGAGCCAGAGAGAGAGAGAGAGAGAGAGAGAGAGAGAGAGAGAGAGGAGAGAGAGGGAGCCAGAGAGAGAGAGAGAGAGAGAGGGAGCCAGAGAGAGAGAGAGAGAGAGAGAGAGGGAGCGAGGAGAGAGAAGGAGGAGAAAGGAGAAGGGGGGGGTGGGGAGGTGTGAGCGTCCAGCAGAGGGAAGGGCCTCCATGCAGCTGCAGAGGGCCCAGCTGGGCCCCGGCCGCCTGGGGTGAGACGGTCACCAAGCACCTCCACAGGCCACCTCTTCAGGACCCGCCCTGCAGCCACACTCTGCCGCAGGACGCAGGGGGCAGGGGAAGGCTGCTCCCCACTCCCAGCCCCTCCAGGGAAGCCCACACTCCAGCCCTGCTCCACGTGGCCCCCCACCCCCAGGGCACTGCCTCCAGCAGCCGCTGCCGTGCCCTGCGCTCCTGCATGGGCCCTGCTCCCAGGGCAGAGCCCCGGGACCCCAGGCAACGAGGAGCCCAGGAGCAGCACTCAACAGGTGCCTGCCGGAAGCTGCCTCGGTGGCCTGGGGCTGCCACTCCACTTTCCAGAGGAAACTGGGGTGAAGTAGGGGCGCTCGTGAGTTCACACCACCAGGATGCTGCAGTCAGGGCAGGAACCACCTCTTCACCAAGGCAACCGTCACCTGGCGATGGTGATGCTGGGATCCAGCTGCCCCTCGCCTCTAAAACCTGGGGAACGTGTGCTGCTGATGTCTCCCCCACCTAGCCCACAGTGACTGGCTTTTAAAAACAAACCAGAGAGGGCAAGCTTCTTATCTGAGTTCCCACAGCCCCTTGACAGGCCCCCATCAATCCGCAGTACAGGGCACAACCTGTGACATGGGTGACAAGACACCGTCTAAAATTATAAATGGGTTTTAACGATCATTCACAACAAGACATACGGGCATTTTATCTGGTCATTCCATAGATCAAGAGCCACCAGCCACAGCCTGCCGGTCTACCTCACTGGACACCCGTTTTTGCAAGCCAAGTTCTTATTTATTTAAAGGGGGAGCTGAGTGGTTGCCCACAAAGCCCTGCAGCCATGGCTCTGAGAACACGTTGCTGAGTCTCCTAGGACAGTACAACTGAGTGGGCCTGGGAACGTCCCCAGGGGGCTGCGGCACCTGTCCCAGCGAGGCTCCACCCCGCCCACTGCCCTACAGCCAGGCCACCTGGGGGAGGGACACCCCCCTCCTTCCAGGGCAGGCGGGTTCCTCCGGTGCCTCCACCAAGCCTTGCCATGCCAGGAGGAACCAAAAGGGTCGTTCCAATCAATGTCGCGTTTTCCTAAAGACCCACTGAACGCCGCCGTGTAATCTGTTCTTTCAAATCACAGCAATCACAGCCACTGAGGCGCCAGGCCCCGTCAGCCCCGCTCTTCACGGGACCCCTCCAGGGAGCTCATGCTACCTGCTCAGTCACTGCACTGTGTGCAGGGCCTGTGCTGGGGACTCACGACAGCTGAAGGGGACAGGTCCCAGGGACACCCCAGTGTGGGGACACAGGAATCAGAGACAGGAATGGGCAAGCTTCCAAGATGCCTGCCAACAGCCCCATCTCCCTTGCTCAGGTCCTCTGCGGTCTCCCCCGAACGTGGGCCCCTCTGGCCAAGGACATCGGTGTCTCTCTCTTGCTTCTCTCTCCCTCTCGCTCCCCCCACCCCCGTCCACTCCACTTTTGACAAGACCAGCCCTACGTGACCTGTCCTGTGGAAAGACCCACGTGGCGATGAGCCAGCGGCCAGCTCTGCCAACCGCCCGTGGGTGCTTGGCAGCCCGGCCGCGGCAGCAGGCTCCGGAGGGCCAGCCTGCACCGACGCAGCGGCCCCCTCAGAGGTCACCCTTCTCTGGGACTGGCCCCCCAGGAGACCAGCAGCACCAGCTCCCAGGCCTGGACACCTCCTGGCCTCCCCAGAGACGGTCAGCCATGATGAGTGTGGTCACCTGGACTCAGGCACACTCGGCCCACCTGCATCTGCCACTCGCAGTGCCATCACGTGGGTGGCTGCCACAGCTCCCGTCTGCCCTCCCGTCTCCTTCCCACAGCACCCCTGGCCACGTCCCTCTGCAGCCTCGAGACCTTCAGGAAAGCCCACTGCTCCCAGCACAGAGTCAGGCCCTCCAGGAGGCCTGGGGAGGCCTGCTGGCTCCCAGCCTCCCGCACTGTGCCCTCCTGGAAGCCTGGGACAGTCCCTTCTCCCCCTCGCCATCACCCACTGTCCATGTCACTAGCTCTTCTCCCGTCGCCCCCCGGCCCCCGTGACTCAGGACTCTGCACACTGCTGACGTCGACTGGTGAACGCCAGAGCTTGCAGTCAGCCAGACTCCATGCCACGAGCGCAGGCCTGGGGGACACCAGGTAGACACAGGAGCCAATCCCAGCCATCGCCTCTCCCGCACCACAACCACTGGTGCTGTCTGCAGTCCACAGAGACAATCAGGCACCCAAGTCCCGGGTGCACAGCTGGATTTGACCCCAGGTAGCCTGGATTCACAGTCTGTGCTCTTGACCGCGGCGGCATCGCCCCCCGCCCGCCCCCCCCAAAGAAAGCGAGGCAGGCAGGTTAACAGAAGGTCAAGGCCTTCCATTTGTTTGTTTTTAATAATCATTTCCAGACTAACAAGGAAAGGACATGGATATTTTCTTAGAATAGTAATTAAAATCAGAAGGGCTCAGGAAAACTAAAACGATCCACGCTGAAGCTGTGAAACATGCTCCCTGTGTAAGTACTTTCTGGAAAGAAACGCCTTGCAAATTAATGTCCCACCAGAGGAATCTACCTCGCCTACTTTCCATTAGAAGCTTCCAGAAAGGGGAGATTGTGACTATCTTTTAATGCACTTTGGTGATGCTGAGGGTATTCACAGTAGATACAGGCTGGGTGGTGTCTGCGTCCTCTCAGACCCCAGGCTCCCTGAGGACAGACCCCTGGAGGCAGCTCATTCCACTAGAGAACTTCCTGCAGCCAGACACACCAGCGCACCCTCTTGCTCTTCTTCTCTGATGCTTGCGGTCCTCTGAAGACTCATTCCTGCTGTATGACCAGCAGCCTGCTCCCAAATGAACCCAGCACACAGCTTCAACCCAAAGCTAAACATGAACTTGAAAATCTGCCGAAAACAAGCATAGGAGAAGGGCTGAGCTCACAGAGATGAGCAGCCATCGCAGTGACCACACAAGGCAGCCCCCGGCCACCTCTCACCGGGAGCTTAGAACCCTCTGGACAGAGCAGCTTCACAGACAAGTCAAGAGTGGCTGGCAGCGTGACACCCACAGGGCCATCAACCCACGGGGCCGTCAGCTCGCAGCACACCATCTGCAAAGGCCAGGGGAGAGGACCGCTTTCCAGAAAGGGAGATCAGACCCTCCACGGCGGGTGGAATCGACACGCTGGCTGATGAAGCTTTGCAAGACTTCGTCGTTACTGGGTGACCTGGCTGATGTCTTATTCTGGTGTTCTACAAGATGGGAGTCAAAGCGAGCACGAGGCGGTGGGACATTTCTCCAGGACTTAGGAGGAGCACGCTACCCACCCCCAACACAGCCTCTGTCGCCACTTCTTTTGGGAACTTCTTTATACAGTACAGCGTCTGCTGTGGCTGGAGTGTGTCCCCTAAAATTCATATGTTGAAAACACCCTTCAACTTTATATGCCGGTGGTATCTGGAGGTAGGGCCCGGGAGGAAATGAGGGTTGGATGAGATCATGTTGGTGGCCGGAGGCTTGAGAAGAGAGACCTGAGCGCAGAGCCAGGCCCCTGTGGCTTCGTCACGCCCTCCACATGTCACCTACCACGCAGCAAGAAGGCCGTCGCCACGTGCAGGCTGTTGATCTCGGATCTCCCAGCCTCCAGAACTCTGGGAAATAAGCAGCTTTTCTTTTCCTAACTTCCCCGGCCTGTGGCCTTCCGTCACACAGCACCACAAAACAGACGGAGACGGCATTTGCTTTTCAGGAGCACAGAATGCAGGGCACCAGGACCAGACACCAACACAGGCAGGAAGGCTCCATACAGCGTCTGCGTGTGGAGCTGACTAGATGCCCCCTGTGAAATGGCAGGGCAGAAGAACCAACAAGCAAATTCATGGAGAATGTCGTCCTCCCGACAATGGCCCAACAGCAGAGTGCACCAGCAGGTCCCTGAAAGTCTGTGAGGGCCGCTGCCCTTGGCTGCTCACCCAGCCGCTGGCTGCCCACACACATGGACTCGTGGTTACATTCACTCTTCCTCGGTAGAATATCACGGCAAAGCCACAGAGCAACACGACAGAGTCGCTGTGATCCAACAGACACTTCTGATTTCCCTGATAGGATAGCTAGCCTTGCCGTTCACTGTCACAGCTCCAGGTCTTATCAATACAAGTCAAATTCCACCTGATAAACTAATCATACAAAGGTCTCCAGAAGTGGGGCGCTGATCGATTTAGCCTGAAGAGTTTGTTTACTAACATAAGTATTTTGAAAATTAATAGAGTTGGCAATGCCCCAGATTCCTTCTGCTATCTAATCTGGGAAACCACGCTGGTTTGCAGGAATAAGCAGAACAGTCATGTGGCTCTCCGCCTAGGAGGACCGCTGCCTGCAAAATCACTCTTAATCAATTCCCATCAAATCAAACCAAAACTCTGAAACAGCTTAAGTCACTGGGTCCCCAAATACTGGGTGTCTTCCACCGTTCCTGCAAATCACACTTAATTCACAGAGTAAACTCCCTGTTACTAAGACTGTAAAGAAATGACCAGATTAAAGGCAAAAATATTCTGGTACAATTTCTAAAGGCCAGAAAAGTATTTGGGAGGAAGTATGAATAGCACTTTCTTTGCTTTTTGTTTTCCTTGCCTCTGAATCTCTCCTTCTAGTCCTATGCCCAACCCCAGCCCTAGGTCAGGGTGAGCAGCTACGCTAGGGTCCAGGCCAGCCTCTCAGCACGGAGGACAAAAGGTCGAGTGAGGCAGTGGCCATTCTCAGAACCAGGCACATCACACTGGCAGCTGTCAGGAGAGAGACCCACACGCAAAAAGGCCTGATAACCCAACTTCTGGAATTATCAAACACCAAACCAGAGCATCCAAGAAGAAGGAAAGCAGCCACACTGAATCCAGCTCCCTGAACTGCAGTCTGTTGGAGAAAACTGGTCTGACGGGTTAAGGATAGATTATGGCTATTTAATCACATCATTGCCAATGAGGGAAGAATTAAAAGATAAACAAATTTAAATTAAGATAAACGCACGGATGTCCCTGAGTGAAGCCAGCAGCCTAGGAAACATAGCAAAAGTAGATAGGTATATGCAAAAATAGAAAGATCCATCCTAAAATTCACATGAAATTTCAAGGCACACTGAAGAGGCAAAACAATCATGAAAAAGAATAAAGCAAGAGAACTTGCATTTAAATAATGATAAATAATATTCAAATAATGATAAATCAAGAGGGCAGAGCTCTCATGAATGGGGTCAGACCCTCACGAAAGGACCTAGGTAGGCTCCAGGTTCATTCCCCTCCTTCCAACTTGGGCATACACAGTATCCCTCCCCACCATCCAGTCACTGCAAGAGGCCGCCATCTTGAAAAGGGAGAGCAACCCCCACCAGATGCCAATCTATGGGCATCTTGAGCTTGGACTTGAGCTTCCCTGCCTCCAGAACTCTCGGAAATAATTTATAACTTAACAGTTTCAAGTATTTTGTTACAACTAAACAATTGGACCTAGATAGAAACAGTAATCAAAACAATATAGTACTGGCATAAAGACAAACATAGAGACACCAGTGGAATAGAATAGAGAACCCAGAAATAAACCTTTACACATAAGGTCAAATGATTCCAATGAGGGTGCCAAAACCATACAATGCAAAACCCCAACTGGTTTCAAGAATCATTCCTGGGAAAACAACATTAACAAGCAAAACAAGAAAGGAAGGAAGGAAGAAAAATGAAGTTGGACTCCTATATCATTCAAAACAATTAATTCAAAATGGATGGAAGCCCTAAAAGTAAAGTTGAAACCACAAAGTTCTTAGAAGAAACCATAGGTGAAAACTTCATGATACTGAATTTGGCATTGATTTCTTGGAACAGAAGAAAAAAGATAAATTAAACTTCATCAAAATTGAAAATTTTGGCCCATCAAAGAATATTGGCAAGGAAATGTAAGGCAATACCAGAGAATAGAAAATGTTTACAAATCCATGTCTTAATAGAGATTGGTATCCAGATAAAGAATTTCTATAATTCAGCAAAAACAAATCAGTAAATTAATCATAAAATGGACAAAGGAGATCCCAAATTATACTACAGGGCTGTAGTAGAAAAAAAAAAAAAACAGCATGGTACTGCATCAAAATAGACATGGGAATGGACCAGAAGAGAAAACACAGAGACAAACCCACATTTTTACAGCCACCTGATACTTAACGAAGGTGCCAGAAATATATATTGGAGAAAAGACAGCCTTTTTAATAAACAGATACTGGGGAAACTGGGTATCTGTGTGTGTTAGAATGAATTTAGATCCCTACCTGTCACCCTGCACAGAAGTCAAATCAAAAAGTATCAAAGACTTAGAAATTAGACCAGCAACCCTGCAACTGCCATAAGAAAACCTAGGTCCACCCTCCATCATACACGCACAGGCACCTTCCCCAACAAGACCCCTAGGCTCAAGACATAAAACCAAGAATCAATGTGTGGCTGGAATCACAGGCATGCCCACCACGCCCAGCAACGCTTTCTGTTCTTTTTTAAGCGCAGGTCTTTGTCAGAAAAGACTTTCAAAACCATTCTAGTCTCCAGTAACCACATACCCAGGCAGTGGGCAAATGACAGGAAGGAGCTCAATCTGGGCTGTCACCATTTCTTCTACTGCTCTGAGCTAAAAATGTTGTTTACACTTTCACATAGTTGTGGGGAGAAAATTAAAATGAGATTTTTATGACATGCAAAAATTATGCAGAATTTAAATTCCAGTGTCTGTAAATAAAGCTTATTGGGAGCTGGCCAGGTCGGGCACTCACACACTGTCTGGGCTGCTTCTGCCCTCAAGGCAGAGCTGAGTGGCTACCAACAAGACTACACAGTCCCCTAAGACCAAAACACTTACCATCTGGCCTTGAGCACAAAAAGTCAAACTCCTTTCTAGAACAGCCAAGTGTTCTGCAACACTGCTCTCACGAATCTCCAGAAGGTTCCCAGAATCTCCACATTTCAGCCTCATTCATCCAACAAATATTTACTACTAAGCATCAGCCCTGCACCCAGGACAGCAGCATCAAAATAGACACGAGAATGGACTAGAAGAAAAAACAGAGACAAACCCACACTTGCCAGGAACACAGAAACAGGCCCGGCGGAGGCTGTCAGTCTTTGTGGAGGCTCTAGATTGGCCTGGATACACAGGAACCATCTGGTCATGGGCAGTGTCCGGTTTTCCAGAGGAGGCAGTGGGCAACACACACTAGGGGCACTTTAGCCAGACCAAAGGCAAGTGTCCAGGGGAGAAGTCAGGTCAAGAGAAGAGCAAATCAAGCAGAAGGTAGATAGAGGAGGAGGAGGAGGAGGAGGAATGGTGATGATGGGGAAGGAGGCCGGCTCTGTGTTGAGACACCTTCTCTCCCTGACAGCTCAAGGACGGGACCTCCTGCCAGGAGCTGGGACAGAGGCCAGCTCAGGTCTAGAAGTCCTGCCGACTTTGTAAAGAACCAGCTTCCACTCTGCGTCCCCCAGACCCTCACATCTGGATGCAGGCCTGGTGCCTGCTGGGGGCCACCAGGCTGGACTTGGGCTAAACCAGCAACGACCTCCAAGGTCTTACCTCACTCAGGTGGGCAGCAGCAGCCCGGCACCGGAGGCATGCCTCACCCACCAGGAGACAGCAAAGTGCACTGATATTTACAACTGCTCTTCAAACCTTAAGGAGTTCTTCATAGAAAGTTCCAGGTGAAAATCGGTAACATCCCAGCTGAGGCTATTTAGGTAGTTCTGATGCAATGTCTATATTTCAAAGGAAAGTTTCAGGTTTCTCATGATCCTTGTTGTCACCCTCTGATTATTCGGGCCCCATCAAAAAGATAAGACAAACAAAAGAACTCATAAATTCCAAATAGGCTGTGACTCGTCATGCCACTGAGCCAGGTACAAAGTTGGACTCTGAGCAGGTGGGAAAAGAGATAAAGCTGACATCATCTTGAAGCAGAAAATCCGAAACCCTGCAACGTGGGCCTGGAGTGGCTGCCCAGTGCTGCTCCAATGCGCGGTTCCATGTCAGGTGTCAGTGCTTTTAAGATAAAGCTAAACCTCATCTTCCGGCATTTGCAGAATTTATCAGGTTTGGGTGCTAAACCACCAAGTGTCCCGATTATGGAAAAGTGGGTTAAATGTTGCGTGGCTTCCCTCTGAAAGGGGAGTCTGCAAGAGAGCTGCTGTGGTGGACGGGACTGTTCCGCAGCATGTGATGACCCTCAAGGCCACCACTTGTCACACACAGGCCTCACTACAACAGGCAACTTCCATGGAGACCCTGTCCCAGAGGCCTGGATGACAAGGTAGTAGAGGCTGCTCCATCCTGCTTCAGTGATTAAAATACCAGATTCCGTGTGAGATTAGAGATGTAAAGAAATGCGTGTAGAACCTGGGCTTTCAGGTCACGATTGCCATGGCTTCACGGGTAAATAAAACAGCTTCCGGGTCACGCTTGAGAGGGTGCCTGAGAACTCCCCCTGGAGCGGCTAAAGTCAACCCCGGCCGAGTACACCCTCTGCAAAACTCTGTCTCCAAGGGAAGCACGACAAAGGAGGGCGTCACCATCGACAGCCGGGCTGAATCCCACCTGCCCTGCACCCCTGGCCTGCTCCCCAGTGCCGGCTCAGAGCGCCCGATGAACAGGGCTGCCTCCTCCACCTCTCTGCAGCCCCCGCCAGGCCAGCACCCAGGACAGGAAGCCACGAGCCCAACCCAGGAAGCACAGAGTTCACGGCGTTCCCTGTGGAACTCCACGGTGCAGGAAGCCGCCCTGCTGCACAGGACATACAAAGAGCCCGCTGGCTGTGACAGGGCCTCCCACTTCCTTGTCCCTCTTACAATGGCAAGAGTGACGTTCTGAAGGGTGGGCAGGACCACTTCTGCCGTGTTGCCGCCGGAAGCGATGGCCGCTTGGAGCAACGAAGCCGCGGAAAGAAGTTCAGAGGAGAACTGGAAATAGGCTTTTTATTCTGATAACTTTTCTCTCTGGCTCTAACAACGACTTTAACACGCACCACACACACCACCAAACAACCAACACACCAAATGGCGCAGACCCGATCAGCAATCTCAGCTCAAGTCTCTCGAGATCCTGGGCCAAGTCCCGTGAGACTACGGAAGGCAGAAATGCCCAAACATCTCCATGGCCCGCAATCTTAGCCATCTCCCCAAACAGGGCTCCTGCATAGCTGCTTGGCACATCCCACAGGAAGCGCTTGTCCCCACCACTGAGGTGCCCGCTGCAGACACTGGCCTCTGTGCTGCGCAGCAAGAGCAGGGGGCACTGACCAGGTTCGTCAGACGTACACGGGTCCCCAAAACTCAAGTCCCAATGTCACCTCCAGAGCAGCAGATCTTAACATCCCCCCCAGAAGCTGTCACAACCTGGGAAGAGGACCCGGCAGGGAAGTCTGCCACACTGGGTGGCCCAGGGTGGTTCCCTGCCAGGACAAGGCACCCCAGCCCCGGCCACTCTGCTCCGTTCTGTACACAGCCGAGGTCCTCACTGTCCTGCTCCTGCAGCCCAAAGAGGCCTGCAGACCCCCCACACACACCGGGGTCAGGCCAGGGGAGTGGGCAGAGGGCAGGCACCACACACACTGGAGAAAAGGCGCTGCCGGGAGCCAGGAGGGCACTGCCAGGATCCCAGCACCACCTCGACCTCGCAGCCCGCAGCGCACACCCAGGAGGCTCCGACACCAGCCGCAGAGGAACTGGGCTGCAGGAGGAAGGGCCAGGAGGTCAACTAGGATCACCTTGGCCTTCCCGGTCGGATCCACCCAGGCACCAGGCAGCAGTCCACGCGCAAGCCCGCAGCGAGGCCCCGGGCTAGCAGGGCCGCTCCGCTCCGTCAGCACAGGGCGCTTCCTGTGCTCTGCGCAGCTCTGGCCCTGAACCCGCAGCACTGGGCCCTGCCTCTCCTGGCCACCAGAGCAGGCCCCGGGCCCTGCTCCAGCACACACACAGGTCCCGTCCCCTGCTCCAGCACACAGGGGTCCCGTCCCCTGCTCCAGCACACACACAGGTCCCGTCCCCTGCTCCAGCACACAGGGGGTCCCTGTCCAGCACACCGTCCCCTGCTCCAGCACACACACAGCACCTCTGGCCTCACCTCCACCTGCAGCCTCTGGCCTCACCTCCACCTGCAGCCTCTGGCCTCACCTCCAACCTGCAGCCTCTGGCCTCACCTCCAACCTGCAGCCTCTGTCCTCACCTCCAACCTGCAGCCTCTGTCCTCACCTCCACCTGCACCTCTGGCCTCACCTCCACCTGCAGCCTCTGGCCTCACCTCCACCTGCAGCCTCTGGCCTCACCTCCACCTGCACCTCTGGCCTCACCTCCAACCTGCAGCCTCTGTCCTCACCTCCAACCTGCAGCCTCTGTCCTCACCTCCACCTGCACCTCTGGCCTCACCTCCAACCTGCAGCCTCTGGCCTCACCTCCACCTGCACCTCTGGCCTCACCTCCACCTGCAGCCTCTGGCCTCACCTCCACCTGCACCTCTGGCCTCACATCCACCTGCACCTCTGGCCTCACCTCCACCTGCAGCCCTGGCCTCACCTCCACCTGCACCTCTGGCCTCACCTCCACCTGCACCCCTGGCCTCACCTCCACCTGCACCTCTGGCCTCCAGAGCTGGAGCGAGTCGTTGCTGTATTTGGAGCCACCTGTTCGTCACGCAGGCTCCACGGTGGCCAGCGTTCACCGAGGGCGTCACACGTGACACACACTGGCCGTGCCCCGTCCAGCAGGGCTTCCCAACCACTCAGCTTGAGAGATGAAGTCACTGCCTGGGGACGTGCCCCAGAGACCTTGCCATGGCTAATTTGCCTTTCCTTCATGGGCCTTGTCCCCTTTCCATTCAGAGCCCATTGCGCCGGGCCATTACTCCTGGGGCACAGCTGCCTCCTATTCAGAGGCCCAACTCCCAGAGGCGACACCCTCAGTCAGCACTGGCCTGTGATCTGGGCCTGGGACGACCTCGGTCTTCTCAAGAGACTCTCCCCTCGCCGCCCGGCGTGCTGACTGCCAGAGCCCCAACAGAGCGGGGCACTGCACCCAGGAGTGGGGACTCAAGGACACCTGGCTCAGTGGGGTGGGTGTGGTAACTAGCCCACGAGAACCCCGACTATCAAATGCCCCACGTCTGGCACAGCAGGGAGGTGCAGCCCCCACCACCTGGCCAGGCAGCAGAGCCCATCCCCTCAGCTCCTCCGCACCCTGGGCCAGCTGTCAACACTGACAGCCATCTGCACCTCCAGCCACGGCCAGGAACAGGACGCTCCGAGCCCAGGGCTCAACAGGTGGAAGGCAGAGTCAGGACACTGGTGACCCCGGGGCCTCGAGCGGAGGCCAGCACTCACCTGCTAAGGCAAACCCGATCCAGCTGTGACAAAACTTGCCTGGGTCTAGACTCATCCACACAAGGAGAGGGGCGCCAGGCCGGGCCCCTGCTGGGCCAAGGACAAGAGCAGACCCCAGCACCCAGACCTGGGGAGGCCCAGCCCAGGAAACGCAGATGCTTGCTGTGCCATCCTGTCCCAGGGTGAAGAAGACCACGGGGGACCGTGCAGGCAGGGGCTCCTGCAACCTCAGGGCTCAGCAGGACCAGGGAGTGAGGCCAAGCCCAGGAGCGTCTCTGAGGACATCCCTGTCGTCCCGAACACTGCAACTGAGTGTGACAAAGAGCTCCAGCTCCACTCCCAGCTCGAGCCGGAGGAACTAGGAAGGGGCCAACCCGACACTTGGACACTAGTATTCAAGGCAGCACTGGTCACCAGAGCCAAAAGATGGACAAGACCCAGACACGGACAGATGAACAGACAATGCTCTGTCCACACACGGCGACGTCCATCAGCCCTGCGAGGAGATGAAGCCCTGAGTGCTCCTCATGCAGGAACCTCAGAAAACGCCACGTGAAGGAGGCCAGACAACCAGGGCCAAGGCCATGCGACCTGCACTTACCACGAATATCCAGAATAGATCAATCCGCGGAGACAGAACAGGGCTTGGTCACTGCCGAGAGCTGGGGAGGAGGAGGCCAGGAGCAACGGCTGCACGGGCTCGACGGTGGAGTGACAGAAATGAACAGCCCCGGGAACACACCAGCTGCCACTGAAATCCTCGCGCCAGAGGGGCGGACTCTACCTCATGCAAATCGCAGACCAATAAATGTTTTTAAATCGACAGCTGATTGGCACACTTCCAACTGCACCATGCAGGGCCTCCTGCCTCCTCCCACACTCGCCTGCCACCCGGGCCGCAGCTCTGGCCCTGCTCCCCCGGCCATCCTTACCCCACCTCTGCTTCCCTCTAAAGAGCCTCATCATGCCCCCAGGTTCTCCAGGAGCCCCATCAAGGAAGACACCCAGGCAGCCCGCCACCCACACTGAGCCCTGACCCCTTCTTAGGCCAAGAACGAACCCCTGCATCCACAGGCTTGCAGTGGTGACCCCGGTCAGCCCACTCGGCCCTAGGCTAGGCTGGAGAACGCCACTGCCGCCTGACACGCCCCGTGTTGACGGTCAATCCTCAGCACGACAGGCAGGGTGGCAGTCACCACCACCCCAGTCTACAGATGAGTAAACTGAGGCGCGGAGGGTGAAGTCAATTCCAAAAAATCACACAACCACCGAGGAGCTAAGCCAGGTCCAGCAGCCCAGCTGCAGGTGGCGTCCAGGCCCTCTGGAGTGCAGACCCACGACCGCCAGCCATGACAGCACTGGTGACAGGAGAACAGGCCCCACACGTCACCTGCCAGGGCTCCCACCTGCAGCCGGCAGAGCTCCCTCCACAGGGCGGGACGCCTGGTCTCCTGCAGACAGGCCTGGCCCACGTCTAGAGCCCGCTCTTCCCTGCGGTCTCCCTGGACGGAGAAGCCATCCTCAAGCAAGCTGTGACAATGCCTCCCGGGAGGACCCACAGCCAGGCCTCCAGCGTCCCGACCAGACACCCCGTTACACCAGCCTGGACCCCAAGCTCAGGGCGACCAGGCGCCCAAGGGTATCCCCAGATGGAGGGAGAACACGGTTCTGTTCGCTCCAGGTGCTGGGACCACAGCTCCAGCCGCACGAGGGCTCTGGGGACACAGCTCTCGGCAGTCGGTCACGCTGAGCCCAGGGAGCAGCCCGACACCCGCGCTCCTCCCTCCGCTGCCTCTCCCTGGGGGCTCTGGCCCTCCTTTCCTGCAGGCTCCGTCCTGAACCTGGCAAAGCCCCCTTCTCTCCCCGCGCGACAGCTCCGGCGGGCTGTGCAGCCGCGGTCCTGCCTGGACACGCGGTTCCCTCTGAGGGGCACACTGTCCCCTCCCCAGGAGGGTCCTCTGCCCCAGGCGCCCTGGCTCTGGCTCCGGCAGCTGCTGCCTTCCCTGATCCTCCAACTCGGCGGAGCAGCCACCCTGCCTGGCCCCAAGAGCACCCAGCCGTGACAGTGGGCACCGCGAGGCCGGCACGTGCTGGCCCGTCCCCTAGACGGTGTCGCCACGTGGGCAGCGCTGACTCGGTGCCTGCTGGAGGAAACCCGTGAAGGAAGGAAGGAGCTCTGGGCAGGGAAGGGAGCAGATCGCGGAGCCCCACGGCAGAAAGGTGACACGCCGGGGGGTCGGGCCTGTGGTCTCCAGGCCTCCCTCACAGGCACAGCCGGACGTGACTTTCGGACCCCCCAGTTCGGCTCAGCACACATCAAATCTGCACTGGAAGGAATCAGAGGGACCTGCTGACTCTGTCACACACCTGGCACCAGGTCACCACCGCTCTCCAGACAGCTTCCCTTCTGAAAGATGAGGCCGAAGACCAGCGCAGCCCCACACCTCGTCCAGACAGCTTCCCTCTGAAAGATGAGGCCGAAGACCAGCGCAGCCCCACACCTCGTCCAGACAGCTTCCCTCTGAAAGATGAGGCCGAAGACCAGCGCAGCCCCACACCTCGGTCCCTCACCAACCGGAGAGGTGAGGAGCCACCGAGGAGAGGGCAGGCAGGGGCTCAGGACGCTCCCTCCAAGGGGCCAGCTCCCTGCCTCTTTCTCCACTGCGTTCCCACCGAATCCTCCAAATCAGTGGCCTACGGCTGCTTTAACGAAGTGCCACAAATCTGGTGGCTCATCACAACAGAATCCCGTGCTCTCAGTGTCGGAGGCCAGAGGTCCAAGCCAAGGGGTCAGCAGGGTCCTGCTTCCTCCAAAGCCTCTGGGGGAGGAGCCTCCCCTGCCTCCTCCAAAGGTCTCTCCACTTGGGAGCACCCCTCCACTGGAATGAAGGCCCAGCACTCAAGTGCCACCTCCCCGTACCTCACTGCAGGGACCCGACTGCCCGCCAGACTCGGAGACCCTCACAGTCAGGACTTCACCTCTTAGGGGTGGGGCACAACTCCACCC